>CM068373.1:152447384-152995355 GCA_034769895.1 Magicicada septendecula
AAAATAAAAATCAAATTACCTATAACAGAGTTATCATTTCATACTTGCAAATAGGCTAAGAGTGTGTTTACATGTATTAGTGGGAATGAGCAGGTACATAGTCGAATATAGTCTTGCCGACGACGAGAAGAGAGAACAACTGCCAGAGTACGGTTAGAACCGATCGATCATTAACCAGATGTGCAGGAATATTCAAACACCACTAACCGAAATTAATCTCCCATCCGATCAGTACACGAAAGGTTACTATATTGCAACGTGACAATTTGCAAATTTAATTTAATTTAAATTTGTGGAGCCCCACGATCTTGGAGCACCAAATTTATGCAACGTTACATACACATAAATAGGCGTGAACGATCTCACGTTCAAGATTGACAAATTCTTTAAACAATCTAACATTTAAATTGGGTGTCAGGTGTATCTGCAATAAGAACTCTATGTAACTTGAAACGGTAATTAAAATTTATTTGATACTATAAAAAAAATATGTGCACATGGCACTGACTTCGATTTTAAAACATTAGTTATTATTTGTTATTATGCCGTAAGGCTTAAGATATATACATCCTTACTGACTAAATATTCTATGCTACTAATTATTATATAAAAGATAAATCTCATTTTCAGACTACTCAGTCTATTAATATGTTTCAAAATCAATTTTTAAATCTTTTTTTCTATATTGTAACGTACTCAAAATATTAATAGTTATTGTTTCTCAGTACTGTTTTCTTAAATACTAATTGTTTTTATTTAAATACTTTGTAATCATTTTATATCATATTAATTTGAGCTCTTGTTACGTTAATCGTATTTCTAAAACATCTATGATTTTAACTCTACTATACAAGAAACATTGCTCTTATTTTTAAATAAAATATTAATGTCTTTAACTGTCTTTGAATTCTTTGTATGATTAAGATATGAATAAGTTGTCTATCACCTTATTGTCGTCAATCATACTCGATCATTTTTGTCCCATCGGTGTTCGTCCTCGTCTCGCCTCCAGCGTCGGCTGTCTCTCTTCTCCTCTTGTCCAGTGTCGGCTGTCTCTCTCTCTGGAACTCTCCTCTTGTCCAGCGTCGTATCTCTCTCTGGAACTCTTCTCTTGTCCAGCGTCGTATCTCTCTCTGGAACTCTTCTCTTGTCCAGCGTCGTATCTCTAATGGAACTCTCCTCTTGTCCAGCGTCGTATCTCTCTCTGGAACTCTTCTCTTGTCCAGCGTCGTATCTCTCTCTGGAACTCTTCTCTTGTCCAGCGTCGTATCTCTCTCTGGAACTCTTCTCTTGTCTAGTGTCGAATCATTAATGGATCTTCTTAAGTAGTGCTGTTATTAATTAAAATGATTGTCTTTTCAGCTTAGTTACGTATTTGTATGTAACTGGCAAATTTAAACTGTTTATAAAAAAAAAAAAAATATGCCGTGCTGACGGGCATAAGCTCCCGCTGCATCGTGGATGATTCAAGAAAGAGAACCACTGCAGCTTGCGTGTCCTATTTATACCCATGTCTTGGTCGACACCCTGCAGTGATCCGAAATCGACATGTTAGAAACTGTCTTTGGCTTCAGTTCCCCTACTCTTTGTCAAATTCGCTATTTTTTATATTTCTGCGAATTGCAGAGTCCTGTAAGTATACTCTTATACTTATCTTATAACTAATTTTACGACACATGTTCACTGTAATTTTGGACATTGCAACTTAACCCTTTCGATTTGTACACAGTTATTTCACTATTGCACTTGTACGGTGTGTCACTTTCGCGTGATTTTCGTACACAGTATTTAGTAAATTTATTTACATTTTATGGTGCTTTTGGATTTTTAATTCTTAATTCTAGTTTATGAATAATTACGGAAAAACAGTAATTGTGCAATTATTCATCTTGGGGTGGCAAACTCGCCTGCAGAGACCTGCGTTCACACACACTAGCAAAATACTGGTGTACACACTTTCAGTTACATTTGTGTGTGTGTGTGCACGTTGATTCAGGTCGAAACACCTGTTCATATTTTTGTCTGAGCCAAGCCTGCAATCCCTAACATGCTTATTTCTAATATATTATTAATTATTTACAGTTTATTAAGTAAATTTAAATTTTTATATTCCATGCTCAGTACATCACTTATTTGTACTGTCGCAATATATATATACGTAAAACAGAAAAATCTTTGCCTAAAAACAAAAATTTTTACGTCAGATATCATGAAACTTATGGGAGATACAGTTCTGCGACCTGTTTTATTCTATTTTTCATGTGAAAACCCATAAGAAACAACAGAATTCGCCCCTTAATTTACCTTCCCAGAATTTCAGAAAGTCTTCATTTACCCGGGGGAACCGAAACCCGGGCAAAATCTTTCGCTAGCTGTAACTCGCTTACAAAGCGTTTCCGGACATATGTTTGTATGAACTTTTTTTCTTCTTTTACACTATAGAACCATTTCTCAAATTATTTCCCTCTCCTCCCGGGACACCCTGTATATATATATATATATATATAGTCAACCGGAAGACTCCTCCCCACCCCACAAATGAATCCCAAAAGAACAGTAATACATGCTAACCTGCCAGAAGCCTAACACTGACCCAATGCCTAAATTATTTTTCTGATGGAACGAAGTCAGATTTTAGGAATGTCAGTCTATACTTGACTAACTGGGTCACTCTATACTTGACTAACACAGTTACTATTAGTCATTATGAAAGGAGAGTCCTTAAATATAAGTTCAAACCATATCTTTTCTTTACAAGTAACTCTCACTTCATCCCATATGTCTTTGTGCTGCACCTCACACACATGTTTGGATCATGCTTTATTTCCCTTTAAGTAAGTCATAATTTTATGTTTTTTGCCACTGGGAGTAAGGGAAGAATATTACTGACATGTAATATATTTGATTTTAAATCAACGTAGTTGACCTAACAGAATTTTACTCTTTAGGAAAATGTGCCTTTTTTTTCCAGTGTACTTGTAACTCTCCTTAATTTCAAAGAACTTTCCCGCCTAATAGGTACTACTTTATTGCATTGAAAGGGGCCTAATTAGCTAATTTGTACGAACTATATTATGGTTGCCTTTTGCGTAATCCAGAGGGTTAGACATTTTTTGTTTGTTTTTAAAAAATGTATTTAACATCCAGTTACTCAGTGACCTAATGTATGGTCAAGGATTACCATTTTTAGTGTCTCCAGAAACATATTTATATTTATGGTTTACGATTCAATAATGTGGTAATATTTTTAAAACGTACAACATATTGAAATAGTGGAAACCATAAAATCAGAGTTTTTAATTTTTTTGTTACAGATGGAAGTTTCAGCGACAGAAATTCACAAAGCGCTGAACACCATTGTGGATTATCAGACTCACCACAGATTAAGAGAAGCGCAGAGCAGAAAGCGTGCCGAAGATCTAAACGAGCGTGTGTTCTGGTGGTCGATGATGGAAACGCTTGCCATTCTAACAGTAACCGTTGGTCAAGTTTTAATTCTGAAAAACTTCTTTTCAGACAAAAGGCCTTTAACGTCACAATACAATAAAACATAGAAAGAATTAATTTAAAAAGAATTCATTATTAATAATTTAAAATTATAGAGTTCAATTCACTTCATATGTTTTTTTTCTTGTTATTGTTGATATGTATGTATGTATCCATTCATTGATTCATTCATTTTATTAAAAATATATATATATACATTGCGTGATGTAACATACATTGTTTTGTTGATTGTGTGTCCTTAAATTAGTTGAAGAAAGCATGCAAGTGTGAGAATGTGTAAAATCAAAATACATTAACAATAATTGATGAATAATTTGATAAATATTAATTTTTGTTGTACAAATTTAGATTGTTATTATTTGTGAAAGCAGTTATATTGCATAATTCAGTACATTGTATATTTTTTAAACTGTTAATAGCAGTAGTATGAGTTGCTAAGTTTTATTCATTAAATATTATGCATTATAATTGACTAATGCTTTGGTAAACTTTTTTCAAGTCTGATACCACACAGGTTTTTGCATGTCTATGTTTATAAACAATTTTTACAAGTGTTAATGTAAGTTTTGTATAACATTCGCATAAAATTCTAAAATTTTATTGCATACTTCATTGTATTGTACGTTACATTATTTTAAGGTATGAGAGTCTGTTCAGGATGTAGATATTTCTATGGTTCTATGATTGGGAAAAATACTTTGGTGCTGTAAACATAGCACAGTAAATGTTTCTGTGTAAAGAACGCTTGATGGAAAATGTGCCTTTAAGGCTTTGTCCATGAGATTTATATTATAGTAATATTGTGTCTCAATGGGCATTAGACAGAGTTTTCTCATAGGATATTTGTGAGCATTTGTGAATAAAATTAAAATTTCTTTTTCGTAACAGGTTGAATGATTTTATAATTATCAAGACAACTTAGGATTTGCAAAATATGGTTGTAAAAACAATAACCACTTTTGTTAATATTATAAAGTTAGCTTAACTTTTTAACAACCAATGGGAAAGGATGTGTCAGAAGCTTGACCCATACATTGTTAACGTGTCTGTTGCTTCATAATTTAAAGACTGAATGGACCAATTTTGATTTTTTTTTCTTTTAACAGTACAATAGACATCAAAGGAGGCTTGTAGCTACATTCAGGGATCTGAGCCATATCAGTTAGTACGTACTTAAATATGTATAATAAAGAGTCTACATAAAGTAATAACATTGTCATAATTTCTTCTGACAAAACTGAAGATCATTATTTTAAAGTATGCTACATACCTAAATGCATTTTATGTCATCACCACGTTTCATAGCCATGAAATCAATTACATATGTTTCAATGGAATAATAATTTTTTTTGTTTCTAACAGATAAGGTATATAACAATCTCTTGGCTACTTCTTGCAGTTGGTTTTTTTATAATAAACGTGAAAATGTAGTCATCTACCATATAGCACCTGCCATCCTGAAATATCTTGAAATTTATGATGGGCTGTTGAAAATATACCAACATTTTGCCATTGCAAACATTATAATTTTGTGTAAAGTTTTTAAACTATTTATATTTTATATCTGTTATTCTGGATACGTCATACTTTAATGCTTTTTCTTTCAACTGTAAATTTTGTAATAAACCCCTATAACAACTTTTTAATTTTAGATATACAACTATTTATGTAAAAACATAAATGGACATTCATGTTATTTTTGTTTATGAACTAAATATCTTGTTTTCGTATAAATAAAAATATACCAACAGTGATCTCCATAATAACTGTAATCGGTTTTCTGATTATGTACATAATGCTTGTGTGAAGTACAATTTTATGTGAAGTATTATTATTGCTGTTTTGTAGTTGATAATAAAGCTATAAAATCATGATCAAAGGAAAACTTTTCTAATATCTTTTAATGCCTGTAATTTATGTTTTATTATACGTACACATGTAATAAAATTTGTTAGCACACAATTTTCAGTATTCCTCAAACAACATATTGTTGTACAGTAAATGAGTTTAATAACACAGTAATTTAAAACTGTTATATGTTGTGCTTTTTATTGTATGTTTTAACCTTGGTATATTGTTAAATCAACAGATTAGTTTACACATTAGCATGTCTGTGTGAAGTAAATATTATGTAAGGTTAATACGCCACGACAGGCCAAGACCTGATTATAAAATATGAAGAAGAGGAAGAAGAAGTAGAACGTGTGTCAGTTTTGATGCATGTGCCTGGAATGACCAATATTAGGCCTCTATTACACTACTCAGCTGATTGCAAAGCTGAGTTTTTACTACTCTGAAACTAGTTTCAGAGTAGTAAAAAAAGGCTGCAACTGCTCTCCAGTCAGTTGCAGAATACGCACGTTGTCTGTATTACATGTGAAGAAGTAAAGTTTGTTTCATTGCCTGGGCTAACCTCATGAACTAATGATCTGATTTTTAAAATTCTTTCACCAGCCTGTTCCTTGAAGCTTGAGCATGGTTTTTGACTTAAGTTTGAACCAATAGCATTAATCATTTTCAAGGACATAGCCTTAAACTGGTCCCATGCCATGAAATTTCTTTGGTAATTTGCATGTAGTGAAATTTTTGGATTTGGAATGCGATAAACTTTCATTCTGTAAGAGTTATCTATATTGTGCCACCAAGTGAAATTTAGAGAAAATTCAAAATTTTATTTTGGTTTTTGTTTCAATCAAATCTTCCTTCGAGACATTGATGGTTTTATAAAAAATTTGGTTGGTCAGTTGTTAGTAGTAGTATTCAAAAGGTGCCTTGAATCTCACCTAACTTTTGCTCTGGAGCTTCATTCATGTGTTCCATTGCATTGGTAATGTTAGGGTGGCCACCGACCGGGAAAACCGGTAATAATGCTTGAATTTCATTGACCGGGAAAAACTAAGTGAATTATGCGTGAATTTTCAGGCAGTCCTGGAATTTTAAAAAAAAATAAATAAAGTTAAGAATACGACATTATTAATGTGTTTTTTAGCAACTGCTGACCACTTTTCTACATTCGAGAAACGAAAACCATGCAGAAATCCTTTATAAATTTGTATTTCAATAGGAGATGTGAACGCCGCCAGCGTTGTAACACCCCGTTTGAACCAGAGATGCCAGTAAAGCATCCGATTTGGGCATGAGCAGTAAGCGCACTTTTCCTCTCAGCTGCTTTTATAAATTTTAAAATATTAAGGCAGTGTCTTTAGACGAGCCTAACAATATTTCTGAGGCTCAATGTTAGAAATATACTCATTAAAAATCATTAATGCGATATATACATACAAAATATCATATCCAATTCCTAGTCAACAGAGTTAGTGAACGGAACGGTGTTTTTCTCACATAAAACTATGGTACTGGTATCTAAGCTGCATAGTCAGTCGTTCAATTCAAACACCGTTGTTTATTTTAAATGATAACTTAAAAGAATCATTTTGTTCTTTTCGTGATTATTAATGAAACCATGTGACAAAATAAATATAAAAGAAATAAATAGATAACGAAAGCATGTAAATAGAAATAATTAATTATCATATAGATTTATAGTTTTAGGTAATTAGTTTCATTGTTATATTTCATTTTCCGACCTTTAAAAATGCTTCATTTGTAATTTTATAGTTCCAAATCGGCCTTTTCAAACTGTTCCTAACCAAACATAACCTAACTTTTTTTGTGTTTTGTTACCGGCCTCGTTCGACTCATAAAGTTACTTTTATTGTTGTTTTTACTTTTCCGACCATTAAAAATGTTTCCTCTATGATTATAAAGTCAATCTAAACATTAGAGGTGACGATGAAATAGTGAACAATTACCGATTTATAATTTGAATGACTTCCCATGCAAATTAGTAAAATATAAGTTTTTTAAGAAAACTAAGAGTATAAGACAAATTCCTACATGTAAATTTCTGCATATATTTTTTCATAAGTTTTAGTCACTTTCTTTAGCTTTTTTAATAATTGAAAGTAACCTTTTTTTTTAATTAGTCATGTTTACTACTTTTTTGGACTTCAAAACCCGCTTCAAGACCTGGATTGTGAAATATAATAGGCCTACTAAGATTATTTAACAAGTGTGAGAAGAATTAAATAATTCTTTTTTTTTGTAGTTAGCGTTTAATTTAAAATGAAATTTTCAGTACTGGTTATACTAATAAGAACTTAATTATTTCGGTAAGTGTGTTATGAGCATATATGGTCCAAGCGCTGCTCAGTACACTTTGTAGAGTGACAGTTCTTTTGTGTGGAATAATTTTTTATTTAATCTGTATTCATAACATAAATATTTAATTTGATAACCTGTATGTGCTGATTATTTAGAATTAAGAGTAAGACATGTCGTAAATATGAATATGGTGGTAAATGTTTTTTTTATGTTTCATGTCATAATTTGATTTACGTCAAATGTGTAATCAGTAACCTGGATTTTTTTTTTAAATGTCCTGGAAAACCTGGAATTATGCATGAATTTCTGGCATTGGTTTAGTGGCCACCCTGTAATGTGCATTTACCGTTTCTTTTTTTTTCCATAAAACTCGCTGCGATTGGCACAAGCAGCGAATTGCACGGGTACTGCTAATCAGTTTATACTTCTTCATAGAGTTGGCAATTGAAGAGTTATTTCAGTAATAGTGTAGTATTACAGTAACAGCAGTCATGTCATCGAGTTGTGCGTAGCTGCTTCTACTCCTCTCATTAATGAATAAAATGAGACAAAGGAGAATGCCATGAAAGTTCCATGTTCATCCGATGTTATCTACAAGAAAGGATAAGGGCCATACTACATATTATTTTGATGTACATTCTGTGGACGAAAACAAGTTGTTCTTTTATTATTCCACATGCTCAAATTTTCTGATGAACTGCCCAGTTACATAAGACAAGACTTAACTTGCATATATACAAAATTGGTAGAAGTATTCTGTTTTTATTTTTGTCACAGAACAGTTGTTAATTTTTTTGACAAATCATACTGTTTGCCATTTGTTGCACTTCTTCGTCCATGACGTCAAACACAAAAGAGTACAAACGATCAAAAACATAGGCACGCAGTCTTCACAACACTTACTAGATTATGCTCTCTACAGAATCTGCACACAGGCGAATTGCTCCAATCAGTTGCACACTGTAATATTCTACATCTGCATCAATGCCCCACATCAAGCACGTGAAACTAATAGTTGCACAAGCAGTTACTTAGCTTGCAACTGTCTTGTAATTGGTTGCACGGTCGATTGCAGACTGTGCAACCAATTGCAGTAAGTGTAATAGGTCTCATTTAAACCAATGCCACACTACTATTCTGGAATCAGTTACCTAATACAATAGAGGCCTAATGGTCCAATAATGTTAACACTTATTATCACTGCATAATACATTAGTGAAGTTAAACCCAAAGGTGAAGCCTTCTGATTTATACTGGTGATTCCGAATTTAATTTTATTTGCAGATATTTGTTATTGTGTCTGTGGAGAAGCATTCTTTGCATTGTATCATGTCAGCCACAAAGTAGTTTTGCTTCCTTTCTCATCTAATTTTAGTCCACGTGAGATATCTTTAACCATAAAAATATTTATTAACGAACAATCTAGACAACATGAGGAATGTGTTACTGAAAATGAAGGTTGGTGGAAGCTTTGTAATATAAAAATTAAATTTTCAATTATTAAGAAAGGTCCAGTGTGTTACTGCTCTTCCAAACACATGTTTGTTTATTTTTCTTAGCTGTCCACATTCTGACTTGTCAATAAAGTTTTCTTTATACACAGATATTGTATAGTGTAAAATATTTATAACAACATAAAGCTATGTTAACACCTGATTAACAATAAAGTTAACGACTTGCATGAACAAAGCAGATCATCTGACCTTGGACTTCTAGGTATAGTCAAAGCAACTCCCACATATAGAGTGCAGCACTTCACATTACTAGAAACGGAATATATGACAATTATAATGTAAAACTTAAATGCTATGTTGTAAACTTAATGTATAATTAAAAATGTCAGCATCAAAAAAAGAAAGAATATTAGCTTATTTATGGGACACTTTACACTTAAGTCATTGGTTTTCAGATCTGCAACACAACTTATTTACACCAGAGTAAACCTTGACCATCATATCCATCTTCAACATCAGTAGAAGGAGATTAATCTGTTTGACAATTACAGTATCATCAACATTCAGATTTCACTGCTCCACATTGTAATTGACTGTAATTACTTCTGTACTCCGAAGAATCTATTAATTTTTTTAATTGAGGACCATTTTTTCCAAAAGTCTCGATATCTTTTGTGTAATTCTCATCTTTTAAGTGTGTATATAAATCTGATAAATCAAGAATAGATAAAGTGCAAGAAATGTAATAAGAACGGAATGGACAGACAACAGGCATGGTGAGGGGAGTAGTACCTCATAGCATTTTCTAACTGTACCTGAGATCGACAGTACCTGCTGTCCGAATTGACAACAGAGGTAGTGCCACGAATTGAAATTCAAATATAGAGCACCATCTAGCAAATAATTGTGTTGCCATCATTCCTTCCCGTCATATAGATGATCATCTTGATGATCACTGCAGTTTTCCTCTTGCAGGCATTGGGGACGATCCTAATGCTGCAATCAAGTCATGACACAATGCAAATCTGGTTAGTTGATAAGTGGTATAGATGTTTCTGTGCTGTAATATGATTTACCTTGATACACATCATCAGCAACAAGAAAATATTTACTTTTAAAGTTGTGGTTTAATATGAAGATTTTGTCTTGGATTGAATACTGTTTCTGGAAATAGAAATATTTTAAGGTTGACACGTGTTCTCCTAAGCTACTTCGGTGGTACACATGGGAACCATTATTATTTACAAGTGTATTATAAATGCAATGATATATAAAAATGTGTTTAAAAAGATATAAATGTAATTCATATATAATAACCATGTTTATAAATATGGTTATAGTGTGGTGAAAGTAAAAATCCTATGTAATAGAGACCCATGTCTGAAGTATGTTATGAACTTATGGAAAAAAAGCTTAAACTTACTAATGAAAATGATATTTTGCACTCTTACTGTCTTACAAGCAAACTGTTATGAAACTAAAACTATGTCAGCCTGGAATTAAATTTTCTCTATACTAAAATGTGTATACTAATTTGTGTAATGAAGTACTACTACAGAATGAGAGCGATTAAAATTTTAATAGGGAAAACAGTTTCAGAAACCTGAATATTTATAAACAAACACAAGTATCTGCCAAACAGGAATAGGGGCCGATTTCTTAATATTTTGTAACAGACTTGAACAGAAGACATGGGACTTGTCTCTGATGTTCATACCAGAAATTGAAATCCTACATTCAAACTTTGCATTACAACCAAAGTTTTTAAATTATTTCCTTACCTGCTTCTTGTATCTACAACACGTAGATAGGGCTTTGACCTCCCAAACACAGTCCATTTGCCACTATGAACTACTTTTATCCTCCGTCTTCTAATTCCCGTAACTTAGTTTAATCAATCTTTTCTTGAATATATCTCTCTTCACCCTGCAGATCTGTATAAAAGACCATGGTGGTACAACTTTTTTCCAACATTCGTACGTGTCCTAGCAAGCTGAGTTGATTTCATTTACAGTGTCTGTATTTTTATGTATAAAAAGACTTTCACTTCATCGTTTGCTTATACTGTTCACTAGTCATCTTTCGTAGTGACAAAAACTCGTTACAGAATTTTGTGTTATCATCTAAGCATAGTTGTATAAAGTATCAACTTGAGTTTTCAAATTTGATTATCCAATAATGTCCACACTGTACAGTGTGCAGTTGTCTAATTGTTTATTCATTTTTTTTTATCATCAGTAATACATTAAATTTTCTTTTTATAAATTCAGTTTTTAAAATTTTGAGAAATTATCATATTTGTCACAATTGTTATCACATGTATGCATAGGTATGAATATTTGTAATTTTTTCAGGTAAGAGTGGTGTGTTTTTAGGCATATAATTTGTGCTATATTATCTGTTCTTTGGATAAATTATTTCTCCATTTAACTTACTTTGGCAATGGCGCTAACCCTAAAGATGGAAATAACAGTGCTTGTAGTGGCCAACTATGACAGAGTTCACAATGTGCAAAACCTGGGTCAGGCAAAAAAGTAAAAAATTTGTATCTAAAATATTAGTGTCCCAGTCGGAATAGTTTTTAAACCATTTGAGGTCCTGAGACATGTTATGGCTAGCAAAACCCAAGAATACATTCTTATAATTTTCATTATATAAATTGATATTATTTCTTATTTTTCACTTTAGAACACTTATTAAATTTTTATTTAGTTTTTTTTCTTTTTGCTACCTTGCTATGAAAGTTCAGACCTTGTCAGTGCAATTTGTTATCACACATTTTACATAAACAGTGTGATAATGAAATTATCATCAAGGTCTCATTATACATTTATGTAGCAGGTTAGCAATACCTGGTTTAAAGCATTTTATATGCCCGCACCTAAGTGATCAAAATGTTTTTTCATATAGTGAAAAACAATTATGTATACGATAGGTTGTGTACACAGGTCTGTGCATTAAAAAATCACATTTACTAATTCAACTTATTTTCTTCAATATTCTTAATTTATAAAAGAGAATATTAGTAGAAGTATGACAGTATTAGACACAGTGTCCAGTCTAATTTTGCACAGTTATTCAGGTTTGTGCAAACCCGTTTATGAATTCATAAAGATTATTGTTATTCATTGTCAAACAGGTTAAATATAGTGTTGCCACTTCTTCTTCCTCAGAACTACAGTACAGACTGTAATGAGCCTTGCCCCTGTTTGGCCATTTCCTCAAAAAGTCTTAGTGTCTTGTAGCCCCCTAAATCTCTTGCAGTTTCGCACACCCACAAGAATCTCAGCATCGTACAAACATTGCCCTGTCACCTTGTTTTTGATCTTCTTGTTGGTAAATATAAGATTGCATTGGGACTACAATTTGTTGGCTTAGCGTAGATGACCAAACTGTTGTGTGTAATACTAGTGACATTTGTACATACAAGAACATGTAACACAGTCTGCACTAGTGGTATTTGCAACTTCCCTTGATTGAAATGGGGAGACAGGGTTGCATCGTGCCTATATGTAAAAAGTCTTCGTTCACCATAATGTATCTGAGACAGTTGTATACACTGTAATTGTGATTAAATTGCTTTAGGCAGACAGGCTTTAGATGAATTGACTATTATATAATAATATTCTGTGGAATACGTAATTCTGAGTTTCTGTTTTTGCTTTGTTTCTTTGTCAGACAAGATTTTAATTACTGAATCTTTTCTATCATACTCATGACAATAGTTAGCATAGCAAACTGTAAAATTTAAGTTTATAGAAGTTTTCATTGTCATGTGTATTGTGACATATCATTTGAATATATTTACAAGCAAGATGGAAGTAATAAAAGAAAACCAAGACATGAGCATTGAATAAATCGTTTATTAACAATACACGTGATAAATTACTGCTTTGTGTTACCAGTTTTACTGTATATTTTTTGTATTACACAAGAGATGAAACTATTGATAGTAACACATTTTATATAATACACTCAAGTGTTGAGTTATATAAGTAAAATATAGTTTTTAAAAGTAAAATCCAAATTTTCTATAATTAAACTAGGTTTAAACAAAAAATTGTCTCATTAGCCTGTTGGCAGTAAATATCCACTTATTTACAGGCTCGAATCTCAGACAAACACAGTAATATTAAAGTGTAATTATTAGTTACCTGGTTTACTTAGCTTTTAAAAATAAAGACTTATAATAACAACTTGAGATAATTGTGGTGGCTGGAGCACAGTGTCATGTCATCTTTGTATCCCTAGCAGCCTATTATTCTTCTCATAAATCTACTCCAGTAGCACAAAATAAAGCTTATTAAAGAAGAAAATTACAGTATTTTATTTACAAATAATAAAAACAATGTATTATGTTTCTTAAGATAGTTTCAGTTTCAGTGACTGCTTTAAAAGAAACAAAATTTAAGAAAAGAACATAAGAGTTTAATGGGTACAACAATGCAGTAATATTTCAGCCAACAGTATTCATAATACTTTAGTTACCTAAAGATCAGTCTTATTCAAAAAAAGTAAAACTTTCGTTGTTCACTTTGTTACAAGGATTGCATGGTTTGTTATCTTAAAGGTTGAAATAAATCACCAAGTAGCGGAGAAATCCATACAGTTTATGTTAACACTTACATAAAACAATTACATAGTATATAATTCTTCATTAATGCCATACACTGCAAATAATAAAGTCACCCAGTTTAATAAAATTCACCAGTCCATACAACAACACTTGAGTCTTTAACGAAGGTGAACTGTCTATTGCTAAATGTTATCACCCGCAAGATTATGTGTGGACCATACACTGTAACAGTTCATAAAACTCCACTCTGAACCCCATGTATTTATCTACCACAACCAGAGCCACCTGTAGCATGTACCATACTGTTATCTAGGAATTTCCGGATATTAATATGTTAACCATAGTATCTCTGGAATGTGCTAGCATCAGCTACTCTTTGTTAGATGCTGTTGGAGAACATCATGTCTACTTGTGAATCCAGCAAGTATAGGACAAACTTCATGTTGGTTATACACATTATTTGTGTCATATCTATTAGAAACCACATGGTCTATTATGAAAACTTGCACAATATTCTGACTACACTGGCAGTAGTCTTGATCAGTATGCCAGTCCTGCTTCTTGACCATCACAAACATGTCTAAACATCTGTCAAGCTCGACAATGAAACATATAAGCCTGGAATATTCCTCAGCATCACGTAATCCAATAGAAATTCAGTTTATTGGATTGCTCACCACTGATTCAGGCTTCACAAAATCGGTCAGTTTCTTTCTAAATTGTGATCATGAAAAACTGGGCATATAAGTCGTTCAGTAAGCCCTTGAACTTATTGGGTGCTCAGTGTTTGCTCCACGTGTTCTTCAGTTTTAATGAATCTGTCATGGTAAATGCAATGGAGAAAGTATTTGTGCAGTAGATACTTTTGGATGGAATTGATTTTTGTTTTGATCATCATGTCTCAGATTTCCATATTATCTGTTTAAGATTTTTGTATAGATAAGCTACACTGTAAACTTCAGTTTTCGTGTCATGGTCACTATAGTCTTTACTTCTAATTTGCCACAAACAGAGAACAGTTCTGAATAATTCTATAAATTTGGTTACAAATTTAGATGAAAAAATTTGTGAAAGGTTACACATTAATGTAAGTAAAAACCAATTCAATGACTGGCATGAAAAACTCAAAATGCAAAGGGAAACTGAGTTAGGCTCACTGGGAAGTTAGAGGGATAATGTCTAGTCACTCGTTCAGTCTTCTTTCAGTTGTAAAGCTACAGTTTGTTGGTCCATACACTTCTTGCTCAATTAGAATGCCAAGCAAGTTGTTGCATGTGAACCAAACTTTGTGTGTGATTTCAATATATATGATGAGGCAATATTGTGTTTTATAAATATTATGAATATAATTCTGTCAGTATGCTTTCTGTGTATTGAACCATGTGTTCTAGAGCTGGTGCAGTACCTTATCATGGTACAATTTGTCTGTACAGTCGTAGCTTTCAATAAGATTTGTGATTGCACATTTTGCTGTATTGCTAGCATTGTTTTTTATTAAATCTCATCAGTCCATCGTATAAGACATCTTTCACTTTTCTCAACACCAAAAATTTTGCCCATTCTACGATGAAGTATCTTCAGTAGTTAAATTATAATCAGAAACATGATTGTTAAATACAATTAAAAACCTAAAAAAAAAGTTTTAAGACTTAAATCAACTGGTTTAGAGTACAGGGCTCTATTACAGCAATTGCCATTTTTTAGCTCATAATAGTATCAACAACTTAGCTAGATTTTTTATTTGAACTCTGTACTTTCCTATTCACCAGATTGCATACTAGTATTAGTTATAAAGTATATTGAAGTATTGTATGTGATAATACAGATTTTACATGGTAATTTTGTTTTTATAATTTGGTTATTTTTTGTAGTAACTACTAAGTCAAGTATAATAAATTTCATATAACAAAAAGTGAAATCACTAGATATTTAGGTAATGAACACATGTCTATTATTTGCAGTTACAAACAAAAAGTTTGATTCAAAAATCTATAAATCATTAGTGATAGTTTTCTAAAGCTATCTAAATATGTATTTGCAAGTTTAATTGTAATTTTTGTAATATAAAAAAGTATTGTTTTTGTCAGAGAATACTTTGTTCTTTCTAATAAATAATTCTTTGAACTTGAATTTTAAAAACTTGTAAATTTTTGTGTACAAACTAATAATACAAGTAGTTTTTGAATAGAATTAATCTTTAGTGTGTGTGTGTGTGTGTTTGCACTTATGGGTTGTGTTGTGTAAGTTTTCTTGATTGGATGAATGAGTATTTAATTATTTTTATTTTAAACATTTTTTGTTAAGTAGTTTAGGTAATTTACATTATTGTGAAAGTATTTTATGTATGCGTGTGTTTGTATGCTTGATGACAAATTGCAAAAAGAAAGAAAAACACTTTGTAAAATGTTTATAAAATATGGGTAAATTGTGATGTGATAACTGGAAATAAATTTTGTTTTCTGAAAATTTGATCTTGTTTTTTTTTTTAATTGTTCTTTGTCTTTTGAATAGTTGTGTTCTTTGCCTTCATTCCTTAGGGCCTTCAGTGTAGCATAGAGCCTCAACAAATTCTCTCCATCCACATTTGTCTTGAGTGTGATGTTAGCTTCCAGTTATGTACTGATCACAGACTTCAATTTATTTTTCACTATCTTCGCTATGTAATTCTTGGACTTCCTACTCCATTGCTTGTTTTATTCCATAGCTTCTTTTACTGTATTATAATGAAACTGATCCAAGCTACTTCCTTCTTGTTATCTGCAGTTCAATAGAGCAGTAAGTTCTTCATTTGACATGAATCTTTGCCGATGTATTCTTATGATGTTATTCAAACATTTATTTTCAAAAATTCAGAGCTTACGAACGTAATTGTGTTGGTTACTTTCCATGTCGTGTATCCATAGAATAGTGCAGGGCTACAGTATTATGTTAATGGTCTATTTTTCAGATTTATTAATACCATTCATTTCTTTTTCTTATCAAAATGAACTACAGAGATGTCCCGTGATGAGGAACATGTAGACAATACAAAGAACCCAATGCGTTGATGAGTATTCATCAAGAACATTGTATGGTACAGTAACAAACAACAGGTAGGACCTCAACAACAGTCCAGTCATCCTACAGGAAGCTTGAATAACTGCTGAAAATTATCATATTTAAATAAATAAAGTGAAGCACTGGTTGTCCATGTTCATTAGGAATTTACAATGCATGGTTGTTGGAAAACATGGTTAATCCACCGATCCTTCTGTGAGTCATTCCGGCTCCTAAGTGGTAACGGTCAACATAGTTGCATCCACGATAGGATGGGAACTGATCATCACATATACAGAAATTGTTATTGGCTTTACAAAGTCATTAAGTTTATTTTTATGGTGTTTTTAACTCACATATTGTTTTTTCCCCTGTGTTAAATTTACTCACCAGTTTTGGCACACTTTCAGTTTTTTTCAAAACACTTAATGCCATCTAATTTTGTTGTATTGATAGAACCACATGTTTCCATTTTGCAGTAATTTTTAAATGTGTTCACACTGTATTAGAAATAAAAAGCAACAAAACAACATTAGTAAAACGACAGATTAGAAATTAAAGTGTTTGGTACAAACACAATTGAAAAATGGCACGTCACGCATTAGCATAAAACCGAATAATACCTTGTGGGTATGACACTGCAACATCACTGTATTGTACTTTAGTAAACAAACACTAGTGGTCAGTGACCGCAAGGGAAGCAGGGGATTCCTGTATCCAAAAATATATGGACTACAACATGACAATGCAAAAGTTATTTATTCCTTTGAGTCGAAGGAACATGCAGAAACTGCAGCCTATTTCAAATCTCTAACCACCGTGGACAGCCAGGCACAAATTCAAAACTATTTTTTATGGTCATAAATATTATGATTGCATGGTTAAGCCGTATACGGATAATCGGAGCTTTACTGTACTTGAAAGAAATATTCATTTTAGAAGTAAAAATGAGACAAGGAATCTGGAACTTTGTTCCCTGCTCCTATAAGATAGTGCAGTGCTAAATTATAAGTTTTGGGATTCTTTATACATTCAAGATGATACTATACAAAACAGTTTTAGTCCTAATCATAATGTGTTGCAGCGATCAACTAAGAAGATTTTTACCAATTTTAGCTGTAACTACTGATCGACTAACCTTTTTAATCAGTTAATCATATAAATTTAATAGATTAGTTAGCTGATTAATCAAACTTAAATTGTTTTAAAAACACTCATAATCATAATGGCTGTGCTATCATGGAATCAAGTCAATGTCAGAACTTGGTATTCCTTGCCATTCCTATTGCTGAAAACAATAATACAGCAGTCTTGTCCTGTACTAGATAAGTAACAAAGCCATACTTACACAACACATTATTCTCTCCACTATGTGGCTCACCACCATATATGTTTAATAGCTGGCAGGGGCGGAACGTGAGTTGTTACATAGCTAGAAGGTTCAACAGACTGGAAGCCTAACAATTAAATGAAAAGAAGGTTGAAACTCGAGACAAAAGAGCTGATGTTATTCCTAGTTAGTACATTAACTTGCTGATATGTGCCAATTAATTCAACTATTATCAAAAGTTTAAATAATGGTCATTTTCATTTAGTTGCATTTCTTTACACTGTGACTTCAAACACATCATTACGGTCATATCCTTAGAATTAATGCCCACTTTTCTCTTGTCAACAATGCTCCTTGCATCACAGAAGACTCAGTCAAAGGGAACTGATCTTACTGGAACATAATAACTTCTTCACTATGCTTCTGAGATCTAACACTGGACAGAATATTTTGCAGAGGGGCTGTGAAGTCATCGTCTAGTTCCAGAGACTTGTAGAATTCTATATCCATCATAAATGCGTTGAAAAGATAGTCTTGTATTGAATGAAATAGCTTTTTTCAGTTTTCTCCTCTTTCAATTGTAATTTTTGATTCCCTCAGTGTTAGGGATACAATATTGCAAGAGCTAATTGAAATTAATTATCCCTGTTACTTACCCTTCTTGACATAATTCCACTTGGTTATTCTGTCCCATTTCAATTTGCAGAGGTCAAGTCCCAGTGCTTGCTAATGCAAGAAATACCTTTACACTTTACGCTAATTATCTGATAGTCATAGCTGAATGTGCAGCTCCCACTCTGCTCTAGTCCCAGGATTCATAAAGTAGCTGTTTTTTCATCCCCTATTTTATTGCACTTTAGTTCTTTAAATTGATCAGTTAATCAATTCAATTAACCAATTAAACGTCCTTTGAAAAGTTATTGGAACATGAAAATGTATCAGATAATTCGACAGCCCTATTTTCAGCAACTGAAAACAAGATATCTCTTGCACGTTTCTGACAAGATGGAATCCTATTTTGACACACTTTATGGGCTATGCCATTTTTCAGAGTTAATGAGAACTCATAATGTATTATTTGGAAATGAGGAGGGCAACAGATGAGAAACAGTAGAAAAGAAGAAATACTCTGACAGAAGCAAAACTGTAAAAGATAAATTAAAATGGAAGAGATTTAGTTTACTGAGTGATGAAACGCAACACTGAATAACAAGGCTCAGTATTGAATTATGGCACACAGTACTGAATGGTGGAAAAGGATCTGACTGTTGTCTACACCACATAAACTTGGAGGAGTGTAAATAATGAAGTTCTTGGAGCACTTCAACAAGCCTAGATCATAATCAGGTCACTTGTATTTAGAAAAGACTTGACAAGTTATGTCATACCATAAAACTGTAAGGTGTATAATTTAATTAAAAGTAATCATTAGGTGTTATAAAATATTGGTATGGAAAACCAAACATGACTTCCATGTTCTAAGATTTCTATTTAAAATCTTTTTCTTGAATTCATTTCGATAATTCATAAAAAAAATATCCCCCCACCCTCAAACTATTTTCACTATTTATAGATATTTTTGTTACTATGGGGTAGTCATTTAATGTAATGTTATTTTTGAGTCACTTTATCTATAAAATTAATGTACTTTATTCTTATAAAGAAAATGACTATGCAGATAATCATCCCTCCTCCTCACCCGATCACCATCATTAATGGTATTTACACTGTCATAGAGTAATTGTTTTATCATATGTAAATGATAATGATTTTTGATCAATACACTATTATCTTGAACACGATTTTTTTCGCCATCACCATCCTTCCATTTCGTTATGGAACATGGAAGTGAAAATGTATATGTGCTGTGTTTGGTAAAATAATTGAATTATAATTTAATATGACGTTTTGGTTGGATAAAACTGTGGAACTTGCACATAAATATTTGTGGTTTTCATTAAAAGCAACACTATTTTTTTGTTTAACACACATCATTTTATTTCTCGTAAAACCAAATGCTTTGCTGGCTCAACAACCTGTCTTAACAGACACATCTCTTTTTGGTTTTAAAAGGAATAAATCAACGTGTGTTAAACTGAAAAACAATGTTGTTATAGAGCTGATGCATTATTAATTAACTTTCAAACCATATTTGCTTACTACAACGTTTCATAGCCAGCAGTATAAATACTGTACTGCTCGGCAATAAAAGATAAGATTACTCTATTAAAATCTTTAATTTGAACACAAACTATAAACATTTTAATGTTCTTTCTAGGTGCCTGGCTGATGTTTAAATGACGGCAAGTTCCCTGAAGATATTTAATAATCAGTATAAACAAACATACTGACAGCTGTGGAACAAGTAAAACCTATAACAGCTGTATGAAATTAATAAAAAATTCTGGTGATTCATTGAAATCAAAATACAGATCAGTCGTTTATCATAAGCAATTATTTGAACAGTAGGACACCAGTTGTCTGGAATGCAAAACCAGATATGTATTAGAAACAATTACAATATTCAGATATATCTCTTCCTAACAGGAAACCTATTTTTAAAACAAACAAAAAATTAAATAATAGTATCAGTGGTGAAGCACGTACTTCCATGAAATATAAGCGGTCAAATAGCACCTGGTCTCCCCCCCCCCCCCAACAATTCAACATATTTGACTCATTGACTCAACTACAGCCATGGAGGTATCGTAGCTCTTGTATATCTGTTTTTAGAAAATGAATGGAGGAAAAAATATGTGTTAAATAGTCACAACACAATGTACTTTAAAAAATAATAAATAATTTATTCTTGGATTTCGTTGTCCATGACGTGTCCGTTACTTAACTAAATATCACTATAATATTGACGACTCGGAACACTAAGTTTTTTATAAGTAAAAACGTAAAGTTTTACCTTACAGCCTAAACCGGCTTTCACCTATAGAAGGCTTCATCAGAGGCTGTCGTTAGTAGCGCTGTTCGTCTTGTTGTTGGTGACGAGATAGTTTTTCGAAAGATCGAAGCTGTGTGTGTGTGGTGAGATGTGTTCGAATAATGCGTGCGATTTGAATTGTGTCTGTTCGTTTAGGATGTCGTTTTTATTAGTTTTTGTGTGTTTGTATATTTCTAATTGTTCTAGAGTGTCTAGTTTTCGGCCTTTTGTGTGTACGTGTAGTATGTTCATGTTATTGTCGATGTTTTTATATGTGTGGTTTGCTTCAATAAGGTGGTTTGCGAAGGTAGATTCTGTAGTGGTGTGGAGTGCTTTTGTGTGTTCAATGTATCTCTGTTTGAAGCTACGTCCTGTCTGGCCTATGTAGAATTTATTGCAATTTGAACAATTTAGCTTATATACACCGGGTAGATCGAATTTGTTTTGTGCTTTGGGCATGCGTTTTGATAGTGTGTGTTCTGTTTTGTTAGTAGTTTTGAAAGCGATTCTGTATCCTGCTTTTTTTCAAGTTCACAACTTTGAAGGTTAGAAAGATTGTAGCTCACATAACTTTCAACAAAACATGCATAAACAAATCACTAACACCTAAATATGCCCAAATCAAAATTAAACATAACAACCAGGCCGCCCGAATAACACAAAACATCGCACAAAGAACATACATAAAAGAATCAATTAAACAACTATATAAGAAAAAAGACGCCCTCAATCGCAAAGCTCTAACACTACACCTACATATCGCCAACACATACGGACACAATTACATGACTGAACTAATACATCACACAAATGAATGGACAAAAAAACAAATACATAACATACAGACTTAACACGACAGAAAAATAAAAAACCTGACACCAATCAAAACAGATATAATTCCCTCGCACAAATTCTACCCACGTACAGTAAACCTCACGAACGTCACACTCACAAAAAACGAACAAACACTCCTTGATAAAGGCCTAAAACATAACATACATTACAAACATAACAACCATACACTGACAAAGCTCATAATTGACACAGAAACAAATATACAAAACACAGCACCAGAACATCAAGACACATTAAGACATAATATAAACAACACAATAGGAGTACATAAGACACCAGGCAACAACAACCACAACTCAGAAATACACACAGCCATCAAACTGAGGGAAAAGGCACACAAACACAACATCACATTTGTAAAAGCTGACAAAGGCAACACGACTGTAATTATCCCCACAGACAACCTACACAAAAAAGTACAAAACTTCATGGAACAGAACAACATCACAGAACTAAAACACGACCCCACCGACAGATACCAAAACTCAATAAAACAAATAGTCAACAAAGCCAAACACATTATGACACATAAACAAAAGCCCTACATGAAACAAATCCGACCATCAGCACCTACACTCCAAGCACTTCCCAAAATCCATAAAGAAGACATTCCGATCCGCCCCATTATCAACTACCGTAATGCCCCTGCACACAAACTGGCAAAATATCTAGACAAAATTATTAGACAACACACACAAATAGACAACAACATTGCAGTAAAAAACAACACTGACCTAGTAACAAAAATAAAAGACATACACATCCCCCATAATGCCACATTAGCCTCCTTTGACATTAAAAACCTGTACACAAACATCCCCATCTCTGAAACAATCACCATCCTACAAAACAAACTCAAACAGAACAACACACCAGACGAACTTATCAATGAAATAACAGAAACTCTGAACATTATCACAAAACAAAACTACTTTACTTATAACAATAAATACTACACACAGAACGAAGGTCTACCCATGGGCTCCCCCATATCCAGCATTCTAGCAGAAGTCTTCCTCCAACACTTAGAAAAAACAAAAATACTCACAAACAATGACAGACACTCACATAAAATACTATATTGGCACAGATACGTTGATGACATTCTAAAACTATACAGGGGAAACAAAAGACAATGTGAACAGTTACTAACGCACATAAACAAAATACATAAAAACATAAACTTCACTGCCGAATACGAACACAACAATACCATAAACTTCTTAGACCTCTCCATCACAAAACTAGAACACAGGCACAAATTCAGTATATACAGAAAACCAACTACAACTGACACACTAATCACAACACCTCCAATCACCCAATACAACACAAACTAGCTGCTTTCAGAACCATGATACATAGACTTAACAACATCCCCTTAGATGAAATAGACTACAAAGACGAACTAAACACGATAAAATATCTAGCAGAATCTAACGGTTATGACAGAACAATAGTCGGTAAACTCCTACACAAAACACAAAACAAACAACAGACAAAGACAGAAAACAACAAATTCATAACACTAACATACATCAACAAACAAACAGAAAAAATCGCCCACAAATTCAAAAAAGCAGGATACAGAATCGCTTTCAAAGCTACTAACAAAACAGAACACACACTATCAAAACGCATGCCCAAAGCACAAAACAAATTCGATCTACCCGGTGTATATAAGCTAAATTGTTCAAATTGCAATAAATTCTACATAGGCCAGACAGGACGTAGCTTCAAACAGAGATACATTGAACACACAAAAGCACTCCACACCACTACAGAATCTACCTTCGCAAACCACCTCATTGAAGCAAACCACACATATAAAAACATCGACAATAACATGAACATACTACACGTACACACAAAAGGCCGAAAACTAGACACTCTAGAACAATTAGAAATATACAAACACACAAAAACAAATAAAAACGACATCCTAAACGAACAGACACAAATCAAATCGCACGCATTATTCGAACACATCTCACCACACACACACAGCTTCGATCTTTCGAAAAACTATCTCGTCACCAACAACAAGACGAACAGCGCTACTAACGACAGCCTCTGATGAAGCCTTCTATAGGTGAAAGCCGGTTTAGGCTTTAAGGTAAAACTTTACGTTTTTACTTATAAAAAACTTAGTGTTCCGAGTCGTCAATATTATAGTGATATTTAAATAATTTATTATAAAACTTGAAAATTATCAGCAACTTTTATAAAAACTATGTACAACACCTCCTTTTTATTGTTTGAATGTGAGTTCTAGACGTTTTGATTTTTTAGCACTAAATATATCGATAACATCATGAAAGTTCGGTTGCTTTTTTTAATTACCAATAGAAGGTTCTTTTCAATGGAAATCACTGAAAGTGCAAGCAGTCTACTTTCACAATGGGAGTTTTGGAGGTATGTTTTGATCCTCTTTAAGGAAGAGAACGATTTCCGATGATGCGCTTGAGGTAGGGTATTGCAAAGATCTGATACGTATAAATATTTAAGTAAGTCTGACATACTTTTCTCGCAGAAGTCATTGTCTGAATAAATAATAGAAAGCTCACTATTATTTATTCAGACAAATCTATTTAATCGCAGCCATGGCAATTTAAAATACTATCCGTATGACTTTTTCAGAGAGGTGAAATGTTGCTCAGGAAATGTCGAATAAAACTGAGGAAACCTCTTAGTTTCGAGTAGAATTACTAATAATTCTTCAATAACATGATTACACTCACTGATGCATGAGTAAGAAGTTCCTGCAACATAATCACAAGGAGTGGTAGAACCAGAAATTTCCACAGAAAAACACTGCAGATTTTAATATAACTAAACAGTTGTATCACCAGCAGATCAAGTCACATCTTTATAATTTTTAAAAGTCATAAGTAAGGTAATAGCTTCACCTGAAATTGAAGCTGATTTCCTTTTCTCCAATGCCAAATGTATCAGCCTTTGAGTACGAAAAGATAAATTTGTTGGTTTGTTTGATAAAAACGACACTAGACAAACAACATAAACATTTAGACATGAAAATAAACATTTACAAGTTTTAACTATGACCTAATAACTGTAGTGATACATATTCCACTACTAAGAGAACACTTCCTTTTTGCACAATAAATTGAACATGGCAACATTCAAAAAGCAAAATAAGAAAAAAACACTTGGTAGTTATATGTGTATACTGAAGGGAAATATGAAAGGAAATATATGTGAGAAAGGAAATGACTGTACTATTTTTTCTTTTTACCTCAGTGTGAATCAGTTTGTTGTCAATAGAATTGCATGTTACTGATATTGCATAGCGATCCACCACTTATTGTTTTTCAAAAGGCTATCTGTGAGGCAAACACAGTTAGTCATTGCATATTCCTTCAGTACGTTCTTACAACTGGGCAAGAGCTTGGGTAGGATAGGAGCCATTAGAAGTTGACACAAATGAAGCTGTCTTATACATCCACTGTGCTCCATACGTGGAAAAGTTATATCAACCCAGTATGAGGGACCACAGCAGGCGCATTCAGCCACTTCATGTTTTCTTAAAACATTAGACTCAAAAAGGAAAATGAGTAACATAAAGACCTTTTCTGAGAAGTAACAAAATATATATCCAGAGGAGAGAGGGTAGATGAAGAAATCTAGTAATCATGTAAAAGATGATCCATGATCTAGTAGACATGAGTTCTGAAACATCTTATTATTTAAGGCAGTGGATTTTATTCTGAAATTCTTGTTTGATTTTCTTTATACAATAATTGGAGCAAGCAGATAGAACATGTGTAACATGTAAATTTACAATAGTATGGTAATACAGAACAGTGGATTCCCAAAATATAAATGAGACTTATATCTATGTGTCTGTTGGCAGTTTTGTGTAGCACAAAAACAAAGAAAGCGTAAGTAGTAATTGCCTTCATCATTCTTCACAGCATGTGATAACCATCATATCCTGCTCATGTGTGTACCAAATACAATGAAACAGTTAACAAGTTAGCAAAAAAAAGGCCAGGAAATTGACATGGTAACTCTGATGACAAGGGTCTGGTGAAATTTACATTAATTTCATAAAAATCAGTGATGCAACACAAAATACCCGAAATTACTGCTGCAATAAGAACTCTACTATAATAACAAGGCTTCAATCAAACTGGTCACCTCAGAGGAATGAAGTCAATATGGATGTCACAAGGATGTATAGAAACTGCAATAACTGTCCCAACACTGAGCGGATAGTAACACAGATCTTCACCTGCCTAGCAGTCACAGCAGCAATGCAGGCAATAAACTACAATCCTGAACAACAGTTATACATGAACAAAAAGCATCGATGTAGATAAAACAGTCTAAGAAGCATATGGAAGTACAGTAGTGTGCCGGAATTTGAATTTTCCCGGCGTGATTTGAAAAACCGTGCCGCCTAACCAAAGCTGGCTGTGTGGCCGTTGGGAGGCAAAGCTGACTTGATCAGTATGCCGTGACAGTGAACGGCGACGCGATATAGTAAGCCAGCCAACTGTAACAGCTGACGCGTTATGGACGGTAATTCTCAACTTGTTGTTTTGCGTACCGTGGTGGGTTCGCAGAATCTGTGGTACCATCTCATTTCCTCTCCAACCTTGCAACAGGGTGTGTCTGACGGGCAAAGGGGGAGTAACTAGTCGATTTGTACCTATGTAATATCTGAATATGGTCTCATAGTCTTTTAAAGCGCTTCAGGTAAGCTCAATTATTTGTTCTATGTTATTTAAATGATGGGTTATATGTGCTATATTGTGTATGTGTGTGTGTGATCCTTTTCTATTGTAAATTAAATTACATGTTACTTCCGGTAACTGAGAGCAGGTGGCGATTTGCATAAAAGGTAAAAGGTTTGGTAGTGATAAAGTTAAAGCAAATGTTTAAGAAAAAAAAAGTAAAGCTATTTAAAAGTAAATGTGTAAAATAAACAAATTAATAAGAGGAACTAAAGTTGATAATACTTGTGACAGTGAGTGTAGTGTGTGTGTTCTGTGGCGAGAGAGTGTAGGGGTGGATTGTATTCTGACGGCCAAGTACAAATAAAAAATGTTATAGGGTCCCCTCACAGTCGGGAGAGAAGGGGCTGCGAAGATGTGACATCTCCATCTGTCTTCATCTGCAGAGCAGGATAGCACCAAGCTCCCCAAGGCGTCAGACTCAGACATTCTCCTGCTACTCAACCCAGGATACATCGCCCCGGAATGAACCTGGAACTTCTGGACACTTCGGCATCACCACCAATAAGCATCACACACTCGTCTACAGGGTATTAGTTCAGCTCTTCAAAAGCACAGGTGGGAGAATTCCAGTCATTACAACGGTCACCAACAACTCCAGCGGTGTTGGGCCAAGTGTAACTGACATTTATTTCATATAAAGAGAGACTCTTAAATGAGAGGTTCCAGTAGCCCAGCTATTTCCAATATAATATAATAAAATTGTAATTAAACATTAATAGATGTGATTAAAATTATATTATTTTTAGATGATATAATTGATATTAGAATTCAAGTTATTTGAAAGAATATAATAAAACTGGAATTAAAACATTTTTACATAACTTAAATAGATGTCATTAAGATGATATTATTATTGGATGATATAATTGATATTATAATTCAAATTATCAGAAAGCACATAATAAAACTAGAATTTAAACACTGTCATGTAACTTAAATAGATGCCATTAAGAGAATCGATATTAGAATTCAACTTATCTGAAAGCATATAATAAAATTGGAATTTAAACAATTGCATTTCACATTTGCATGTGACTTAAATAGATGTCATGAAGGAGGTCGATATTAGAATTAAATTGTTTGAAAGAATTACAGCAAAGTTTATGGTAACTTAATGCTTGTTGTTAACCAAAAAAGAGCACTAATAAAAATTGTTACTGTTCACATAAGTGTTTTATTGCAAGTCCTGTCACTCTGGGCTCCAGCACATTTTCGCTCCATCTAGGCCAAGCGTCTAGTTTTTAAATTTTACGTAACGGCCTCTACAGTACGTTACAGTAGACTCTCGACTATCTGGCCTCCGCACTATCCGGCCTGATAGGATTTTCCCCCACCCTGCTATCAGCTCTTTGTTTTGTCAGTTGTGTATCAGATGTCAACAGGTGTGGAATACATTTGCCACTGTTCCTGTCTACGTTCGTAAATTGTTTTTTGGTGTGCTTCGTTGTTTCTTTTTTATTGAAGATGACGAAATGGAAGGTAAATGAAAAAAGGTTGTGGTGACTATGGAGGAGAAATTACGCGCTATAAAACAACTGGCCTCTGGGGTAACGGAAAAAACAATTGCTTCGGAGTTAGGAGTTGGGAAAAGTACAGTTGGTGACTAGAAGAAAAATTGAGCAGAAATTGAAAAGTGGTGTGCTGCCCAAGTTAGTGGAAGTGGAATGAAAGTAAGAAAAATCATGCTGAAAGGTAAACATAAAGAATTTGAGAAAGCATGAACACTTAAGAGGAAAAGGCTTGCCTGTTACTGGGCTGATATTGTAGGAAGTAGCATTCCAATTTAAATGACAAATAGAAGGAGAAGATTCATAATTTACTGCCAGTGATAGATGGCTAGATCGGTGGAAAAAACGATTCGGTATTCTCCAGATTACCATAAGTGGGGAGGCTTTATCTGCTGATAAAGAGGCTGTACCTTTGTTCAAAGACTATCTTTTTAAGCTTATTGAAAACAGGGGAATTTCTGGGAAGCACTGTACAACTACAATGAGACCGGTTTAAATTATAAGATGCTCCTGATAAAAACGCTTGCATCAAAAAAAGAAGCTGCTGCAAAATAAGGATACAAGAAAAGCAAGGAACGAGTCACCATCTTAGCTTGCAGTAATGCAACCACAAGCTTAGGTTGACTTTAATAGCAAAATCAAAAAACCCTAGAGCTTTTAAAAAACTGGAAAATCAGGAATCACTACCCCTATATTACACACATCAAAATAAAGCACAGATGAATTTAGAAATCTTTAAAATTTGGTTCCAAAATGAATTTTAACCAACTGTTGAAAAACATTTGAAAGACAACAATTTGCCAAGAAAATCTGTGCTAATTCTTGACAACGCACCTTCGCATCTGGCCACTGACGAACTCACAAATGGAGACATCAAAGCTTTATTTTGGTGGAGACATCACACCAGGCAATGTGACGGCTGTTTGTCAGCCGATGGGCCAGGGCGTCCTTGAAATGCTAAAGAAAAAGTATCGCCGGCATCTTCTCAGTTCGTTGATATCAGCGATTGATAATAATGAAGACTACTTAACCACTCTAAAAAAGATTGACGTGCTAGATGTCGTAAGGTGGTTGGCCAAGCATGGGAAGAGATTCCAAACATATCACTTGTAAGGTCTTGGAAAATTTGTTTGGACCATGAAGGTGGACATTTCAACCTTGAACCCGTGTGTGAAACCGAAGTGGAAGATTAAAATGATAAACTTGTTTCATTGCTGGAAAAAGTACCGGGCTGTAACGATGTCAATGCAGAGGACATTAGAGAATGGATGGCAAATGACGAAGTTGATGAAATTACTGACAACAATATTGTGGAAATGGTGACACAGGGAGAAGAAACAGAAGAAGAGGAGGAGGAGACATCTTTAGATGACAGAAAAATGTCATCCTACATTCGGAAGGGTTCAAGACAATTGAGGCAGTG
Organism: Magicicada septendecula; assembly: GCA_034769895.1. NCBI lineage: Eukaryota > Metazoa > Arthropoda > Insecta > Hemiptera > Cicadidae > Magicicada > Magicicada septendecula. The sequence continues at coordinate 152,476,933 of CM068373.1, forward strand.
CTGCAGTACATTAGTCAGCAGGAGGAAGCGACGCCAACTGATATCATCTGGTTGCGTAAGTGGAGGGACATACGTCGCGGAAGAGGACTAAAAGGGAGAAGCAGTCATCTATCAAGGACTTTTTCAAAAACTAAAAACTAAGTTTTGACTCTTTTATCTTAGGCCTACCTTTTCACATTTGTGCAATCATTTATCAATGAACAGCAAAATAAGTTTAAATCATTTTTTTAAGAATTAGGCCTATGTTTACATTAATGTATTGTTTATTTTAAAACTGAATTTATTGACACTCTACAGTGTACATCATTTTATGTTTCCTGCAATTAAGTTAGACATTATAAAATTTATCTTAAAATGTGTATACAATATTTTTATTCTTGGACTTCATTTTTCTGAAATAAATTTTTAAAACATACAGTACAGTACATAACAAACATTTATAAAGTACTCAGAGGTCAGAAAATATGAATAAGAGCGGGTTTTGGTATAAAAAGTGTGTTTTTAATGGTATGGGTGGGGTAGGAAGTGAGTAATTATAGAACTCCGGGGGCCACATTAGGCCGGATAGTCGGGTGTCTATTGTAATAGGTCTGTATTTAACTGTCTTTTCAATTGTGAAGTAGTCACAGTGATTTGTGAAATTACAAATATAGTATTATTTAACTTAATTTTTTAGCAACTGTGTGTAAAAAAATTTTTTTAATATTTTTTACAACTAAATCAAAAATATTATTAACCTTGTATATAAAATGATTATAAAACTATTTTCTGTTTAGCATTTTAAAAGTATATGTATACATAGGAATTTGTTTTATATAATTTGTTATTATATTATTGGTCAATCTTGTTTCCCTCTACTTCTGAAGGGCAGGCCTTGGTTTTCATTCAGTTATTTGGTTTATATACCTATTGTCCATTAGCTTTGCAGCATGACTGGCTAAATCCCACTTTAATGTAGTTGTAACTGAGTCATAGATTTGAATTTTTGTCTAGTACTGATGTCATGTACTCTGTATCTTGGTGTTTATCATTCACTGGCTGTGTGTTGTACACAGATTTTCTAGTCAGTTCAGTGTTTTAGCGTCATAAGTAAGACTGAAAGAAAACATTGTCTACATATTCTTCTATTCTTTTTGGTCAAATTACTATTTGACTTAAGGATGTTCTTTAATGTGTCGATATTTATTACATTTTTTAAAATTTTTCTTATCTTCCCTAATCAATTTATACTCCTCTCATTGTCATTTACTGGTATTTGATATAACCCTATTATAACTCTTATTAGATGTTTCTTTTATAATGCCTGTTAAAAGTTTCAGATTAAGGTAATGCAAGGTGCATTTCCATAATTCTTCATAAAATATTCCTGTTCTTTTTGAAACCCACTCTGTTCCTCCAGAAGAAGCATATCAGTGATTCTTGTCAGACAACTGTTGATAACACAAGCATATAGTTTTTAGGGTAAATAATAAAATTAATAAATAAAATAAGAGACAAAAACTTAAACCTTTAATAATTGTATTCATACAGTGACAATAATAATATAGTAACAAGTTTCAGTAATGATGTAATTAAAAGCCTTCATATTGTTCTGGTTTCCTACTGTTGGCTGTTTTCTTCCTTCTTCTTCAGTTGTGTTTACCATTCCAATGAGAATGGATTGTTGGATTCTGTACACTATATCTCAATGCGCTGTATTTGGTTGGCAGATGTATTGTTATCAGCAAAACGTTTTATGCCAACTGCTATAGCTGATGTTATGCACAATATGTTATTAACTGTTTTTAGCAAGGGATAATAATAAAATATGAAAGTGCATATTCTAAAAGAATGTATCATTTTATTAATAATTCCACAAGCTGTATATTATGCACAAAGTTATGAAAAAAATATATAACATATGATATCCATATACGATAACTGTAGTGTAAAATAATTGGGAAGGTCATTCAATGGCTATAACTTCAATTTTTACCTGAAGGCCACATATGGCAACACATCATGTTGCATACATACATGAACTGACACACTTTTCACTGGGTTATAAATTTATCATTCTCTGACTTACATACTTAATAAATAAGGACAAAACATAGGGCTTACACAACCATATTTTAGATATATAGATGACGATTTTAGGCTATGTATACTCAGATACATGTTTTAATAAATGTATACAACTTGAAATTTCATAACATAACAATCTGTCACACTAAACTTCACATAACATAATATAATATACATAACTTAAATAATATAATATTTCTACATACTAAACTTATATGTTATACAGATATGGGACTGACGTATAAGACAGAGTTGCAGAGTTTCAATGTAATGATGTAGAGTAGGCTTACGAGTACCATAGTCGCACACACTAATATGTGTGTATGTGTGTGTGTAAGCACGCACGTGCAAATATATCCTTTTTACGTTAAAGTTAAAATAAGAATTTTAAAATCCTGGTACTGACAAGCTCTGTGTGTTACAGTTGTCACAAATGTATTGTATAATGTTTCATAAATTGGTAACTTTCATAAAACATATACTCAGATAATTTACACTTACAGAAAAGCATTACAGCACTGATAATTACATTTTATACTTTCACAACTGAAGCCAAAATGATGGCTCATTGCTCATTGCCATGAAAGTGTAAATGTTATGGTGACTTAAATAATAACTAACAAAAGCAATACAGTAGCAAAACATTCTGTGCAAGTAGGTTAAAAATAAATTTTACTGCAGATACTTACTATGCAGATAACTGTACCTTATGCATAACTGAGTGTAGGTAATTCTCACTGTACTGCAAATTCCACTTCTTCTTCTTGTTATAATGTAACTCGAAATCTTGAAATTTTGCTATATGCTTTTCCTTGTTGTTAAATATAGACTTCATTCTTCAAGGGACATATATTCACTTCATATTTTGTTTAGTTGGCTCTCAGTTTTTTTTCTCTTTTTTAATACAACAGATAAAATTGTGTTTGCATTAATTAATGTTAATTAATGCCATAATTGTACAAAATTTCCCTTCTTCTGCTGAATAGTGTCATAGTGTCCCTTCATTCTTCACTTCATATTTTGTTTGGTTGGGACTGTATTTTTTTTTTTACAATAGATAAAATAGTGTCCACATAAGGTAATGCCATAACTGTAGTATAAATTATTTTGTCTCCTTCTGCAGAGTAGTGTCATAGTGTCCCTTCATTCTTCACTTCATATTTTGTTTGGTTGGGACTGTTTTTTTTTTTTTTTTTACAATAGATAAAATAGTGTCCACATAAGGTAATGCCATAACTGTAGTATAAATTATTTTGTCTCCTTCTGCAGAGTAGTGTCATAGTGTCCCTTCATTCTTCACTTCATATTTTGTTTGGTTGGGACTGTTTTTTTTTTTTTTTTTTTTTTTTACAATAGATAAAATAGTGTCCACATAAATTAATGCCATAACTGTAGTATAAATTATTTTGTCTCCTGAGTAGTGTCATAGTGTCCCTTTATTCTTCACTTCATTTTCATATTTTGTTTGGTTGAGACTGTTTTTTTTTTTTTTACAATAGATAAAATAGTGTCCACATAAATTAATGCCATACCTGTAGTATAAATTATTTTCTCTCCTTCTGCTGAGTAGTGTCATAGTGTCCCTTCATTCTTCACTTCATATTTTGTTTAGTTGGGACTGTTTTTTTTTTTTTTTTTTTTTTTTTTTTTGCAATAGATAAAATAGTGTCCACATAAATTAATGCCATAACTGTAGTATAAATTATTTTGTCTCCTTCTGCAGAGTTGTGTCATAGTGTCCCTTCATTCTTCACTTCATATTTTGTTTGGTTGGGACTGTTTTTTTTTTTTTTTTTTACAATAGATAAAATAGTGTCCACATAAGGTAATGCCATAACTGTAGTATAAATTATTTTGTCTCCTGAGTAGTGTCATAGTGTCCCTTTATTCTTCACTTCATTTTCATATTTTGTTTGGTTGAGACTGTTTTTTTTTTTTTTTTTTTTACAATAGATAAAATAGTGTCCACATAAATTAATGCCATAACTGTAGTATAAATTATTTTGTCTCCTTCTGCAGAGTAGTGTCATAGTGTCCCTTCATTCTTCACTTCATATTTTGTTTGGTTGGGACTGTTTTTTTTTTTTTTTACAATAGATAAAATAGTGTACACATAAATTAATGCCATAACTGTAGTATAAATTATTTTGTCTCCTTCTGCTGAGTAGTGTCATAGAGTCCCTTCATTCTTCACTTCATATTTTGTTTGGTTGGGACTGTTTTTTTTTTTTTTTTTTTTACAATAGATAAAATAGTGTCCACATAAATTAATGCCATAACTGTAGTATAAATTATTTTGTCTCCTTCTGCAGAGTTGTGTCATAGTGTCCCTTCATTCTTCACTTCATATTTTGTTTGGTTGGGACTGTTTTTTTTTTTTTTTTTTTTACAATAGATAAAATAGTGTCCACATAAGGTAATGCCATAACTGTGGTATAAATTATTTTGTCTCCTGAGTAGTGTCATAGTGTCCCTTTATTCTTCACTTCATTTTCATATTTTGTTTGGTTGAGAATGTTTTTTTTTTTTTTTTACAATAGATAAAATAGTGTCCACATAAATTAATGCCATAACTGTAGTATAAATTATTTTGTCTCCTTCTGCAGAGTAGTGTCATAGTGTCCCTTCATTCTTCACTTCATATTTTGTTTGGTTGGGACTGTTTTTTTTTTTTTACAATAGATAAAATAGTGTACACATAAATTAATGCCATAACTGTAGTATAAATTATTTTGTCTCCTTCTGCTGAGTAGTGTCATAGAGTCCCTTCATTCTTCACTTCATATTTTGTTTGGTTGGGACTGTTTTTTTTTTTTTTTTTTTTGTTACAATAGATAAAATAGTGTCCACATAAATTAATGCCATAACTGTAGTATAAATTATTTTGTCTCCTGAGTAGTGTCATAGTGTCCCTTTATTCTTCACTTCATTTTCATATTTTGTTTGGTTGAGACTGTTTTTTTTTTTTTACAATAGATAAAATAGTGTCCACATAAATTAATGCCATAACTGTAGTATAAATTATTTTCTCTCCTTCTGCTGAGTAGTGTCATAGTGTCCCTTCATTCTTCACTTCATATTTTGTTTGGTTGGGACTGTTTTTTTTTTTTTTTTTTTTACAATAGATAAAATAGTGTCCACATAAATTAATGCCATAACGGAAGTATAAATTATTTTGTCTCCTTCTGCAGAGTAGTGTCATAGTGTCCCTTCATTCTTCACTTCATATTTTGTTTGGTTGGGACTGTTTTTTTTTTTTTTTTTACAATAGATAAAATAGTGTACACATAAATTAATGCCATAACTGTAGTATAAATTATTTTGTCTCCTGCTGAGTAGTGTCATAGTGTCCCTTCATTCTTCACTTCATATTTTGTTTGGTTGGGACTGTTTTTTTTTTTTTTTTTTTTTTACAATAGATAAAATAGTGTACACATAAATTAATGCCATAACTGTAGTATAAATTATTTTCTCTCCTTCTGCTGAGTAGTGTCATAGTGTCCCTTCATTCTTCACTTCATATTTTGTTTGGTTGGGACTGTTTTTTTTTTTTTTTTTTACAATAGATAAAATAGTGTCCACATAAGGTAATGCCATAACTGTAGTATAAATTATTTTGTCTCCTGAGTAGTGTCATAGTGTCCCTTTATTCTTCACTTCATTTTCATATTTTGTTTGGTTGAGACTGTTTTTTTTTTTTTTTTTACAATAGATAAAATAGTGTCCACATAAATTAATGCCATAACTGTAGTATAAATTATTTTGTCTCCTTCTGCAGAGTAGTGTCATAGTGTCCCTTCATTCTTCACTTCATATTTTGTTTGGTTGGGACTGTTTTTTTTTTTTTTTTTTTACAATAGATAAAATAGTGTCCACATAAGGTAATGCCATAACTGTAGTATAAATTATTTTGTCTCCTTCTGCTGAGTAGTGTCATAGTGTCCCTTTATTCTTCACTTCATTTTCATATTTTGTTTGGTTGAGACTGTTTTTTTTTTTTTTTTTTTTTTTTTACAATAGATAAAATAGTGTCCACATAAATTAATGCCATAACTGTAGTATAAATTATTTTGTCTCCTTCTGCAGAGTAGTGTCATAGTGTCCCTTCATTCTTCACTTCATATTTTGTTTGGTTGGGACTGTTTTTTTTTTTTTTTTTTTTGTTACAATAGATAAAATAGTGTCCACATAAATTAATGCCATAACTGTAGTATAAATTATTTTGTCTCCTGAGTAGTGTCATAGTGTCCCTTTATTCTTCACTTCATTTTCATATTTTGTTTGGTTGAGACTGTTTTTTTTTTTTTACAATAGATAAAATAGTGTCCACATAAATTAATGCCATAACTGTAGTATTGTAGTATAAATTATTTTGTCTCCTTCTGCTGAGTAGTGTCATAGTGTCCTTTCATTCTTCACTTCATATTTTGTTTGGTTGGGAGTTTTTTTTTTTTTACAACAGATAAAATGGTGTCCACATAAATTAATGCCATAACTGTAGTATAAATTATTTTGTCTCCTTCTGCTGAGTAGTGTCATAGAAAATACTTTTAACACATTTTTTTCCGTTTAGTAGAGTAAACTATGGCAGTAAATAATATACTAAATTAGTCTTCTGCTGGGCAGAGTCACAATACAACTTCCACAGAATTTCCTGACATTAACATTTTTATGGAAGTCTAGTTCAATAATGCATGCACATAGAAATGAATTTAGGATTCTTGTTTCAGACAGTGTTATAATTGGACCACATAACTTCCTGCCACCAGTGGCTTTGTATCAGTAAAGTTCGGAGTTGTGCCTTGTATGTGTTATGGAATAATCCTGTACTGAGCAATAGGGCTACAATCAGACCAAGTAGGTTCCATACAGTTACTTGCCATAGTGGAAGGTTTTCTGTGCAGCACAGTTGAGTGAGGTACTTTATTTGCAGTATGATAAATTTAGTTTTCTTAAACCGAGGCAAGACACATTTTTGTTATGTTTGATGCTTTAATCACACATGCGGTGAATGTGCACTTCTTGCTGCTACATTGTCACTTGATACTTCTAGTGAAGAATGTGTATGTACTGTTAAACATGTATCTGCCTACTGCTATATCGGGACCTCATATTTCTTGTGTTGAATGTTTACTTTTATATAATGATAAGTATCACTTTATTATTGCTATAAAGAGACTTCAGTATTTCTTGTGATAAAGTATACTGCTAAAACTCCACTTCTTACTGTTATAATGACACTGTATTCTTTTTGGGTTCAACAGTTTACTGCTATATCTCCACTTCTTATTGTTATAATGAAACTGTATTCTTCTTGGGTTCAACAGTTTACTGCTATATCTCCACTTCTTATTGTTATAATGACACTGTATTCTTCTTGGGTTCAACAGTTTACTGCTATATCTCCACTTCTTACTGTTATAATGACACTGTATTCTTCTAGGGTTCAACAGTTTACTGCTAAAACTCCACTTCTTACTGTTATAATGACACTGTATTCTTCTTGGGTTCATCAGTGTACTGCTATATCTCCACTTCTTATTGTTATAATGACACTGTATTCTTCTTGGGTTCAACAGTTTACTGCTATATCTCCACTTCTTACTGTTATAATGACACTGTATTCTTCTTGGGTTCAACTGTTTACTGCTATATCTCCACTTCTTACTGTTATAATGACACTATTCTTCTTGGGTTCAACAGTTTACTGCTATATCTCCACTTCTTATTGTTAAATGGCACTGTATTCTTCTTGGGTTCAACAGTTTACTGCTATATCTCCACTTCTTATTGTTATAATAGCACTGTATTCTTCTTGGGTTCAACAGTTTACTGCTATATCTCCACTTCTTATTGTTATAATGGCACTGTATTCTTCTTGGGTTCAACAGTTTACTGCTATATCTCCACTTCTTACTGTTATAATAACACTGTATTCTTCTTGGGTTCAACAGTTTACTGGTAAAACTCCACTTCTTACTGTTATAATGGCACTGTATTCTTCTTGGGTTCAACAGTTTACTGCTATATCTCCACTTCTTACTGTTATAATGACACTGTATTCTTCTTGGGTTCAACAGTTTACTGGTAAAACTCCACTTCTTACTGTTATAATGACACTGTATTCTTCTTGGGTTCAACAGTTTACTGCTAAAACTCCACTTCTTTTTGTTATAATGACACTGTATTCTTCTTGGGTTCATCAGTTTACTGCTAAAACTCCAATTCTTACTGTTATAATGACACTGTATTCTTCTTGGGTTCAACAGTTTACTGCTATATCTCCACTTCTTACTGTTATAATGACACTATATTCTTCTTGTGTTCAACATTTATTTGTTTACTGCTAAATATCCACTTCATACTATTAAAATAGACACCATGCTTTGCAGCATGGTTACTTCTTTATGTCTAGACACTGATTTCTTACTGCTACAAGGGTACTTCAGATATTGATAGATTCTGTAGATGATGAGCATGACTATCTGTGAATTCTTCTGTGGTTATTTTGGACAATCTCACACCTAGACAGAAAGTACAACAAGATCAACCAATGTGTAAACACAAATTTATGAGAAGTTTTTTTTTTAATTTTAAATAACATACATTTAAGCAAGTAGTGTACATGTATTGGATGAAGCAATAACATATAAATACGTGACACACTTGTTATGCACAAAATATGAACTAGTTAATTATATTTGAATACAGTATTTTGTGCTACTGTTTCTTCACCAACACCATTACATTAAACTCTGCAACTCTGATCTTATTCGGCCTTGTCTTACACTTAATCTGAACCTACTCTAGTACTGGTTACCAACTACTAATACCTGAACAGAACAATTAACTTTAGCTTACTTACTGAAATTTTGCAAGGATGGTAACTCTGCTACACACATGCACACACACGTGTGTGTGTGTTGTGTCTAAAGCAAATTCATTGTTTTCACAGAATTGTACAAGGGTGAGAAAAAAGTAAAGGAATATTTTTAAAAATTATTGTTATTTTTGTTTATACTTATACAAATAAAACTGCTACATAATCACTGCTTACTTCATTCCCACAACCATATGGTTCATATTTTAATGATAGAACTTACTTCATTCCCACAACCACATGGTTCATATTTTAATGATAGCTGTTCTTTCAATGGACCAAAATAGAAAACAACTTTGAGCCAATCAGGACTGTAGTGGAGACTAGGTTCAGCAGCTTAGAACCAATATCTTAAAGAGTAAGGGTTATTTTGTTGGCTATATGTGAGGTCAAGTAATGTCCTGAAGCAAACTCACACATTATGAAAGTATATCATGCTTTTGTACCTCATTCTTGACTTCAGTAATCACAGTAGCTCACAGTAATTTTTATTGATTATCGTTTCACAGTTAGGTGTGAAATGAACATCGTTCAACTGCAATAATATTATTATTATACTCTGAATTAGAAGACCTACTATTATCCATCTCAGAGATAAATTTGGCAATTTTTCAAGCTGTTATCAATCCACTTGTAGATCTTCCTACTACTCAAATAACTACATTCTTCATTCTACAATTAATCTCTGTAGGTTTCACCTTCTCTAAGGTTAGAAAACATATCATTGCTTTTATTTCTGTCTGTATGTCTATGTGTGTGTATGTGTGTATTTTTGTGGTATAAATGTTTCACACACACACACACACACACACACACACACACACACACACACACACACACACACACACACATTTGTTTAAATGTTCTGCAGGTTTCAACAGAAAGTTTAAGTAATATTTATTTGTGTACATGAAATATTATATACCTATTTTATCACATTTGTTATTCTGATGTTAACTGAAACATAAGTACCAGTTTTGTTCTGAAATGAAGTTTAGTTTTTATTTATTGTGTTCTCCTTTTATAAAATGGTAAATTTTAAAAGTGTTCTCGTTACTATGACAAAACATTACCAAAAGAATTGCATGTTTAATCAGTTTGTGTCAGAGCTTCAGAGCTTAGAATACACTAAGATTAAATTTTGAAGTGTATTTAATATTAATTCATTGTGATTTTATAGCCACATAAGAGGATTTTAATTTTTTTTTGGGAGGGGCTTCTGTATATATATCTTGGTAAGCAAGGAAGCATCTTCCCTCTCTCTAGAAAAGATGTTATAGCTATGTATACATATACTTTTTAAATGCTAAACAGAAAATAGTTTTATAATCATTTTACAGACAAGGTTAATAATATTTTTGATTTAGTTGTAAACAATTTTTTTACACACAGTTGCTAAAAAATTAAGTTAAATAATACTATATTTGTAATTTCATAAAGCACTGTGACTACTTCACAATTGAAAAGACAGTCACACAGTGGCGGCTCCTGACTTAAGAGGCTGGAGGGCGCAGCGGCCTTTAGGCTTCTTAATTATTTATCAATATTGAAGTTAACTCACAATGGAAATGTCGCCAATATTTGATCACATAATTCATTAATAAAATAAGAATAGTAACACGTGCAGCATGCAACGATTTTTTAAAAATTTGATCTCGCCTCAAATATTGTGATCTCTTGTAGAGAGTCAGCAGCTTTATTAATAAACATAACCACAAACTGTCGAAAGTGTCCACAAAAATGTCTATGCTGTTTCCACAAAAAAAGTAATATACTATATTTACATTATATTATTTTTATGATACCTACACTTTAAAAAGACCATTTATTTATATACAAAGTCCATTCGCCTTTCCTTTAAATTAACGAACATTCTAGCATCAAAGTCCTTCATTTCTTTAACAAGTTCCTTGTTGATAGATAACATCGCAAGGGCATTCAGTCTATCGTTTGTCATTGTATTTTTTAAGAAAGTCTTTAGTCTTTTCAGAGTCGTAAAGCAGGGCTCAGGTTCGGCAGTTGTCATGGGGGTAGTTATGACAATTTTCAGAAGTATCAACACTTCTTTGAAAACTGACGTAGATTGTTTTCTTCTATAAAGTTAAGAAGTTTTATTGTGCCTTTAATATTATAATCATGCCGTCTGTATAATAGTTCCAATTCACTCCAGAGTTTGTTTTCTTGTAAGAAAGGTTAATGCCGAATCACTAGCTTGAATTTTTCTTCCGGAAAGTTTGTAGAAAAAAGTGGAAATAAGTCATTGGACATCAATGAAGCTGCTTCTAGGTGACCCGTGTAAGTAAATCTATCTTTTACGTGAGTTATAATGATGTCACATACTTCTTTTGCATCCCCTATTCTAGTGCTGCATCCAACATTATTGGATCACCATTGTCTCTGGGAGACAACAAAATACATGGAAAACAGAACAAAGATTTCTGAACGTCGTAGCCACCCAGATCCAGTCATTTTTTTTTTGTATGCATCTTTTAAAAGCAGTTGCCATCTGAAAACACGATTCCCACTTTTCTTATTTTCTGTTTGCATCATGCAGAAATCAGGAGTTCAGGAAATCAGGAAAGCCTACCTAATGACTTTAGTTCAATTTTTTGATCTTGCAAAAGTTATTGCTTTAAGGGCCTGCACTGAATGTTAAAATGTTGGATTAAATGTTAAAACAAAACCTAATAATTAGACACTACAGTATTTCCCTAAATTATTCGTGAAGCTATTAAAAAAACACACAAACTCAAAACCTAAACCTAAACAAATGCCCGCTAAACACTCAATTAACCACGCCAGAGGTACTATAAACACTAAAAAGAGCAAATCTCATATTATTATCAATAGTCTGCGATTAGTTGTACTGAGTGAATCACGCCACGTTCTGCTAAACGTGGCGCGGAAACCGGCACGCCGAGTGACCGTCTAAATGCCGTATTTAAGCTTACAACTTCGTTCAACTTTGGATAGAGTGGGGGAATTGAGAAATGGGCGCGATTATCAGAGCGCCGTAATGCATGCTGTTCCGAAAACATTTCTGCTATTATCTAATACAAAAATATTTTCTTGTCCGAAGTATTAAAGAAATATGTAATGACTTTCCACAAGTAGTGATAATGGGTTGTTTAATGATATGATTTAATCTGGGGGGTGCACCTTAGCGCCCTAAGAATGAACCGCCCCTGCTATTACAGTAGACACGCGACTATCCGGCCTAATGTGGCGGAAGGGCAGGCCGAATAAAAAAAAACCGGATAAGCCGGAGTTCTATAATTACTCACTTCCTGCCCCATCCATACCATTAAAAACACACTTTTTATACCAAAACCCGCTCTTATTCATATTTTCTGACCTCTTAGTACTTTATAAATGTTTGTTATGTGCTGTACTGTACGTTTTAAAAATTTATTTCAGAAAAATGAAGTCCAAAAATAAAAATATTGTATACACATTTTAAGATAAATTTTATAATGTCTAACTTAATTGCAGGAAACATAAAATGATGTACACTGTCAGCATGAATACATACAATTTTAAAATAAACAAAACATTAACGTAAAATGTAGGCCTAATTCTTAAACAAATTATTTAAACTTATTTTGCTCTTCACTGATAAATCATTACACAAATGTGAAAAGGTAGGCCTAAGATAAAAGAGTCAAAATTTACAGTTTTCAGTTTTTGAAATAGTCCTTGATAGATGACTGCTTCTCCCTTCTAGCCCTCTTCCGCGACGCAATATCTCTCCACTTACACAACCAGATGATATCAGCTGGTGTCGCTTCCTCCTGGTGAATAATGCACTGCAGCGCTGCCTCAATCGTCTTGAACCCTTCCAAATGTGGGATGAGACTTTCCCTGTCATCTAAAGATGCCGCCTCCTCCTCATCTTCTATTTCTTCTCACTGTGTCACCACTTCCACACTATCGTTGTCAGTTATTTCATCAACTTCGTCGATTGCCATTCATTCTCTAATTTCCTCTGCATTGACATCATCACAGCCCGGTACTTTTTCCAGCAACAAAACAAGTTTATCGTTTTCATCTTTCACTTCGGTTTCACACATGGGTTCAAGGTTGAAATGTGCACCTTCATGGTCCAAAAAAATTTTCCAAGACCTTACAAGTGATATGTTTGGAATCTCTTTCCATGCTTCGGCCAACCACCTTATGACATCTAGCATGTCAGTCTTTTTCAGAGTGGTTAAGTAGTCATCATTATTATCAATAGCTGATATCAATTCATTAACATTTCAAGGATACCCTGGTCCATTGACTGACAAACTGCCATAACATTGCCTGGTAAAAATAAAACTTTGATGTCTGCATCTGTGAGTTCGTCAGTGGCCGGATGCGAAGGTGCGTTGTCAAGAATTAGCACAGCTTTTCTCGGCAAATTGTTGTCTTTCAAATGTTTTTCTACAGTTGGTATGAATTCATTTTGGAAGCAGGTTTAAAGATTTCTGAATTCATCCATGCTTTCTTTTGATGTATGTAATATAGGAGTAGTGATTCCTGATTTTCCAGTTTTTTAAAAGCTCTAGGTTTCTTTTATTTTGCTATTAAAGTCAACCTAAGCTTGTGGTTCCTGGTTGCATTACTGTACGCCAAGATGGTGACTCATTCTTTGCTTTTGTTGTATCCTGGTGCAGTGGCTTCTTTTTTTTGATGGAAGCGTTTTTCTAGGGAGCATCTTATAATTTAAACCGGTCTCATCGCAGTTGTACAACTGCTCCCCAGAAATTCCCTTCTTTTTAATCAGCTTAAAAAGATAGTCTTTTAACAAAGGTACAGCCTCTTTATCAGCAGATAAAGCCTCCCCACTTATCTGCTGATTATCTGGTAATCTGGCAAATACCGAATCGTTTTTTCCACCGATCTAACCGTCCATCACTGGCAGTAAATTCTGAATCTTCTCCTTCTATTTGTCACTTAAATTGCAATGCTTTTTCATACAATATTGGCCCAGTAACAGGCAAGCCTTTTCCTCTTAAGTTTTCATGCCACAAAAATAAAGCTTCCTCCACTTCTTTATCCTTACCTTTCAGCATGGTTTTTCGTACTTTCATTCCACTTCCACTAGCTTGGGCAGCACACCACTTTTCAATTTCTGCTCGATTTTTCTTCCAGTGACCAACTGTACTTTTCCCAACTCCTAACTCCAAAGCAATAGTTTTTTCCGTTACCCCAGAGTCCAGTCGTTTTATAGCACATACTTTCTCCTCCATAGTCACTACAACCTTTTTTCGTTTATCGCCCATTTCATAATCTTCAATAAATAAAGCAATGAAGCACACCAAAAAACAATTTACTAACGTAACCAGGAACAGTGGCAAACGTATTCTGCACTTGTTGACATCTGATATGCAACTGACAAAACAAAGAGCAGGTAGCAGGGCAGGGGGAAATCTGCACTTTTATGTTACAACTTGTGTTTTGCATATGGCACGTACGTTCAAAAATAGGCCGGATAGTATGGAGGCCGGATAGTCGCGAGCCGGATAGTCGCGACCTGGATAGTCAAGAGTCTAATGTAATAATAACAAAATTTTTATATTGATACCTTAGCAGGTAAAGGCTTTAATCCTGTTTTATTGTGTTGAGACAAGTTGTTTAGAATATAAGTTTATTTTAATTATCAAGAAAAGTTTCATATTACATAAATAGAACTTCATAAAAAGGTAAACAAATTTAATAGTTTTAAGTCTTTACACAGATTTATGTGTAATGGCGTAGAATATCCTAAAGACAATTAAAGAGTCAGGCATAAAATAACAGTAGATGCTATTTTGTACTGTTAATCTAAATATATTAGCGTATTTCTAACACAATGTATGTATCTCATAGAATATGCAGCTTTTCCTTCATTAAGAGAATAATAATAATGCACAATAATATTTATAAGAAAACAATAAGTAATAATAAATGCTTTTAATTTGATGAAAGATATTGTTGTACATAAAAAACACAATATATTACCTTTCGCTGGTTGACTGTGTCAGCTAATGATAATGTATTCAGACTGGACTCCACTGCATACTGAATTCGTTGTCAGAAACTTGACTTGTATGGTGAATATTATTAGAAACATGAAATGCACAACATAATACTGTACACATAATAATTAGATCCATAACTGTAAACCTCACATATCTGATGTATACTAATATTATCAGATGGGTTAGTCTAATAATAAAGTATTATTTTTTACTTGTTTGAGTACCCTACTAGAGTTTTTGATTTGTTCATAAATATGTGTAGTAATATGTGTTGTTATTCCTGTATGTACAAAGACTAGATAGTGTCCATATTCACTACGCATGGTTATCAGAGAATAATAAATGTATGCCCACTTGAAGACTTGCCAGTCATTCACACAGATTTACGTATTGCAGAAAATAAAATAAAAATTTTTCTCTAATTCTGATTAACACTACACTGATAATGTAACAAACCTTTGTGAGCAATAACAATCACTTGCCAGTTGATTGGTGAAAAAATACCCTGCCAGGGTATTCTGAAAAAGCTGAAACACAATAGTAGTAGTAGTAGTAGTAGTAGTAGTAGTAGTAGTAGTAGTAGCAAAAATAAAAATAAAAATAAAAATATTAATGACAAGAATAATGTGTATAAAGTCATATAACTTGTAATTAGTTATGCTTGCTTCTTCTTCTTCTTCTTCTTCTTCTTCTTCTTCTTCTTCTTCTTCTTCTTCTTCTTCTTCTTCTCTTATTTTTTCTTTTAGTCCTGTAGCACCTAGTAGTGAGAATATTACAGGTTACACTCTTGATCTTCCCCCTTCCTAGGTCTCAGTTGCACTGCATTTTTGTTCTGTCTTTGGTCGTGATCCTAGCTATGTGACCCGCATACTTCCATTTTGGGTTTCATCTTCTATTTCTGAGTCAGAAGGAAGGGAAAGGGAGATATTTTCTGTCAACAGAGAATGAGGGAGCAAGTGTCAAAATAATACCACATATGCCATCTTTATTAGAATAAGTACTGGTAGTTGCCAGTTCATAATAGATTTAACAAGAGGACAATGTAACGGCACAGTAGAAAGTCAAAAATACAATACAACCTAATTAAATGAAAAGAAATCTATAAGAGTAAAACTCTTATAGAACTGCTTTTCCTGCTTTCTAAGAAGCAGCTAAGTGAAATGTTTTCATAAAGAAGTTGTACATCAATAAGTACAAAGTTGCAATTGCAGGATTTTATGGCAGAATGATGCAAGCAGTTGTTTAAAGGAGACAAAAGTGTATGTAGTCAATATTTTTTATTACAGAAACTGGTGGAATCTTGTTCAAAAACCTATAGTGTGTAATTGTTCATTTGAGCAGTACTTAATGTAAATGTCAGCATTCATTATCAGGTGAATGCTATGTTATAGTATGCTGGTGTGAAGACTGTATTTGAGTGGTGAGGTTTTAAATGATTGTTAGTGACTATGGATTAGCAGGTGCTATAACACTGTTCACTATTTTTGACAATATCCACAAACAGAAGAAATTAGATTACTTTATTTTTAATGAAGAAAGTTGTGTTAGTGGTTGAAATCACAAGCAGAATGATCACTGTTGCACACCACTATTTGGATTCCGATCTGACGATGAGCTGTGAAGCTTGAAAGCGCTAATCGGGATAATTTTTATATAGTGGTGTGCAACAGTGATCATTCTGCTTGTTACTTTATTTTTGAAGAAGAATTGGTGGATTCAGTGTACAAGCACTAACTGAGTATCTGACTGAGTGTACTGTTGTGAGTATCTAACTGACTTAAGTATCATTTTGTAACTCACAGTCATCTAGGTAAGTTAGCCACTGGAAAAGCAAAATATAAAAAATTCTATTTTCTATATTCTATTATTTTAATATAATTATTGTTTGTATGTGTTCTATTTATTAAAATTTGTTTGAACTAAACAATTATGTTTCATATGCTGATTTTACATACACATGTAGACTAAAATCCGATACCACCTTTGCAAATCATCTCATTGAACTAGACTAGGCATACTCAAACATCAATAACAACATGGAAAGCCTATATGTGCATGTGAAAGGCCAAAAACTACACACACATGAACAACTGGAAATATACAAGCACACAAAAACACATTGAAACAACACTCTAAACGTACGGATACAATTTAAATCACACATACTATTTGAATACACACACACACACACACACACACACACACACACACACACAACAATGATCTTTCAACCAATAGCGCCATCTCCACAAACAGAACACATAGCACTCCTAGTGGCAGCCTCTGATAAAGCTCACAATCAAAAGCTGGCTCGGGCAATGAGGTATAAATTTTTAAAAATTTATATTAAAACACTAGTATTCTGCATCAGAGTAGTGTCTATAGTGTCTATATTCTTAGTGATATCCGGACATGCCATGGACAACAAATCTAAGAACTTAACTTACATTTACTATAAAACACATAACTGCCCACAAATAACAATCAACAATTCACTAATTCCAATTAAACCAGAAGGTAATATTTGAATTTTTTTAACAAATTTGCATGGTGAGCTCATAAGAAAGCACAGAAGCAACAATTAACCTAAATGTCTAGACAGATGGATTGGCTGATTGGAAATTATTCCCAGTTACCAGTATTAAGTAAAGTCATAAAGTCTCAGCATATGACATAGGGCAAAGAGGTTGTGCCAAGTAAACTAACACAAAAATAAACTTTCACATCCTGAATTGTGTGAATCAAACTAAACTGTCCAAGAGGGTCTAAAAATTCCAGTCATCATAGACACAAATCACTGGTAGGCTGCAAGATAGAGAGACCCATGAAAGACCACAAAAGTCAGCTGATTATGTATCTTTTCAACCAGCACATTATGGAAAAAGAGCTGAAGGAAAACTTTAATCATAGGTGGCTGGAAGATGTGGTTAGTAAATATTGGCAAAGTCAGTAGAAGTTTAGAATATTTATTTATATTGCATTTATTTATTATTCTGTATTTTATTGTAAATGAATAGACTGTAAATTTGCAAAATAATAAATAATGAAAAGTAAACACAGTAAATAACTCTAAAATTACATGGAAGATTATTTTTATGAATCAGTTATGCAACCTGCCAATTATAATCCCTCAGATAAGGGTTTCGTATTACTGAATTAATTTCAGTGTCCATTTAATCTTATGAGATTTATTATTATAAATTTCTGTAATTTTCTGTTTTCTGTTATAAACAAAACAATGTAAGGTAATTAATTATAGAACTATATAAAGTTATACAATTAAGTAATGGTTTTTCAGTGAAAACACCTTGTAAAACAGGTAGAATTAAATTCTTGGATTTTGTTGTCCATGACATGTCCGTTGATTAACTAATTATAATACTACTGACTTGGAACACTAAGTTTACTGAAACATCAATCTTTCAAACGACAATGCCATCACGAAAAACAAGATGGACAGCGTTCCTAGTGACAGCCTCCGACGAAGCTCATAATAAGTGAAAACTGGTTCGGGCTATAAGGTAAAAATCTTACATTTTTACCAATAAAAAAACTTAGTGTTTCGAGACAGTAGTATTATACTTACAATTAGGTAGAATTAAAATGTGAATTATGTATCAATTATATTTGAAGGCATGGCACAGAAGATAAAATATACAATACGCGTAATACTCGTAATTGATTAATTGTGGTTATGCTATTCTTACCAGCATCTCAGTTGTCTCCCTCTTCACCTTAGTAATATTCAAGGTACCCATAAACATCAACTACACCTTAATTGTGACACTATTCACTTTTCTAAATACGTATGAAATAATGCCAAACCAACAACAAATTAAATATGTTGAATAAATGTAATAAAATGTTTGTTGCTAAGAAATATAATGTATATTGGTTTCCATTGTTTCTATTTTTAATGAAACAATACATTTTTTACTTCCTAATACATACTGTCTATAGTACAACTTGGAATGTGAAAACCTGTAGTGTCAGGTGGGCAAGAGGAGTTTTGTTTGGGGGGGGGGGGCAGATAGAAGAGGTAGCACATGTGGAGAACTGAATTCATATTCACTCTTACTTAGGCCTGTATCTACGTGGAGGTCAAATGGGCGCCCAAACTAATGTGTTTTATAAAAATTCTTCACAAATTTTGAATCACAGATTTTTATTTTTAAAAGCCTTATTAAATCTAAAAATCTGGGAAAAATTCTATTTGAATAGCCAAATAAAATGAAGTTTCCACTACTTTAACTTGTGTAGTCTCTAGAGGCTCATTATAGAATTACCAACACATCACGTAGCTTTTTGGGATTGTGTTTAAAAGTGGATTTGCTGTATATGTTGTTTCTGGAATTAAGAATATGAACCATCAGTTTTGTTAGAAGGTGTGCAGTTTTGCGATTAGGATGTGAGTGTAACATCGAACAATTGCAAAGTTGAAGTGACTTTTACTGCTATGTATACAGGTTTATTTTTAAATAACAAGCCTTGAGTGTTATATGAAGCAAGTAGTCTTGACTCTTGTAGGCGTATAAAGTAACCACCATGAGATGCTACGTTACTTGATCTCACACTTGCCAGCAACCTTCAGGATATTCGAAGGATTGCTGGACCACAACTTCCTCCTGATGGATGACATCATCTGTGAGGAGCTGTTCAGGTTTTGACTTGACTACTTGACTATTCTTCAGCTAGTAAGAATCATCATCCACTAGCAGTCGTCATCAATAGGCATTAGTCCACACTGTCCTGTTGGACATGAGCAAACTTTTGACAAAGTTCAGCATGAAGGCCTGTTCTACAAGCTGTCTCACACACAAATACCAGGGTCCATTGTGTATTTTATATGGTCGTATTTAATAGACCGAATTAAATATAAAACATTGTTAGTTGTTAGTTAAGGAGCGTGCTCTTGACTTTGCCCCATCGCCCCTGGCATTCCTCAAGAATCTGTCCTTAGCCCTGTTCTGTACCTCGTGTACTTGAATAACTAGCCAGTATATCCTGGAGTCATGTTGTTCCTTTAGCCAATGAAGCAATGTTCCATAATAGCCACCGGTTCCTGCTGCAGGCAAGTGTAATGATACAATGCCAATTGGGCATTCTTCAAAATTGCAAGTGGAAGTGGTGTATAGCATCCAACACAGACAAATCCAAAGTGATCTGCTTTAAATATAAGTCTACTTATGTATGCTGATATATTATATTGGAGGGGAGACCATCCAGTGGGTTCAAGGAGGGCTAAACTTGTCCACATGCTTTCATGGAACAACCACTTGACTGTCCATACCAAGATACTGTGGCTGTTGTTCTTACAGACACAACAACCTTAGGCTGACAGCATTCCAATACTATATGCTCAGGTTCCGTGGTAGTCAGAAATGATGTTCTACATCAGAGCCTCTTTGTTCTTCTCTACAGGATTTCGTTTAAACCCTGATAACCAATTTGCTTGCAGTATAGACATCAGCTAAACAGTACAGACACCACGCCACCTCTTACTGCACGTCAGATGACCTCAGATAGTACTTATAGACCATTGGTTAAATTAACCCAAAACAAATTGACCATCACCTTCCTAATCCCTTCCTAATAAGTATGGTGTTGTAGTAATTTATTCTTTACTAGGCTGTGTATTCTGTGTAAGAGAGTATGTGTGCCATACTTTTTAATGTAAATGTGGTGTTGGAGATACTTATTCTGTGAGCATCTTACATTTAATAATAAAACTGACCTAGCATTTAAATTTAGGAATGTGAACTGCAATAATTTTAGGGTTTTAAATAATTTCAATTTCAAAAACTACTTAAATATAGGTACACTTGACTATCTCTACAGTATATCATTACATAAAGGAACACATTCTGCATATTAATTTAATTGCAAGAATCTTTTTAATCCTGGACAACAAAAAACTGTTTATTATTACTTCCCGTGATTGACTATGAATAACTTTCCTGTATTTGCTAGTTGAAGGAGAAGTATCGATTTTAACAAATCTCATTACTGGATGATAACACAAATAATTACGATAATACATAATTACAGAATAAAAACTACCAATGGAAATTAACTAAAAAATTAAATAACGAATAAAAATGAGTGGCTGTAAAACAACGATACAAATAATAATAAATTGAAATAATAATAACAAATGCAAGACTGAGATAGTATGTTACACAGTAGTAACTAACGATGTACGGGTAACTAAAACATCACACGCAAGTTGGCAACACCTTCACTTGTATAGCAGCTGATTCTCCGTTACCCTCCCGCCATTCACAATTTCAAAGTGGACTCGTCCATCCATAAATTTGTTTCTGCACATACGCCCTTAACTTTCAATTTTACTGTAGTTTGAAATATCAATACTTTGAAATATTAACAGTTTAACAGTAATTTTAGTATATTTCTACTCAAGTGCTTGTAAATTATGTAAATATAATTTTCATTTTAATAAAAAGTAAAGGGTTTAATTTTGGTATTATTTTATGATAACTTCAATAATTTCATTTCTGCTGGTGCCTGATTACTTTTGTTATGCATGCCCCCCCCCCTCAAATCAACACCACCACCAACACTGATTGAGAACCATTTTTTCAAATAAGCGAGAAAATAGATTAGGACAGTGATAAATTAAGCAAGTCCTCTAATATTTATTATGCACTAAGCTGATCTGCTTTTAGAAAAAGTGAAATCAGTCCAAGAACCAAATCACTGATTTATAATATAATGATGGTACCCTCATTATAGCTGTAACGTAGTAATATCTTGGACGTTAAAAAGGGAATCAAAAGGCCACATTATCAGTAGCAGGAATGAAATATTTAAGGAAAACAACAAGTAGAACAAAATCACCAGGACTGTGACTAACGAGAAATCAGTAGGCCACAAGTCAGATAATATGTAATTGGAATTGTAAGGACACATCACCAGAATAGATCAGAAGAGATGGGCCAATAGGAAGAGTAAGACCAAAGAGGTGGTAGCTATAGAGAATAGAAAAAAATTGTAGAAAACGAGGGAAAATATGGAGGAATAAGATATAGGTAAGTGAGAAGAGATAGAGAGGTGTGAAGGAAATGGATAGGGGAAACAAATTAGATGAGAATCCGACACCCTATAGCATATCAGGAAGTCAGAAGAAGAAGAAGAAGATGATGATGAACTTTATAAAATCAAAATCAATTACAACAAAAATTTAGACCTACAGTATTTGTTTCATGAGATGTTATGTGGTTTGGTATGGTTAAGTGATAACAGTATACCTTTCAGGCATGCATAAATCATCAGCTATTCCTAAACTAAAGACAGTCATCAAAGAGTGAACATGTATTGTTCCTGGTATTAACAAATTACACTAAAAACTCGTTTATCCGAATCGCGTTTATCCGAAACAATTTTTAGTAAATTTTAAAAATGATAAAAGTGACAAAAAAGACATCATGACAATTTTAAAGGAAGTTAACATCAAGAATGTGATTTACATGTCTGCAACTGCTTGGGAAGAGGTCACACTGAAAACTTTAAGGAACTCCTGGAAAAACCTATGATGTGGAAGAAAACGGGAGTGAACCATAAAGGGGCAACATCAATGTTTGAAGAGCTACTCTCGTATTTGGAGCGACAAGACGAAACTTCCCCGTAGAACTTCTAACAATGAAACGACTTCAAAATCGGGCAGCCAGCAAACAAGCCTCAAAGCTTAGCCAAAATCTATGATTGTTTAGTGTACTAGCAAGCAATAGGACTATTCCAGTACTATAGAAACTATAATTTACAGTGCGGTGCCGTTGTATAGTTTATTGTTCAATATTCACTGTAAGTAACTTTTAAATTATTATTATTATAAAATAAAGTTCCCCTGTACTTACATATATGTATTATTATTTAAATAGAAAATTGGTTTTTCCAAAATTTCGTTTATCCGAAACGGGTGGGGTCTCATCAAATTCGGATAAACGAGTTTTTAGTGTATTAGGATAAACTAAGGTTAGCAAGTAGTTAGTGAGGGAGAGAGAGAAAGGTACAGTGTGTTGTCCTTACAATTTCCTGCATTTAACCTCTTGTGAGTAATACACTTTGCCAAGTTATTCTATTATGGAGGCTATCACGGCTGGAGTCATTACTGGAAAGATTAATTTCCAGGCTGTTGGGCCATAGCCAATTGCTCACTCGTGTCAACCAGCGGCATATTTATGAGGGGGACAAATATGACTTGACCCTCCCCCCCAGAGGGTAAAAAGGTTAACAAATTTTGTTAATCTCTTAATTTTTAGGCTGTTTTATTCTCTTGGATTTCGTTGTCCATGACGTGTCCGTTACTTAACTAAATATCACTATAATATTGACGACTCGGAACACTTAAGTTTTTTATAAGTAAAAACGTAAAGTTTTACCTTACAGCCTAAACCGGCTTTCACCTATAGAAGGCTTCATCAGAGGCTGTCGTTAGTAGCGCTGCTCGTCTTGTTGTTGGCGACGAGATAGTGTTTCGAAAGATTGAAGCTGTGTGTGTGTGGTGAGATGTGTTCGAATAATGCATGCGATTTGAATTGTGTCTGTTCGTTTAGGATGTCGTTTTTATTTGTTTTTGTGTGTTTGTATATTTCTAATTGTTCTAGAGTGTCTAGTTTTCGGCCTTTTGTGTGTACGTGTAGTATGTTCATGTTATTGTCGATGTTTTTATATGTGTGGTTTGCTTCAATGAGGTGGTTTGCGAAGGTAGATTCTGTAGTGGTGTGGAGTGCTTTTGTGTGTTCAATGTATCTCTGTTTGAAGCTACGTCCTGTCTGGCCTATGTAGAATTTACTGCAATTTGAACAATTTAGTTTATATACACTGGGTAGATCGAATTTGTTTTGTGCTTTGGGCATGCGTTTTGATAGTGTGTGTTCTGTTTTGTTAGTAGTTTTGTAAGCGATTCTGTATCCTGCTTTTTTGAATTTGTGGGCAATTTTTTCTGTTTGTTTGTTGATGTATGTTAGTGTTATGAATTTGTTGTTTTCTGTCTTTGTCTGTTGTTTGTTTTGTGTTTTGTGTTTTGTGTAGGAGTTTACTGACTATTGTTCTGTCATAACCGTTAGATTCTGCTAGATATTTTATCGTGTTTATTTCGTCTTTGTAGTCTATTTCATCTAAGGGGATGTTGTTAAGTCTATGTATCATGGTTCTAAAAGCAGCTAGTTTGTGTTGTATTGGGTGATTGGAGGTGTTGTGTATTAGTGTGTCAGTTGTAGTTGGTTTTCTGTATATACTGAATTTGTGCCTGTGTTCTAGTTTTGTGATGGAGAGGTCTAAGAAGTTTATGGTATTGTTGTGTTCGTATTCGGCAGTGAAGGTTATGTTTTTATGTATTTTGTTTATGTGCGTTAGTAACTGTTCACATTGTCTTTTGTTTCCCCTGTATAGTATTAGAATGTCATCAACGTATCTGTGCCAATATAGTATTTTATGTGAGTGTCTGTCATTGTTTGTGAGTATTTTTGTTTTTTCTAAGTGTTGGAGGAAGACTTCTGCTAGAATGCTGGATATGGGGGAGCCCATGGGTAGGCCATCGTTCTGTGTGTAGTATTTATTGTTATAAGTAAAGTAGTTTTGTTTTGTGATAATGTTCAGGGTTTCTGTTATTTCATTGATAAGTTCGTCTGGTGTGTTGTTCTGTTTGAGTTTGTTTTGTAGGATGGTGATTGTTTCAGAGATGGGGATGTTTGTGTACAGGTTTTTAATGTCAAAGGAGGCTAATGTGGCGTTATGGGGGATGTGTATGTCTTTTATTTTTGTTACTAGGTCAGTGTTGTTTTTTACTGCAATGTTGTTGTCTATTTGTGTGTGTTGTCTAATAATTTTGTCTAGATATTTTGCCAGTTTGTGTGCAGGGGCATTACGGTAGTTGATAATGGGGCGGATCGGAATGTCTTCTTTATGGATTTTGGGAAGCGCTTGGAGTGTAGGTGCTGATGGTCGGATTTGTTTCATGTAGGGCTTTTGTTTATGTGTCATAATGTGTTTGGCTTTGTTGACTATTTGTTTTACTGAGTTTTGGTATCTGTCGGTGGGGTTGTGTTTTAGTTCTGTGATGTTGTTCTGTTCTATGAAGTCTTGTACTTTTTTGTGTAGGTTGTCTGTGGGGATAATTACAGTCGTGTTGCCTTTGTCAGCTTTTACAAATGTGATGTTGTGTTTGTGTGCCTTTTCCCTCAGTTTGATGGCTGTGTGTATTTCTGAGTTGTGGTTGTTGTTGTCTGGTGTCTTATGTACTCCTATTGTGTTGTTTATATTATGTCTTAATGTGTCTTGATGTTCTGGTGCTGTGTTTTGTATATTTGTTTCTGTGTCAATTATGAGCTTTGTTAGTGTTTGGTTGTTATGTTTGTAATGTATGTTATGTTTTAGGCCTTTATCAAGGAGTATATAAACTAAATTGTTCAAATTGCAGTAAATTCTACATAGGCCAGACAGGACGTAGCTTCAAACAGAGATACATTGAACACACAAAAGCACTCCACACCACTACAGAATCTACCTTCGCAAACCACCTCATTGAAGCAAACCACACATATAAAAACATCGACAATAACATGAACATACTACACGTACACACAAAAGGCCGAAAACTAGACACTCTAGAACAATTAGAAATATACAAACACACAAAAACAAATAAAAACGACATCCTAAACGAACAGACACAATTCAAATCGCACGCATTATTCGAACACATCTCACCACACACACACAGCTTCAATCTTTCGAAACACTATCTCGTCGCCAACAACAAGACGAGCAGCGCTACTAACGACAGCCTCTGATGAAGCCTTCTATAGGTGAAAGCCGGTTTAGGCTGTAAGGTAAAACTTTACGTTTTTACTTATAAAAAACTTAAGTGTTCCGAGTCGTCAATATTATAGTGATATTTTGTTTTATTCTATTTTTTTCAGCTATGTACACTATTATAGTATTAGCTCTTATTTAAATACACAAACAGGTTTATTACAAATCATTAGTGTAAATGTTTGAAACATGAAATGTAGGAAAATCAATTCAATCAATACGTATCTTTTAACAATGTTTGAATAACATGTTTTTTTATTGTGTTATTACTGCTTACTTTAATGGAACTGATTTCAGGATATTATCATGCGTTTTTCACCCACTTTGAAGATAGTGATGTTGCTTAATCTTAACTCTTTTTTCTTTTGTATGACCACCCGAAACAAATTCTAGATACGCCACTGAACATAACTAGATGTTTTGGCCACCCACCAGAGGCTTCTTCAGTAGTAAAAAATAAAAGTCTTTCGACAACGGGATGGTAGGCCAAATGTACACCTGGTTAAAGTGAAAGCAATAAGTTCCCGGGGAAACAGGGTTCCCTATACAACTTACGATGTGCCAAAATATCCAATCACAAGCAGCACTGCACCTTGGTGTTGACAGTAAGCCATGCACAAAATAGTTTTATTCTGATATACTCAGTAATGTAGCATGCCAATTATATTTGTCTTACTGTCAACACCAGATGTATATAGGTCGCTGTCAACACCAAGGCCTGTCGTTAAATAGGATCTACTGTCTTTAATGTTTACTAATAAAGAAGGCCTCTGGTGGGTGGCCAAAACATCTAGTTATCTTAACCCAGTGAGAAATTGATTAAGTCTGAGAAATCATTTATCACAGATTACAGATTATATGATTTCATGGCTGGTGTCCATAATAATTCTGCAATTTTCTAGGATGTTTTCTTCCAGGATGTACAATTCTTCCTTTGCCACATGTTTTGGATGCACTCATGAAAGCCATCCTCCGTGACACATAAGATCTCAGTGTCTAACACTGCCTACAGCTGATAATCCCACTAGTGGAAGCAACTCTGTTGCAAAATCTATTGCATGTTGCTCTAGTAGCAAGGCCAGTAGAACAAAGGAGCACTGTGATAGGGTGACATTGGGATCAATCAGAAGCCAGCTCTGTGCCTTGTGGTAATATTAGACAGATGCCTCCATTGACCCCAGCTGTAGATTCATTTTAGACATTAAGATCTCATCCAATTTGTCACTGAGAATGGCTGCATTGGACACAATCAGAATCTCCTGAAAAAGATAGAATTCTCAATGTTAGATTATGGTCTAACACACCAGAAAATTTTAAAATTACAGTATTTATTAAAAGTTGTCAGTAATAGTAAGTTTAAAAGTTGAGGAAAGTGTTAATTTGAAATGTGAATGAGCAGTAAATAAGACAGTAAAACAAATAATAACAAAAAATATTAATAAACAAAAAAAAAACATAAGATTTTTCATCTAAAACAGGATATAACCTGACAGTAATAATCACAAGTTCCCAGTGTCACAGAGTTTGTGTGATACTGTTATCACACACAGGCCAGCAACAGCATCCCCACTACTTTTCCTCACTATCACTTTTTCTCAGTATCTTCACCAGGGAATTCTGTATGGTCACTTGAATCCACATATTACAACCACAGCTTTAATATCAACACATACCATACTACATTCTTAGTCTGGACATAATCCTAATCATTTTTATGAAGTATATTTTACTGCCTAATTTATTATAAAGGCTATCACTGGGTGTGGTCAATATTACTAAAACTATTATATTCCAGGCTGTTGGACCATGGTCGATTGCTTAATTTTTTGTGTCCAAACATTTTGGCAACACCTGTGGAGAACATCTTCAGTAGAGAAAAGAAAGAATGAAAACGTTTGCAAGGACGACAGCCCAAATGCATCTTCCAGTTGAGGAGCAAGCAAATGAGTGGGAGATGTGTTTACTCCTCAACTGGGAGATGCATTTGGCCTGTCGTCCTTGCAAACGTTTTCTTCCTTTCATTTCAATACAGAAGTTGATCTCTGGAGTTGTGGCCAAAACGTTTAGACATGAAAAATAATAATTTTAATAATGTTACTGCCTAATTGCTAATATAAATTATCTTCAAATTAATTTGTATACTCCTCAATCGTCATATAAAAAGATGTAAGACTATTGTACGATATGTGATGCAGCTATGGAGGATATGGAGCATAGCCACTGATGCTCTGATGCTGTTACCCTTAGAAGTTCTCTCTTTGGCTAGACTACAGTTTTACATTAACGTTTCAGAATTAGACCTACTTGAAGTGTGCCAACAGTACAACAAAATTTGAGTTGGACATATTGCCTCAAAGGCGAGAAAGGCAGGACCCTTCAATCTTGTGTTGACTGATCCACATTTTTAGAAACACCTCACTACTCATAAATTGTCTTTATTTAACAATAAATGACAATACATGTAACTGGAATTATATTAAATTAATAACTAAATGGAATGAATGAATGCAAAAAACTGCATCCGTATTTTAAATTGAATAAGAAACTACATTCTAAGTGGCAGGATGATAAGGTACCGTAATAAACAAATAATTAAATAATAAATTAATAATAAACTATAATTTATAAGTTAGCTGAAGTACATAAGAGTATTAGGCATAATGAGTGTCTGCAAAATTCACTTTATCTTAACTACCGTATTCATAATTATATACACGGATTTAATAGGTCCTACAGTTATGTTATAGCGTCCTATTTGTTATGTGTGGTTACAGAGGCATCTTTTTCACAAACTCCAGTGTTTGTCGGTTATTTAAAAAATACGCAAAAGTTATAATATAAAATATTATATCAAATTGAAATTGTTGAATATAATCTTAATATTTACAATGATTGTATATTCGAAAATCCGTATGTATAAATAAGCGTGACTCGATTATTTAAGACCAATGATTAGTTTGTTTACGTACGATTGCCTAAATATTGTCTTTTTAGTCTAGGTTATTTAAAATCGTTCAACATTGATTTTCTTTATTCCCTTTTTATTTTTCACTACTTTGTTTATTTTTTACAAGACAGAATGCGTTAGTACTGTACTTCATTGTTTGTGTACATTCGCCACAATTTGGACGACAATCGACACAGCCGTGACGTCACAAGATGTATTGAAAAGATTAGTTTGCTATCTGCAATGCAGGGAGCACTAGTGTCAGTTTACTAGTGTTTCGGTCTCATTCAGTAGTAAAAAGTTTGTAATAACCACAATATGGCGGTGTTCGGTGTGTTGAGGTTCGGTTATGTTGTCTGTATTAACGTAAAAGGGTTGTAGTGTGTTGTGTGAAGTGTGATATAGGTTTGTTGTGTCGTGGATTTATTCACTGTAAGTAGTTTTTATACGCATTCTGTTGGAATATTTTAAGTTGTAAAAATTATTCTAATTAAGTTATTAAATAGATAGCAACCCCAACCCTATCCTGCCTTTTCATGCAGGTAAAATAAATGATAAAGCCGTTGTTTCCGAAATAGGATATGTGGTATATTTGTTCCCGTTTTTGTTTGCTTATAAACGTAAAAACGTAGGCCTATATAATTATCAGAAAATATATGCCTGCCGAATACCATATAATATGAGGACTTTAAAAACGCTGTAAATATAAAAGAGTAGAGAGTTTTATGAATATATGTCCCAAATTTTAAATTATATAATATACTGTAATCATTTTGTCACATAAGATTTTATTGACTGAAAATAATATTTATTATCAAATAGTATTTATTATCCCTTCATAAATAATACACAACTTATTATCAGCATTGTTTTTTGTTAGATAAAATTGACATATCTTATGCACGTATGTATTTTCATGTTTAACATACGTTTCATTTTCAGATTATTGATTTCAGTATCCCTTTGCAGTGAGGTTATTAATATGAAAAATAAAACAGTTATTCACAATACAGTAGCAAACAGATATTGTGAAAGAGAACGTGG
The DNA here is from genome assembly GCA_034769895.1 of Magicicada septendecula. Taxonomy (NCBI): domain Eukaryota; kingdom Metazoa; phylum Arthropoda; class Insecta; order Hemiptera; family Cicadidae; genus Magicicada; species Magicicada septendecula. The sequence goes on from CM068373.1 coordinate 152,506,706, forward strand.
ACATAGTTGACATCTGACATAGTGTCAAAAACATTTATCTTTAGGTAGTGAATGTAAAGAATTAATTTACTTTTATTAATGTTCTAATGATGACATCTTGAATCTTTTATGCTTCTCTTCTAACTTTGAGACTGTCATACACTTGTGACCTGTCATAGTTTTACTAGTTACACAAGGAAATATTATATACACCTTATTTTGATTAATAGAAAAATGTTTCAGTTGATTATAAAGAATAGAGCTCTGTTATTGAGCACAACGAATGTAGTATATATGTTATTCATACATAAGTGCTGAGACTTATGTAAATACAAAAATCATAATATTAATAACAATGTACTGCTAGACTGATAGACTCGAACTTGTGACAGCTAGACTGTGTGTTTAAGTTGTATACAGTTTATCAAAAGGTAGTAGCCTATGTAAAAATTGAATCTGAGCCACTGGAAATAGACGCAAACCCTCACTGGTTGTTGTGTTAAGCTCATCCTGTTATTTTTTTATTATTTTTTTGTATATTACATAAATATTCACTGGTTGCCCTCACAAATTATAAACTCTTATTAAATATCTTCCCAACGATTTTATAATGGCCATTTAATACTTCATTTTACATAAAGGTTGCTACATAAAAAAAAGTTTTGTGCAACACAATAACAGTTGGGTGGTGTGTACTTACTAGTAAATAATGTGACTTGATTCCATAGTTATCTGCTGACCACATCTTGTTGTCAGTATTATGAGATAATAAAAATTATAGGCATACAGAACAATAGGCAATAAGTATTTATCAACAAAAAAATCTGTTTTTAATATTTTTGTATATTTATACTGTCACAGTTTAAACTAAAAGAACACAGTTTATGCTGATAATGATGAATAATAAGAATTAACAATACTAAATAATAAAGCATTACGGCTGATTAAAAAAATATTTTGTATCCTTGAGGGAAGAACAGGCTTTTTTGCTGCTATTTCTATGAGTATATGTATGCTTCCAAGCTGTGTACATTAGTTGAATATGGAGGGTTCCAGTAAATGTCTCTGTGTTGTAGGTACGAGTCTTTCACATTTCTTTATCATTAGGCTATCTGTAGTCTCTCAAATGTTCTGTGGATAACCAGTACCTCAGATCTGCTGTAGTTCTTAACATATTTGACTGAATCACTTGCTCTGGTTAAATAAAAAATATTAATTTCAGTAATTTGAAATTTTATGACGGTATTTTAACCGGATCATCTAAAAAGAGCTGTATTAAATATTGTGTCTGATACCAAACACAAATATTTGTGCTTATTAGTAGTATTATTATTATTATTTCTATTATTCTATTGTTGTTAAGCGATAGGGAGGTAGCAAGTCCCCTGACTTGATCTGTGAGTTTCACTTTACATCTTGGAGTTATCGTTGGCTTCCTCATTCACTTCCCAGTCCCTCATCCATTTCTATTTTGTCTTTTCTCTTTTAAATCATCCAAGAGTTTGTCTTCTTCTAATCTCTGGAGTTCTTCCGAACCTTCACTTGTTGGTATAATACAGGAGGTAATTTCTTGTCAGGATATTATGAGCCAGTTTGTTTTTTTATGGCTAATTGAATTCAGAATTGATTAGTTCTCACTCATTCTTCTTAGGACGTATTCATTTGTTACCTTGTTTAACTACTTTACTTTTTTCATTCGTATTCAGAAATACATTTCAAAGCTGTCTATGTAAATCTTCTACATTTTACTTAAGTGTCCACATTTCCAATCTGTATAGAGTAGTGCTCCAGATGTACCACTTTATCAGTTTCTTCAGCACATCCAAGCTCGCATGGATGGTCAATAGTGATCACTTCTTGCAGTCTTGGCCATGATGGCAATCTATGATCAGATTTCTTTGCCATTGTCCTTTGTCAGCAGATCTCCTAACAAGACTTGAAATTATGTCTCTTTTTTGTGTTCTTGATTTCTCACGATTCACAGCAGCTCTTCCTTCCTTGATAGGCCTAGTCCCGTTATTTTTTACTTTTGTATGTTGATTTCCGCTTCATAGTTCCTTTCTGCTCCTACCAGTCTGTATATTAGAAGCGTGGATCCACTTGTGAGGGGGAATTTCCCCACTCCCTCAGATGGTTACTTCAGGCGACATTTTTTTCTTCATCTTGATTGTAGAATGGTTTTGTGATTGTGAATACGATACAAAATTCATATCATGTTATGGAGGTTTAGAACTGCAAGTAAATGTTATTGAAAGAACAATGAACTGACAAAGACAGAAACAATTTCGTACTTGTACATTAATAAACTTATCGTGTTGGTTATAACACAGTGTATTTTTATCTTCACTCATTCGTATCATTTATACTTTAGATCAGTGGTTCTCCAACCCTTCATGGAACCCGTAAGCATGACGGTGTAGGGGGAGGTGGATCCAGTTTATAATCATATTTTTTACATCAAGTACTTTAAGCGATCTTTTATGGCTAAATGAAGTATATATACTTAATTCTACTGAGTACCAAATGTAATAGGTTTCTACACCTTATGGCAGAAAGACTTAGAACCAAATAAGAGATACAACAAAATTTAGCTAATTAAGATATAAATAAGTGTGTGTATCGTTAATTCAGATGAACAGAACTATTTTTTTGCACTGAAAACAGAAGTTTGCAAATGGTTCTGCACAAAGGCACAGAATGTAAGTGAATTGTAAAGCACATGGGGAATAAGTCCGTCTTTATTCCTAAGAAAGGAACAGTATTATGAAATGTGTCAGTTTTACTTCTTGTAAAGGTAGGTTTGTTGGTGCAAGCAGAAACTACTGTTCTCCGTCATTATTTTAAGCGCACTGTAACTTCTCATTCCCATCGCTTTCCTCTTCTGGCAAACTCGTTCTGTCTTCCCTAACAGTTTTCTTTCAAAAATATTCAGAATATGTTCACAGTATCTGAACATATGACGTCTTTGGTTCATCGTTTAGGATACTTTTATAGGCCTAAGTACTTTTGCAAGTTTTCTTGCAGAACTTGCCTGTCAATCTTCTCCATATGCACATCTCTTGTGTCTACAGCCAAGCCTTCTACTTTTCCGTAAGGTACAGAATTCAGTTCTGTAAAACAAAGAACATCACACAGTAGCACTCATAACTGTATTCTTAACTTATTAATTCTTGATCACATCTGAGCAGATTGTTTTCCCCTAAACTGTTTGCTTAGCAAGTCCAACGCTTCTCTTCACTTCTGTTATACATACTGCCAAATAGCAAAAACACGTCACTTATTCATTTGTTTGATTATCCACTTCTGTTCTTGACATTTCCTCCATTAAGATCTTTACCACTAAATAACAACTAAATATTTTAAATATAAACTTTATTAGTCATTTAAGACATGCACAGAAATATAAAAATATACCGGTATTAACGTAAATTCTTTATCAAGGGAAAAGATTATTTGGCAGTCACATACATTTTTGGCATGTCGTGTTTTAATGAAGAAAGAAGGATGTGTTTTCTTCTAATATTAAAACTTGATAACTGTTGTGACTCAAAAAAAAAAGAAAGTAGAATTCACTTCTGAGAACGTTATCAGAAGAGGAAAAATGATAAGAGAGTGTCTACTTATATTCAGGGTTATCGGGTGTAAGGATCTTGCATAATTTCCTTTTTCATGTGTAATGAGTCAGAGACAGCTGTAAAACAAGATAAAGTGGGCTGGCTTGAATTATAATTGTCACTGAATGGGTGCATCAGAAAGTTATTGAACCTTGTGGCTCAAGGTCATACAGTATTAGCATATGAAAATAAAAATGTCCTTTAAAATGAACCCGCGACAGTTAAATGGTGGTTGGTGAGTTTGTTATTGTTGCATTTATTTTGAAGAAACAAAAAACATTGAATGTTTTTTTTTATTAAAATATTTTATGGTTTCAGTCTTGGACAGTGCAGTTACTATTGTTTGGTTTTAGAATTTATAACAGAACTGAGATGATTTTTGTATCTGTGTGCTAGTGGCTTTTTAAAATTTTTTTTGAAACAGAGCAGTATGGCTGGTGCTGCAGAACACCACTCTTTGACTGACTGTCATAGTTTTGTGCCTTTGTTGTTCATCTGTTTCTAAATTCAAGAGACTCTCCAAGATACTCTTCTGTTTCTCTTCAAGAGACTGGTCTATTCATGCTTGCTGATCTCTTGACTTGTACATAACTTTTACATTTCACATCTAGGGTAGTCTGTTTTTTTTTTACCCATGGTAATGATTAAATAAAATATACGCAACAATAATTTCAAAGGTAAATGGCTACAACTCTGTTTATAAGGTAGGCCTTAATAATTATAATCATAGGATCACACAGGCAAGTTATGAAAATTCAGATATTAAAAAAAAAAATTCAGCTTTAAATTACTACATATTTAAGTATAAAACGTTTCATTTTTAACCAAGTTTTTGTTAATAATACCTTGGGCCTACATTATTATTAAACAATTTTTGACATATTGCAAACCTTTTCGCTAGTGAACTTGGAATAGAAAATGGTACTTCTGTAATTGATATTTGTAAATAAAATAACTTATTTTTGATAGATAAACAAATGACCCCCCCCCCCCAAAGTAAACTCATCTTAATGTAATTGGACGGTAAAAGAACTCTGTAAGTTCTGTCTCATTTGTGCTAGTTACTATATTGAGAAACAAACCCTAGTGTTAAACTCTATGTACTAACATATTCTACATGTAATAATTTTTAATGACTGTATCTTATTCTTCCAATCATGAGAAATAATGATAAGCCAGTAAAAAAGTAATTTTGATAAAATTGCAGTTGAGTCCATGAACATTTTTGTAAAGACAGAAGTACGATTTATTTAAATATAAGTATCTTTAAAATAAGCATGCCCCACAGCCTGGGATTCCTCCAGAGCTTCATATGTTTTCCCCTTTTTCAGTCTTCTTGGATGTATTGATTTTGTTGTAACTCCTGAGCTAGTCTGCGCGAAATGCAAACACTTTATCAGCTGTCTTCATGGGGTTGACGCATGTTTTTTTCCTAAGGTATGTTCAAGTGTTTCAAACTCTGCCATTATACTGTATTGTCATAATTAAAAGAAGTAGTGGCCTCATATACACACAAATGGAGTGTCTTTATTCCAAAACTGTTTTTGGAAGTTGATTCCAAATGACGCTATCTACACTTGGATTTTCAGTGCATCGATGTGTAACAAAGTCTATTCAGAATTAAATTTTAACAAAGTCTGTGTCAGCTAGAGTCCTTGAAAACTGGTTTTGTAGACTATGTAACAGCCACAGGAACAGAGTTTTTATGCAAGTATGGCTTTTTGGAAACTGGATTTCCGATATGTGTACGCCATAAATATGTAACAAAGTCCACGGTGAACACTAATAAATGCCCACACAACTTTCTTCTACTTCTTGAAGACTGTGCATATTTGTTTCTCTATAGCAAGACCATAATTTGAATTTTGTCAAAGACAGCATTAGCCAACCGGTCCTTACCTGCCAAATGGCTTGCCGTCCAGAGTTTTATCTCGTTTCATTCTGGTTTTTAGCCTTCCAGAGCCTAGAACATGCGTATTTTTGTATATGCCTGATACATTCTAGTTTGCTTACATATTCATAAGTATTTAGCAGTTCCACTGTTGAGTGTCCCTATGAAAAGTCCCCGTCCAGAGGATATTTTGTATATAGGCCTACTACAAAATTCAATGATGTGATGTTTTAATAAAAGTTAAATTAATCTCATTTATAATCTTATTTATGTGTGTGTGTGTGTGTGTGTGTCTCGAAATGTTCAGAAAAGCCTCATGAACAATAATAGATAATAAACAATTTTCAACAAAAGTCGTTTTTTATTTTACCAAGGCTCTTTACCAAAGGAAGAAAATATGGGCACACAAATAAAAATTTTTAAATTCATTGTCATTTAAAAATTAGAGGATTTTAAACTTAATTTAATCATAATTTTGTTAATAGAGTGGTCGTTGCCGATTTGTTACCAAAACGTTTTTATTTCTTTTGGGAAGTAACATTCAGCTATAGACAACTAAATTTTTGCTTTGATAATGAATTTAATGGATATTCTATGTCGAGTGGAGTACAGTATTGGAATGATAGGCCCAATTGTGAGACCTCAAACTGGATCAGGCTTTTACCTTTCTTATATATATATATATGGAGTGGTCATGGCGTAGTGGCTAGCGTGTGGTGCTGCTACGCTGTCAGCGCGGGTTCAATTCCCGCCGGGGGCCATCTGATTTAGATACGACCGTTCCCCCTCGCAAGGCAATGGCAAACCAGCGAGAGGTATCCTGCTTAGTATAAACCTTCCCCAACTATGCCGTTCGGATCCGGCATTAAACTGTAAGTCCCATATACCTGTGAGAGACTCAGTACCACACGCACCACGGGTGTATGCGGGGAGGGTACAAACCAGTCGAAAGGCTGAAGGACTACGAAAAAAAAAAAAAATATATATATATATTATAAAGACCTTTTGTCTATCTATCTATTTTCTGTATATAATGATAGAACAAATCTTACTTACCCGTGACTTTTTACTTTACCTGGGCGCCAGAACAAATCCCAGATACAAATGACACAGATTCAGCTTAGCTCAGAGCACAGAGACACACTATCTCAGGATTCGTTCAGTGAGTGGAATATTTAAGGGGAATCGTTACAAATAACTCTTAAATAATGTTGAAATTTGTTTAATTAATGATTTTGTTATTGAATTAATTTCTTTAAAAGTTAATTTAATGACTTATTGCTAACATAAATCTTATTGGTTAATGAGTGTGCCTGAAAAGTGAAGATTAAAACGTCCAAACGACCAATTGGTCTTATCTGGTTGATTTAGGGATTTATATGTCACCGAAACCATTGCTAAAGAACGGGTCTGCAATAATTTGCACGTTCAATACTACACCTCACTTTCCATTCAACACTCCTATATTACTTTATATCTAATCTTAATAATTAAATACAAAAATTGATTTAATTATTTACTTTGTTATTTTATGTTCATTGATCAATGAATATATTTCTTATCTGATTGATGCATCGACCGTAGGTAGTAATCAGTAGAGATACTCCTTTTGATGGTTCAGCTCATAAGAAATGATGTTGACCAATAACATTGCCTGATGATCCTGGATAATTACAGATGCTGTAGCTACTCTGGTGCACAGGTCACTTCACTGTTAATGAATTATTTATTAATTAATTATTTAATTACTTAATTAGTTATTATGCAGCGAGATTATTTATTGAACTTTACTAGTTCCTCTACTACCGTGGACCACTTCGCGAACTGTTTATTTAAATACTTTGCGTTGTTTGTGCAATTGAGATCGTATTTAACACACGTCTTGCTTATTTAATGCCCGAACGAAGAGTGATCAATTCCCTCATTCTGAGTTAGCGTCTACTCTTACAGGGTTGTGATTGGTTGTTCCAACTAAATCATGTGTTTTCCATTTGAAACAATATCGAACAGGTCGGTCAAACTCTCCTTAACAAGTTTGAGATGGTAGAGAATTTCTGGCTAATTTCATACTTCCGCTGTTTGCAAATCGTTTGATTACAGGTATTTGCAAACGTGTTTTCAAAGATCTGACCACAGAATATTATTGCTTTGGTCTTTCTCTGTATGTGTGTGAAAACACCTAATTCGTACCTAGCCTAATTCTCTAGTTATATCTCTTGGCGTTCTTCTTCTGTATAACTTCTTTAAATGTTAATTATATTAGTTGATATTTTGGCTACTTATAGAGCTTTAATTGCTGAACACTATGCAGGTTTCAGAATTGCCGTATATTTATTAGTTTTGAAGATATTGCAGTTTTAATAAATAAAATTAATTGAATAAAATTTCATGTCTGTGCACGCGTCAGTAGTAGCAGTGGCGAGGTTAGACAGAGATGGCTGTGATTATTCCCTCTCTCTCTTGCTTACGCCGCTAGACTAGCACAGTTTGACACTTTCATATTACGATCTGATAGGTCGACTACATGAATCGTTATTATATATATATATATATATATATATATATAAATTTGCGATTTGGAACAACATTTAAAGTTGTTTTTCGCATCCTAGCTTCCAAACTTTACTATTTTTGCAATCATCCTTCAGATTTCTATGTGTCATTGCATTCCTTATGCCTTCCACCCAAATCATTTGTGGCCTCCCTCTTTTTCTTCTTTCAAGAGGGGTAAGTTCTAGTAATTTCTTTGGCCACTCTATCAATGCCCATGCGACAAACATACCCATACCATCTTAATCTTTTTGTATCAGTTAGGTGTTACTTGTTACTAGGATTTTTAGCGATAAAGGATTTTTACTGATACAGGGTTACTGGCCCTACCACCACCCCCCAACCCGGAGGACCATGAACATTGATTACAGAATGTTCATCCTCTTAGGTGGGTTGTTTCCGACTACATCTAGGAGTCCCATCCACACCTTTGCTTTTATATTCTGTCCTAAAAAGCTGGGTTGTCACCCCTGCCGGTTTCACCGTATTGATGTTCTTCATCTCCTCTGTTGCTGCTATTGTGGACTTTTCCCATAATCCTGGCCAAGGAACCCTTAACAGGTGCTAACTTACCTAGCTAGAAAGTCCCTGAAATCAGTGGTAGGCAGGGATTGATTTGTTTTCCCAATGGGACTGTCCCTGGGAGTCCTAGAGAGTTCCTGTCCTCAGGCTTTTACTTACTTAGCGGTAATTTATATTTGGTCTTTTGTTACTATTCGTTAGTGTTTCGAGAGACTGTACCAGTTACCAGAAGGGCTGAGAATCTTCCATTTCATGCCAGGCTACGTGGTGGGGTTTTGGTCAAAAGTGTGATATTTTTAAATACAGGTATTCCAGAACAGTGGTGTAAAAAGGTTCATGCCCCCCCTGGACAAATTATCGAACGCGTCCTCTCTATTCACATCCCAATAGCCATAAAATACTGAAATTTTATAGGGAACGAAGGTAAATGCAGTGACACCGTAGGTGTTCAACTTTCAAATGTAATATAGGATACCTTTCTTCTATATGTACCTCCCCAATATTTACCTTTCTTCTATATACACTTCACTCATATTCACCTTTCTTCTGTATGTATCTTCTTCATATTCACCTTTCTTCTGTGTATACCTTCCTTATATTTACGTTTCTTCTGTATGTACCTTCCGTATATGTACCTTAATCATATTTACCTTTCTTCTGTGGTATACCTTCCTTATATTCACCTTTCTTCTGTATGTACCTTCCGTATATGTACCTTTCTAATGTGTGTACCTTCCTTGTATATATATTTCTTCTATATGTACCTTCCTCATATTCACCTCTCTTCTGTATGTACCTTCCGTACATATACATTTCTTCTATATTCTATATTTCTTCCTCATATTCACCTCTCTTCTGTATATACCTTCCTCATATCTTCTATACCTTTTTTCTGTATGTACTTTCTTATATGTACCTTTCTTCTTTATTTACCTCCCTACTAATAAAAATCAATACAAAACATGACACCATTTTCAAAGCACTCAACATTGAAAATACACAAAATACTAATACATACACCACAATCACACACAATAATACCAATTTAAAGTACCAGAGGCCAACAAGAAACCACAATAACAATCAGCCTACACACAAGTACTTCACCAGACACAAAATCACGAAGGCTGAGGATGGGAACACAGTGGTTCCCGAAACATGTTCCTAATAAGGAAAAAAAATATCTTGAGGTAATTTCATTATAAATATTAAATATATTATATACATCAAGAAACAGACTGTAGCAAAAAGTGTTTGAATATATATATATATATATATATATATATATATATATTACATTTAATATTTATAATTAAATTTACCTCAAGATGTTATTATAACATATTATAACAATAACATCTTGAGGTAAATTTAATTATAAATATTAAATGTATTATATACATCAAGAAACGGACTGTAGCAGAAAGTGATTGAATATATATATATATTAAATTTAATATTTATAATTAAATTTACCTCAAGATGTTATTTTTTCCATTTTTGGAACATGTTTCGGGTATTATCTTGTACCCATCCTCAACCTTCCGGTTTTTTTGTCTGGTGAAGTACATATGTGTTGTTGGTTGACTATTATTATTGTGGCTTCCTGTTGGCTTCTGGTATTTCATATTGGTTTTATTGTGTGTGATTGTGGTGTATGTGTTAGTTTTTTGTGTATTTTCAATGTTGAGTGCTTTGAATATTGTGTCATGTTTTGTATTGATTTGTATTTGTTCAGGTATTAGTTTGTTTTATGTTTGTATATTTGTAAATTTTCCCAAATGTTCATTATGGTGCCTTTGTGTGGTATATGTTTTATTAGTGTTACATTGGTTATGTCTGGGAATTCATGTCCTGTGTTTATTGCATGTGTGGCTAAATTGGATTTATATATTTCTGGTTTTTTGTATGCATTTAGGTGTTCAAAATAACGTTTTTTCAGCTGTTTTTTTGTTTGTCCTATGTAACATTTATTGCAATCTTGGCATTCAATTTTGTATATGCCGTTAGTTGTTGTATTATCTTTATTGTGTGAGCTATTTAGATTTTGTAATTTATTTTTATTAGTTTTGTATGCTATTTTTATATCTGTGTTTTTAAATAGTTTTGTTAGTTTTGTCATTTTATTATTTATGTATGTGAATGTGGCCCATTTTTTGTTGTTGTTATTATTTATGTGTTGTTCAGTTTGATTAATTCTTATATATTATATACATCAAGAAACGGACTGTAGCAGAAGTGACTAAATATATATATATATATATATATATATATATATATATATATATATATATATAGTAGCATCACAAAATGATACTAGCATATAAACTTAACTGAAGTATCAAATTAGTCAGGGAATTCGAATTAGAAGGGAATAGATAAAGGATAATCATTACAGAATCATGAACAGAATGAAAACATAAAGTAAACTTGAAAGCCAAGATCATAAATAACTTGACAAAAGACATCTAAAAGACTAGACCAGACTATAACTTTGACATTAACAGTTACCCAGTAGATTAGTAGAGTGAGAGAATATATCATATTACAATGTTGAAACTATAAATGATTATTATATAAACCAAATTATACTTGAGAATAAGATAAATCAGTCATGTAACAAGAATAACCATTAAACTAGGATTCAGATCTAAGACTGAGTTGTAAACTATCATAAGAATAGAATTGTAATAAAAAACTAGAGATTTAGGAGCCTAATTATATGTATTACAAAGAAAAATGAATAAACCATGATAATTAAAATGTGAAATAACACAATATAAACAATAAATAAAATGTAAAGTATTATTAACAATGTATAACTAGTAATTGGTAACATAATCTTGAAAGAAATGTATGACAAGGAACTATAAACATTGATTAAATATAAAATATACTGAATGTACAGATCCTATAATATCTGAGAGTAAGTAATATACCATGAGACAAGTATAGTGGATAACATTATATGATAAGAATGTTGTAAAAGTGTTAATTTTGTATAACAAGGTAGTAGAGTATGTTAGAAGGGAAGTCTATTATTGTACATTGAAGAATAATAGGAGTATAAGATAGAATGTAAGATAACTCAATTTGTAGTATAAAGTATGGCAATTGAACTGACTACTGGCCAATAATGTTAAATCAACCAATATTATTGTTTTTGAATAAAGAATAACATAATTAGCAAGAAATCAATGTCAAACAACAACATACTTCTACTTAATAGAAGGACAGAGACCGTATAAGGTATAAAACTTATAATAGCCTATGTACAAAATGTCAAGAAAAGAATTATGTAATTAGACTAAGACATGATTACTATAAGAATGCTTGTAAAATAATCATAAGAAGATAATTAACCAGATAGGTACTTGGACCAAGTGACCCTACCTATACTGAGTATGACAAATAAAGAGATTATAAGATATACCATATAACATGTTTTAAATAACCAAAGGTGTATATCAAAAGAGTATAATGTATATTAGAAGTAAGTATCAATTCTTGGATTTCGTTGTCCATGACGTGTCCGTTACTTAACTAAATATCACTATAATATTGACGACTCGGAACACTAAGTTTTTGTTCTCTGATGAAGCCTTCTATAGGTGAAAGCCGGTTTAGGCTGTAAGGTAAAACTACGTTTTTACTTATAAAAAACTTCCGAGTCGTCAATATTATAGTGATATTTAGTTAAGTATCAATTGTTACAGTGTATAATAGTTATGCCATTTTATTGAAAGAAGTAAAAATAATCATAGTGACCCAACACAATGTTAGGCCTATTATAGAAATTAAGAGTTTTATAGCAAGTTAAGATTTATTATCATGTTAATACTACTAAAAACATTTAGTAATGGCATACTATCATGTATACCAGGGAGGAAACAAAAATTGTAACAAAAAACATAAATTTTAAAATAATGTATTAGTATAGGCAAATCTTTTAAAATAATGTATTAGTATAGGCAAATCGTTCAAATTATTTATTTTGTGATTAATGTATGAAAACATGTAACGTGAGGATTTAAATTGACCAGCATTAAGCAATGCAATGCTAATGATGTAATAACAATTGTAATTATCATAAAAGAAACTTATGTCAGTTTTAAGAATTTTGTGACTTAGGATATAGAAATAGAATACTAACAACAGCGAAACAGACGCCGTCTTTGAAAATGACATAATGATCGTTGACCATGACGTAATTATTGACCAATTGGAATTTTATGTTCGGAAGGTGTGAACCCCGAAGGAACAAGTCTCGACATCAAAAAGAGACGCGAACCATCAAATAATTCAGCGCATCGCTGGCATTCATGTGTGATCATCCAGAGTATTAACAACGGCTCTCCGTGTCAATTTTAACCTCAAACTAATAGTACGAATCAACTCAAGGAGGTTAGGTGTCCCATGTAAACAATAACATAACCCCGAAGAAGTATAAAGTGTTGTGAGTGAGTGGTGATATAACAAGGGCAATAAAGTGAATCATTAAGTGAAAGTGAATAATAACTAGTGGATAATAAAAGGGAGTATAGTGTAAATACTTCGAAATTAGTTAACCAAACTACAAATCATAATATTGCTATACCCGCACTACTTTATATACACTGATGTACGATACCTCACTACACAATAACACTAACACATTAGTAATTTTAAATTTTTTTAATTATTATTCAATGAGTTTCATGTTGGAAACTATTTAATACTTTCACATGAGGATAACCTCAACTTAGCCACTGTCCGGCCTATATGAACATTTTGTTATTATTAGACGTAAGATATTATTTGTGTTTGTCTTAAACAAATCATTATTGTAAAGCTTAGTAATTAATGACAGTTCATTTCGTTAATATTATTGTAGATCAAAAGAATTCATGCCTGAGAGTATTATAAAACAATTTATAGTAAAGGGTAATTGAAATAGAGTTGCCAGCCTACTAAGCTAGAAGTGTCATAAGCCAGGTGAATTTATTGTCGAATCAAATGTTATTTAAATGAAATTAGAAACAATCATACATAATTGCAGGAATAATAAATGAATTGTAAATCAGATTAAGATAATACGACTTATTATTTTTATACTTGATATTTTTTTATTTACGAAAGTTGGAATTTTCAAGCAACCTTAACGATTACTTTGCCAGTACCGAATCTAGAGGCGCCACGTATTATTTAAATTCTCAAACCAAAACAAATGAATTAACATACAAGTGAACAAGAATAATTAGATTAAATTAATAATTTCAAACCACCAAATAAATCATTGGTTTCATTAATAACAATAAATTTATGTAATGCTAATCTAAGGTTCCATATGGGGCCCAATTTAATTCTAATCCACTCTTAAATAAATTTTTGATAGTGGTACAGTAATTCATACAAATTACAATTTAATTTATTGACTGGACAACATATAGTGTAAACATTATAAGATTCGACATTACAAAGACGTAACGACGTAGTAAGTATAATATAAACAACAGAACCATACGACGACATAAAAGAGATAGGCCTACGTAAACGTTCTGTTACAACACACACACACACACACACACACACACACACACACACACACACACACACACACACACACACACACACACACACACACACACACACACACACACACACACACACACACACACACACACACACACACTTTCCTCACATTTACCTTTCTTGTATATGTACCTTCTTAATATTTACCTTTCTTCTATACAGGGTGTCCCGGGAGGAGAGGGAAATAATTTGAGAAATGGTTCTATAGTGTAAAAGAAGAAAAAAAGTTCATATAAACATATGTCCGGAAACGCTTTGTAAGCGAGTTACGGCTAGCGAAAGATTTCGCCCGGGTTTCGGTTCCCCCGGGTAAATGAAGACTTTCTGAAATTCTGGGAAGGTAAATTAAGGGGCGAATTCTGTTGTTTCTTATGGTTTTTTACCTGAAAAATCGAATAAAACAGGTCACAGAACTGTATCTCCCATAACTTTCATGATATCCGACGTAAAACAGAAAAATCTTTGCCTAAAAACGTATTGTATTGTTTTTAACCAAAATTGGAATTTTTTGGTGATTTTTATTGACTTTATTTACACCATTTTTCTCAGAATTAAATTCTTTACAAGTTTTGTTTTTAAATTTTATGCATTTATTAATCATTTAACAAAGTTATTGTACTTCTAACCTAAAAGAACGTGTTTTCAGAATTTCAGAAAGTCTTCATTTACCCGGGGGAACCGAAACCCGGGCGAAATCTTTCGCTAGCCGTAACTCGCTTACAAAGTGTTTCCGGACATATATGTTTATATGAACTTTTTTTCTTCTTTTACACTATAGAACCATTTCTCAAATTATTTCCCTCTCCTCCCGGGACACCCTGTATATACTTTCGCCATATTTACCTTTCTTCTCCATATACCTTCCTAGTAGCCTATTTACCTTTCTTCTGTACCTAACTTCCTTATACAGTATATACCTTTCTTCTATATGTACTTTCCTTATATTTACAAACATAAATTTCCATATAAGTTTGAAACAATTTGTACGCTAATGTCTAATTCGGTGGTAACATATTGGAATTCTAACACATCCTTTTGAACTGATTTAATAAAGGAAATTCAAGAAAGATAACCATTAGGCTAATATTGTTGTTTTTTTTTAATTATTAATAATCTTTAGTTGGGTGCTGTAAACAGCTGTCACTCGTCAAAAGAATACCGCCTGTGTTTTTTTTTTCTCAGAAACTGGCTGCCTCTCGCTTATCGCTTGTCGGTCGACTACAAAGTCTGGGTCCGCCGCCTCGTAAGCATAAGAAACATAAAGCTTAATGTTCTTTAATCATTTTGTATTTTTAATTTATTGCAGCCTCTTTTGTCATTTCTTACTACGGTTATTTGAGGAGTATAATTTATAAACAGGTTGTTGCAAGTTGTTGAAACTTCGAAGCGTCTTGAGCTAACCACATTTATCAATTTACATCTCATAAGTAATCACACGGTGTAGGATGAGCATCATCTGGCGCAGTCCTCTAAAACTACCCAGTACATTCTTATGACGTCTGTCACTCGATTCATTACACTAAGTCAAATGGCTTCATTCTGTTTAGCTTTCGGACAAGTTGAGAATCGTCCAGAATTTGCATCATGTTGACATTTTAGTGTTCATGCAGACGTTTCTCATGCTTCGTGGTGAATCGCTGGACTTCATCTTCGACTGAAGCAATCTTCAAATCACTGTGGATGTCCTCATTTCGTACCATTCGGCATTAACAATCTTCTTCTTCTTCGTCACGGCTTAGACTGTTTAGTCTGTTCCGGCTCCAAACTGGTCGGACCATCTCTTCTTGGGTCTTCCCAGGCTTCTCTTCCCTTTTGGCCGATGCAATAAGGGTACCTTGGGGAATCTGTCACTGCCCATTCTGCTAGTGCGTTGTTTCCAGCTTTCTCTATAGGCCTACTTATTGATGATTCCGTTTACTTCTTCAACTAATTAACAATATACCTTAGTACTTTCTTTTGAAATGTCTGGATAATTTTCTGTTACTATTTTTTAGAGCTGTGCACTATATGTCCAGACGACAGGTTCAAGGACTTATTTGTATACCAATGGTTTATTACGCATAGACCCGAGGAGCTAATACTTTTTCCTGAATATCTATTCAAGTTCAGTTCTTTTTTTTTAACGTGTACCTTCCAGCATAACTTGGCATATAATTTCATGCCTAAGTACTCTCTGCACTGTTTTCATGTGGTATCACTTGTTGGTTGATAACCAAGGGCAGGTAATTAGTTTCTCTATTGGTAAAAACTAACGTGCACTGACTTCCATTCACTTAGTTTTATCTGCCAACTTTTAGTCCAAGAATTTACTTTGTCAGTGGCAGATTGTAGTTTCTCAGTTGCTTCTTCAACGATATTCTGCATCACAGTGTAATACCGCGATACGGTACGCGTTGTATTGTCAGAATAATTATCTGCGTCATCAGATATGACGTAGAAATGTCAACGAATATCACACACACACACACAAACACACACCTAAAGAAATTGAAATATGGATGTAAATGGGAATACAGATAAATTATTCGCTGATACTATTGGTTTCGGACGGTAGAGATAACAGACGTATAATTCCGCGAAACGCGCGTCAGCCAGTTCAATTTCTTGTACTTACAGGCGAAGCTAATTACCTGCTTCTATGATAATTGTAGCATAACTGCAAGAAAGATTTGACGAAAAATCAGATTGCGAGGGAGGGGAGGCAAGAAAACGGTTGCAGATATAGGCCTATACAGCAAAGCTTCACTTAACACGTGTTTCAGATGACTTCTGAGGAAGGAAGTATAACTGAAAGAGAATACAAGTACTATAAATAGATGGTATAGTACTGAATAGAATTTAGGTATATTTGTAATTTGGAATAATACAATATAAACGTATTAAACAACACACACACACACACACACACACACACACACACACACACACACACACTATATATTTGTGTGTGTGTTACTATATACTATTATATAATGTTATATATTATATTATATAATATAATACTATTGTGTATGTTACTACTATTATATATATATATATATATATATATAATTTGTGATGTTATTCAATTTGTTTCTTCTGCAAGTAGTATAATTTCGTATATTCTTTTTAACACCTGACGCACGTTTCACTGAAAAATATCAGTATCATCAGAGGTTTGTAAGTAAATTAATAACAATCGAAATAATTCTATTAATACAAAAATTAATGAATAATCGAATTTCTATCGATTTTAATTTAAAATAACTAATCGATTTTAGGTCGATTAGTTAACGATTGTTTTAATGTTTATTTTCTGCAGCTGTTTTCTCGGTTATATTTGAAATATTTGTTGTTTATATTTTATTCATTTTTATTTTTTAGTAAATTTATAATTTTAAATAGATCGTCTTGTTTTGTTTTTATTTGGGTTTGTTCTTTAATTAATAATTTATTGTTATTGTGTTTGTAAATATTAAGAATTTCCCAAATATTCATTTTTTGACCTTTTTATATGTTTTTAATTAATTTTATATTTTCAATGTGCGAAAATTGGTGGTTATTATTTATATTATTTAGACTATATATATATATATATATATATATATATATATATATAGAGAGAGAGAGAGAGAGAGAGAGAGAGAGAGAGAGAGAGAGAGAGAGAGAACTACACAGAAGTAATTGATTATCCCCCCCCAAATCCTTTATCTTCCCCTGGTTTTTTTCTTTCCTCAGCTACAGCATAAACTGAGTCCTCAAATCTTGACAGCTCTGTCATCCCGATACATTACGGTGAGTAACAAAGTATTTAATTGTCTCTAGTGTATTAACGGCATTACTAAAACACGCGCGGTTCTGTGTTGACTCATCATCATCATCATCGTCGTCATCACCCTCGTCCATTTGCTGCTCAATGCCATCAGCAATTCCCGATATGGTAACGACGTTTTCGTCAGTGTTAATATAGTCGTCAAAGACGTATGATCTTCTAACTTGCCCCATTCCTCATCTAGGTAGGGATCTTAGCTAGCTCATTCTAGGGGTCTAACTAGGAATCTTAAGTTAGGTCCCTGCTAACTCAGCCGACCGGCCTAACAATGTGTCTGTCCCAAAGACTTGCATCCAGACATTCATTTTTGCGACATACGTGACGTAAATCAGCGTTAATATTTAAACGTATAAATGATGTTTTATATCTCCATAAACTTAAGAATATGATCGCATAAGTGTTAATAAACGAAATAAAATAAGACGGAGGAATATAGGCATTTCGCCGGGACTTTCCGGGGCCGGAAGGAAAAAAACGACTAAGTGTGAAAAACGTATAAGCGCGAAACGTGCAAAATAAGTTTTACTGTGTTATAATACTACATAATAAAATTAATTCTATTATTACTTTTCACAGGGTAACCAACAGGGAGGGATCATGGCGAGATTGCGCCATCAGAATTTTTTGGGAGCGAATTTTTGGGGTTTTATAATTTTGGGGAGGGCGATGTTAGATGCAGCAGAAGTTTAAAAGAACGAAATTGTGTTTAAAAAACCGAAAAAATGTAATTATTGAGCTTTAAAGCCGTTCAGATGTACGTTTTCGCTAGACAGAATGTAGACCAGGTTAACAGTTTTTTTTTAAGCGCGTGTGATAAGAGGCATCCCGCGCCAGTAACTTGTGCTGTCCTTTCGCTAAAAGCCGATGACGTCTGACCGCCCGAATCTAAACAAAATTTGGAAACTGTGCGGAGTGATATGGAGCAGAACAAGCTTAAACGCTACGTAAATGCCTTTCCAGATGACCAAAACATTTCTCAAGAACCGAACCACCAAAACCGGAAGTGCAACCTACTCATGGATGACATGTCAGTTGACGAAATAGTTAAAGAACTACTTAAGAGAATGATAGTTTCCAGTATTGAAAAAATAGTTTTAGTCTTTTGTTATGATTTGAAGCAAACGCTGAAAGCGAAACTTGCGGAGGATAGTTAGGATGTCGAGGGGAGGACTGGTTCAATGTGGAAAGGTGAAGTAATACTGTTGGTCACGTGCAACTCCATTCATACTGGTTCACCACCCTGATCGAAGGACGTAGTGGGAGGGGAAGGCCCAGTAAGGAGTACACTGGATAGGGTTAAAGAAGAAAGAAGGTATGTGATGATCAAGAAACTGTCCACAGAAAGGAAGAAATTGGAAGCCCACCAACCTCTGAGTTGAAGTGAAGAAGAAGAGAGACTGCTCCATCGGGCTACCAAGGGGGAGTGGGTGGGCTCCAATGACTGTTTATGAAACGAGTAAAACTAACGTCTCGTTTTGGGTTCGTTTTTTAAACTAAAATTCTAGTAAACACGAAGACTTCAGGAGCGCGGGTTTAGCGTGATACTTCCTCGTAGAATTTTAAAAAGATAAGGCTAATCAGAGCAGAAAACGGCCGAGTCAGTCGGAGTTGTGCTGTACAGGTTCGCGTGTTAATGTTTTGCATCTAATTGTATCAACAACAGTAGAAACAATTAACCGGCAAGATTGAACGGGTTCTTACCAGCAATAACTTGTGTGTCATTATACGAAGTTAATTGTAGTGTAGAACGGTATGTCTTTCCCACGGAATCAGCTGATTCTAATTGCTTGGTTTTCCGTGAAACAATACTGTATCGTAGGTAGGTCGAATTGTTGCTAGAGGCCGTAGTTTTTATTTTGTTTAATTATACCTTTGGAAGAGAAACATCGGCGCAATTGTCAACGGACCATAACTCGAAAACAAAGCATTTCCGAACCTATGTTTACTTGTTACTTGTCCGAGCCTGTGACGTTTTTTCTTGTCTGTAGCTCTAGAATCACGTCATTGAAATTGTACCTTTTCCTTTCGGAACACTCGTATATTACAACTAAGAGTCAGAGGATCATACGTACATAAACATCCAAACAGATATAGAAATGCAGCCGGATAATCCGGACTTACTTTCACAAAAAATAATAAATAAGTAATGGTACTTTCCTAATAACCGTACCTACACTAATTTTCGATATTTCGATTATGCGAAAGTCGGTATCAGTATGTAGTGAACATAGCATATGACGTAGGTAAAATAATAGAAAACATGTTAATTTATTGGATTATGCTATAAAATTTCTGTTTCGAATGCAATAGTTTTTCGTTGTCGTATATTTTTTAGTGTACCTTTTCTAGTAATAGTGTAGGGTAAACATGCGTCTGTGGTAGCAAAAGTTGATGTTAGGTTAACAGTTAAAGTGAAAGTATTCACGAAAACCAATCATCATCATCAGCTGTGGCTCTACAACGCTTGGTGGGTCTTGGCCTGCTCCAAGAGTCGATTCCATTCTTCCCTATTGCGTGCCCTGGCTTTCCAGTTTCGTATGTCCAGCTTTCTGAGGTCCTTCTCTATCTGTTCTTTGAATCTACTTCAGGGGCCTCCCCTTTTTCTACTACCTATTGGTTTCTGGTAGAAGATATGTTTCGTAGGCTGTCCTTCCTCCATTCTCTCTATGTGTCCAACCCACCTTAGCCTGTATATTTTGATTATCCTGACAATGTCCGGCTCTTCGTAAAGATGATATAGTTCATAATTATAGCGCCTGCGCCACATTCCATTTTCTTGTACTCTAAATATTGTTCTTAGAATCCGTCTTTCACAGCACCTAGAAGTCTCTCGTTATTTTTTGTCATCGGCCAGGTTTCTGAAGCATACGTCAGCATTCACTAAAACCAATACTCCTTGAAAATAAAACTCGCTTTAAGTGTAAATTACAAAAAATAACCCAAATGGAAGTAAGGTGGGATGGTTCAGGGGCATCCCTTGCAGGCTACTATACGGGTCTCCCTTTTCGCTTTGGATACATTTCTCACACATATTCTTTTTGTCACTGAAATATATTTGTGGTGGGCGTTTCTCCTGATCCCGTACTACAGTGTAATTTCCATCTTTTTACAATATTTTTGTATATCGTGTAGACTGTACGGTTACAATTCAATCCGTTAAGACACGTATTCAGTTTTAGTCGCAATACGTTTGCAAAAAACATAGTGTTTTTGTTCGCAAGGCTAGGTTTAAATATAATCCCATAGTAGTAAAATAAATCTATTTACATTTAAACTGTAGGTTAAGAAGTTTTTTAAATGAAAAAGGAGGAAACCCTTGGATGTCACAAGAATGCTTAGTTCGCTTTGCTTTTAGTTGTGTGTGTGTGTGTGTGTGTGTGTGTGTGTGTGTGTGTGTGTGTGTGTGTGTGTGTGTGTGTGTGTGTGTGTGTGTGTGTGTGTGTGGGTGTGGGTGTGGGTGTGTGTGTGTGTGTGTGTGTTTAATATACGTACTGAGATTTTCATCAGTGTCAGTCAGATACAGTCATTATATGAACTATTAAACGTTATATTTGTCAACCATGAGGTTTGATTACTTTAAAGAATAAACGAAAAAACCAAAACAATCTTACGCAATCTCACGTATTTTCGCATTACAATCAGCAATAAAATCATTTAGAATAGTTACACTTCTTCACTGAGTTGTGTATCGATACTAACGCGTACTCAAAACATCGAAAGTTTAGTGTAGGTACGGTTATTAGGAAAGCACCTAAATAACAAATCTGATCAATACAAATTTGTGCACATGCGGTTGATGTTGCTTTAACACATAGAGCCTGATGCAAGCATTTGGTGAACTTAAAACAATGACATAATAGCTAGGATTAAGTGTTAATTGCGTGGTCCCGGGTTAAATTCCCGGCGGACGCTCCGTACGCCGTGCACTCAGCGTCGTGAGGCAGAACTGAGTAGCCGCTGAGATAACAGCGGCGCCTCCGGGCTGCGGATACCGCAACTAGCGCCTGGCGGCGCGTTGTACTAGCCGTGAAACCGTCACACTAAACACAAAAGCCTTGGTCTTTAACGTACTGTTGAGCATAGTTATAAAAAAAAAAAAAAAAAAAAGTGTTAATTGTTATATACTAAATATACGGTAAGCTCTCGAAATCAACGAAGGGTCTCTACCTTTCATACCCGGAGAAAAAGGAATGGTAATCAAAGAGGTGAGAAGGTTCATATAGGCCTATATCTTGGAGCTGAAATGAAT
The DNA here is from genome assembly GCA_034769895.1 of Magicicada septendecula. Classification (NCBI taxonomy): domain Eukaryota; kingdom Metazoa; phylum Arthropoda; class Insecta; order Hemiptera; family Cicadidae; genus Magicicada; species Magicicada septendecula. The sequence goes on from CM068373.1 coordinate 152,528,893, forward strand.
ATATACGAGGGTCATTCAATAATTAAAGATACAAGTAGCTGTAGAGGAAAAACGGTTGGTAGGCGAAGTACGATAGTTTTCAGAACCGTAAGTTGACATCACTGCGATGAATTCTGATCAGTTGTTTGACTAGAATTGTTTTGTTTGTAACCTTAAGTTCTCATTTAACGATGGCGAGTCCTCTCGAAGTTTCGGAATATAGTTGACCAACGAGCAGTGATCGGTTTTTTGCTTTCTGAAGGTGAGAATTTACTCTCGTATGCCTAAACAATACGAAAAAACTGTATGAACCGTGGTCACTTTTGTAAGTGGGTAGAAACAGTTTAGAAATGGTTGAACTTCAGTAATTGACGAGCCCCGATCTGTACGTCCACTTGAGGTTTCAACTTCGGCACTTAAAACTCGCATGGATACCCTCATCAAAGAAGACCCACGGATTACGGTTAAACTTAGCTGAAGAATTACAAGTATATTGTTACTACGGCCTGCTTGATCGTCGTAGGTACAGTGGAAAACAAAGTACAAGACACCAATTAAGTCACTAATCACCAGCTTTAATTTTGACAGTTAAACAGTTCGTAATTAACAACACAGTCTCTTACAACAAATCAAATAAAAATTGTTCACACGCAATAAAATGTCAACTAATATTAAAACATAAGTTAATTGTATTATAATATACCGCCCGGTTGCAGCACACAGCACTTCACTAATAACCACTTGAACGCACACAGTAATATCGCCCGATAATAACTCGGACCGCACTGTAAATATATCGCAACTATAACTAAAAACTAAGGTCGCTGCCGCCTAGTGTAAATACAACGCTCACAGACCAGAAGATTCCAAACTACGCATTAGCGCCAGTGTACGACGTAATTAATTGCGGCCTTGACACAGACAGCGAGCGGCCGCCCGAATTCTGCCACAGTCTAGCAAATACGTCGAGAGTCACGTACGCTACACGCATTACATTCCGGATCCCTCTGGAACATTCGATAAACACGTAGATTGTTCTGTGATGTCGTAACAATATGTTGGCACAGTTCATAGCATTATCAGCCAAAAGCTCAAATACCTTAAAACAAGCGCAAGATGGGCTCCAAAGGAGTTGACCAACACACAGCTTGCAGTTAACACGTGAAACCATCAATAAATTGGTGTGGTAGCTCTACTTCACCGTCCCCACAGTCCAGTATGGGCTCCATCTAATTTCCATTGTTTCATCCACACAAGGAGGCGTTACGTGGTACGAAACTTTATGGCAACGACGAGGTCAAAGAAAATGTCCTAAAATAGCCTAACTTTAACATAAAGATTTGTTTGCTGCAGACATAACAAAAGCTTATTCAGAGATGGAACAAATGTATTAATGTTGCTGGGGATTATGTTAAAAAGTAAAAATATTGTCATGCCGATTAAATGAACCATTTTTCATCTCGCGCTAATGTCTCTTTAATTATTGAATGGCCCTAGTATAAATAATGTGAGACATAAAAGCCGTCTGAGAATTGTTTGTGTTCATTTCTGTTGAAATAAATTGCATTAGTAAATAATATGAACAGGACAAACGTAGTACATAGTTTTTTGAATATTTCTCTTGTTTGTTATTCATGATTGTGTTTGTAACCCAGCAGTCATCGACGGAAACCGACTGAAAACATTTCTCTTTACTAAACTTTGTGTAACTTTACAGTGTCACAATTTTCCGGGCTGATAGGCCATCGTCTAGATCAGTTATATGCAACCTTTGAATTTATGGAGGCGCATTTATAACTGAGGACCAGTTCGGTGGGCCCCCATCAGTGGAAAATAGAAAAGTGCAGAGTTCAACAGCCGGACGTTACAAATATTAACTGTCGCTTTATAATACCTTGCGCTTATATTCAGCCGCATGCATGGAACAACGAATCAAAAAAAGCTTTGCAGTATTTTTCATATTTGTGATCATTTTTCACATTAGGTCATCAAGAATTTGTCATCACTCACACGCACGTTAAAACTAACAAAGCTTTAAACGAAAAATTGGTTAAACAGGAAAATATTTTATTAATAAAATTAAATTAAAGAACTTACCACAGTAACACTTATTTATTTTCATAAAGTGCACAGAAATGTAAACCTTGAAAAAAATCACTTTGGGGAGAAAGATGTTTACAGGTTCTGGGCGACAAGCTCGACAATCGTATTGTGAAAAAAAAATGCATGGTTCGGTGTAAATGGCTTGTACTATTTTATAATACAGTACTTCGAAGCAGGTACAATGCGGGTGCGTTCCTTCGCTCAAACGAAAATAAAATTACAAATTGGTTCGCGGACACGTCAAACCTTATCGACGCGCGCAGGGTTGCGGTCTGCTGGTCAAGATTGTGTATAAACACATCCAGACGTTTCGCGTCCACACCGATGACGGAGAACTTCAGTGGCGCAAACACGCGCGAACAAATACGAACGAGTAGTTGAAGGACTTCTATTTATACATTTTATTTAAAATGCTGGTTGGCCATTATTTGGCCAGTCATATCGCTCTCGTTTTTTGCTCGGGTAGCTCATATTATCACGTTTAACATAACTAGAAAAAGATTCTGAACAAACGGTGGGTTAACAAACTTCGCAACAAGAGAAAAAAAATCCAAAAACCGGGACTTTACAGCTAATGCCGGCGTAGCTGAAACCGTAATCACCATAACACAGGACACTTCATGCACGCGCTTCACATCACTACCCACTGTACAACAGCATGCTTCGTAAACGCTGGGCTGATCTGGCGTATGGTGACGGCCAAAATGAATGAACTGGATCGGATAATTACGAATGGTTGACTAGTATGCTCCTTGAGCTGCAGAACTCCCTCACTATTTTGAACCAAGTAAATATATTATTGGATAAATTTTGATGTTAGATAATTTTTCAATTCTCAGAAAAATTACGAAAATCCCATTTACCCTACTATTCTGTGTTTAGTAAAGTAACAATTGTAGATCAATCATACAGTAAACGCTAAAAATTCCAAACTATCCGTATAACGCCAAAATCAGAAATTTTAAAAATTTCTTATTTGAGTAGAGCTGTATCATTAAGCGCAGTGACAGGGAATTGTTGTGTTAAACGCAGAAGTGATTGACAGTCAATAAAATCATGTAACAGCCCCAACGCGCTCACGGCAAGCAGACAGAGTTCATCGCTTTCCATACTAAGAAACGGTAAATTTTGACAACTACCTCAAATCCTTAAAAAAAAAAGGTACAAACGTAAACGAACTCATTTGAAGAACAGATGTATGTATTAACAATAGACCAAACTACGTATACACGCCAGCTGCATGTAGCGAAACAAAAAAGGGTATATATTATTGAAAGACTCAAACGGTCAGCGACAGGACTTCGACCTTACTGAGAAGAGAGAAAGCTCTGGGGTAATGTCCGAACTCAAGGAAGATGTGTTGATGGAAACATAGACAAAGAAACGGACAAACAAAGGAAGTTTGATGAGGCCTTTAAGTGACAATAGTTGATGCTATTAGAACGACCAAGTGCATGAAAACAATACTTTGACGAGAAAGTTAAGGGTTGCTTTGTATACTCCAAAAAAGTGACAGGCAAGAATTTATTATTTCTTTTATGAATTTGCTAACTGCTATAATTTTTATTGTTCGACTAAGCTTTTCGTCATCACTGACATTATCAGGTCTTAAACAACCTAATTAAATGCGATTAAATGTGGTTGTTTAAGACCTGATGATGTCAGTGATGACGAAAAGCTTAGTCGAACAATAAAAATTATAGCAGTTAGCAAATTCATAAAAGAAATAGTAAGGATGGCTGCTAATTTAAACAATATGAAGAATAAAACAAGAATTTATTGCTACAGTATCTAGCAGCGACAACGACCTCAGTGTAGTGACCTAGGGGAGAAATCTGGTGGGAATCCAAAAGCCTATCAGAGAGGTGCTTTCGGAAAAATAGGTGGTCTAGAGATCTGAAGAGTGGTAAAGTAGAACCAATTAGAAAACAGCGTAAGAAAAATCAGAAATTAGTGGGAGAAATACGGAATTCCATATAGGGACGTGAAAAAGACGCGCTCGGGAGTCGAACTAAAAATTTTGACTGAAACGGGAGTGTAAGTCCGCGACCGAGATTTCATAATTGGGACTTAGAGAAATTCGGTACGATGGTTAGAAAAGTAAGTTCGTACTAAAAACAATTTCGGTAAAAGAACTGTAATTTTATTAGTGACATACAAGTGAATTAGTACAACACGAATGATAATTAAATAACGCTGTAATTTAGTTTTGCAAATACGCAACAATAACTTTATCATCGAGTAACATAACAAGACGAACTAAACTCGTAAATAACACTAGTTCTAACCATAACGCAGTTGATAAATAACGCAGTTGATAAACCATAACGCAATGTCTGTGGAAGCGAATAACTATAATAACAACTAACGCGAACTAATTCCGAGTGAGTGAAGTTTGATGCTGTGCTGTGTTTTGTGAGACTTCACGGGAGACCACGATACAATCTGCTAATCCGAAGGGAATTATCGCCGTTACGCCAGACGATCAACATGCGAACCATACCATATGAACCTCTACCAGATTTGGATACATACCACAAGTAAAGTTATCATGCCATAATTAGTATTAGGTCCACTGTCTGTTCACTTAAAGAACTCACATGAATTAATTAAAGAATTAAGATAAAAATTTGACTTAAAAAACAAAATGAAATAATATTAGGAAGCTATGGAAGCTCGTAAATTTATTTATGAGCACCGATTTTAAATGAATCCAGATCAGTAATTAACTATGTTATAGTATTTAGATTTAAGAGAATAATTATTAAAAGTTTTTGTCTTTTAATAAGAATTACAGTATTTAAATTATTAGAGCTATAAATATGAGTAATGAAATAAGATTTATGAAAATGAATATGTTTATATTTTGATTAGAAATTGGATAATTCATGTGTCAATGATAAATATGATAATCAATCATAACTAATTGTTAATAAATCGAAAAACTATTTATAAGAATAAGTCTACATTTTATTTTGTAAACCCTGAGATAAGAGAAAATACACAAATTAAAATATGTCAATTAATTTATGCTGAATAAAATAAGCAGCATAAAATTAAAAGTTATATCCGATTTGTGTTAAAATTCTCTTTAGTCTGACATCCGGGTGTTTTTTAATTTTTCCAAATTTTTAATCAATTTTTGAGCGTTGGGGTCAAAAAAATTTGAAATTTTCAAAACTTTACACTGTATTCAGATTTTTGTTAAAATTCTCACAGAGAATATTAATTTGAAGTCTCACATTAATTTTATCAAACTTTTGACCAAATTTTTAGGCCTTGGTGTCCCAAAATTTTGAAATGTTAAAAAATGAACAGTAAATTCATATTTTAGTTGAAATTTCCTTTAATGTGATACCCCACATGGACTTTTTGCGACTTTTTCAAAATTTTGACTTCTCACATTTTTGCCTCTCTTTCTCTTATTTTTTGGGGATCAATCTCAAAAACAATATCGTTCTGCGGAGTAAAGTATGGACACGCATGCCAAGCTTTACGGAAATCGATTGGTGCGTTCGAAAGTTATCGTGAGACATCCCCAAACCGATAGCTACACAGAAAGGCAAATGTCAAACGGTCGAGTTAAAACGGAGACTTGCTTCGCTCTTCCAGTGAAGCATTTGATTGTTTGTATAATTTTATGAATTTTAAAACAGGAAGCGCTATGTGTATGAGCGTGAGTTCTGTTAATGTATATTTTCAAGAATGACGCGTGCGATAAAGTAACAGCTACACCAGTTGTATTAATTGATTTGGTGTTGATTAGCATAACTGGGCCTCATCCTCAGCGAGACGGAGCGTCCCCGCTGTCCCTTAATTACTCGTCGCATGGCAATTAGTTTGCAGGAAACTACGAACGCGAACTCCGCCGTCGCGTCGTCAGCTGTTTTAATTAAAATGAAAGTGGGTTAATCCGGTCGATGATTGTCTGTTGCTCATTTCAAGATTAGCACCAAGTAATTCGGGGAAGGAATATCTAGTATGTTGGTTTTATTATCTTTTTAAATGTAATTATTGTTATTCATAATTGTATAACGATCACAGTATTGACTGGAAAACAACTGCCAGTCATTGTTAAAATTACGGCTGCTATCGAAAAACCAGAATTTTAACAATGTCAGACCACGGCCTACAGCCCAGCAGTTGTTTTCCAGCCAAATACTGGCCGTGAAAGCCTACGTTCTTTGTTGTTCTAAGTATTCTTCATAATATGATTATGAAGAACTAAATATGAACCAAATGTCTTTAGACGTCCTGTAAAGCACTACTAAGGCTATATAAACAATCTTTAATGGAGTGGTATCCTTTGGATTTCTCCATCTCCATGCCGTTGACCATTCGCCTTAGGGACAGTTTCCCATCCCAAGGGCAAGAAGGTGCCCTGCTCATCCAGCTTCACTAGAGACCGTTGTCACTTGGTAGGGGGAGGGGGCTCCTTACCCCGGAAGTCATTCTGTCCCCACCTACGTCAGCAGCCATAGGCGTTGCCCAGTCTTCACTACGACGAGGTGGGGGTTGGGATTTCCCCTTCATTCAGGACGAGACCATGTAGATGTGTCTTGGATATGAGAGAAAAAGAATGTGTTGGATATCATCAGGGGCAGGAAGAGAAACTGGTTGGGACACTGTATTATGCGCCAAACACGAGGTAAGTGACGGTGGAAGCACTAGAGGGGATGGAAAATGGAAAGGGGGATAGAGGACGCAGGAGAGACCAGATGAAGGACGATCTACAGATTCGATATCAAGAAATGAAGCGACTAGTCCGGGATTGAAAAACGTGGCGTGGAGGGAGCGTGCTTTACAAAGCACACAAGATTGGACCTGTGAAACAAACATCATATTGTTTGCTATTTAGGATCAAATGTCAGCTTAAAAAAAAAAAATCAGATTCGAGAATACGGTGGCACGGCAAACAACGTTATGAAATGAAACACGTAAAGAGACAGGATTAAAGTTGTACAAAACTATGGTTGTTTCGATTCTGATTTCCGGCAGTGTCAGACGCGTTTCTGGAAAGCGAGAGAAGCCAGAAATTCAGGACCTGAAATGCGCTTTTTAAAGAGTTCAAGGGCTGCACACGGTTGGAGAGAATACGTAACGATGACGCCTGCAACCAGCGAATAGATAATTCCTGACAAAAATAAGGGGGACACGTCCTCCAAAGGTGTTGTGAATAGTGCGGACATCAGGAATGTTACGAAGTCTCTTCACAACAAAACTTGCACGCTTCTGATGTTCTTGTGAGAAATCGATTTACATATTAACTTTATCTGTTATGGTTACTGAACGTCATCGACTTACTTAATACGCGTAACGTAATTCGAAAAAACGTATTTACAGTCTTTGGTATTTGAGTTATTTACAGTAAGTTTTCTAAGTAATTTGTTTCAGTTTAGTTGAAAGTTACAAATTAGAAAATAATTCTGAATTACTCATTTTTAATTTAAAATCGAGTATAACAATAGTTAATTGCGTTGTAAGGTTTAGATGAGCAGGCATGAAGGTTACTGTTTCTTCAGTCTTCTTGGTGTTTCGGGTGGATGTTTAGAGGGCCGACTGTGGTATTTTGATGCGAGTCGAGCTTATTGGAGTAGTCGCATGCAAGCCTTTCTTTTTTTTAAATTTTCTCGTCAACGGTTGGGATTTGCGTGTCTCCGTTATTGACATACCACGGGGCGCCCAGATTAGTTCCTAGAATCTGTATTTCTTATTACAGTTTCTTTGTTATCTATTAAATTATTTTCATATTTGCTCAGTTATTTTTGTATATATTTTTCAAATCAGGTCTGTATGCAAGAAAATATTTGATTCTGTTTGAATTTGCGGCTGTTATCGTTTGCCATAGAAAAAATTCTACACACAGACACTTTTCGAAAAATGACTTTCTTCATGTTTTGAGGGTAGTAAAATCAGAATCAGCACTTATCTCGAACACGATTTTTTTTCGCCATTACCATAGTTCCATTTCCTTATGGAACATGAAAGTAAAAATTACCCCCTCCCCATTCAGCTATCATTTTCATTTATGGAAAATTACCCCTCCCTCTTTAACTACCCTTTTCATTTATAGATATTTAATGTACCTTCCTACAGTGGATTATTATGATCTTCTTTTCAGGATTCTTTATTTATCAAAATTAAGTACTTTACTATTGTTAAAACGTAAAACGTTGCAGGTAAACAACCCCTCCTCCTTAACCGATCTCCACCAAAATCAATAGGCCTTGAGTCCTCTACAAATCGGGCACATGTGCAAAAAAATATTTGATTCAGTTTGAATTCTGGCTGATCTTTGATGTACTGTTTTCTTTTTATTGAAAGCCCCTTTTGCCTGATTTATCCGACTCATATCCTACTCACAATCTCTCTACAGCCATGTGATCACAGTTACACATGCGATCTTGCTCTCCAAGTAATTGAATTCTGACACTTCTTGGATGATCTCATCCTTGAATATTAGTCGTATTCCACCAACCGTATCTCTACTGCAGCCCATGATTTTTGTCTTGCTTCTGCTTATTTTTATATTAAAATCTTCTTCCATTACCCTGTCCATTGCCGTAAGAATTTCCTGTAGATCTTGTGGCTTTGTCCACTCCATGGACTTTGATACCAACTTGAACTTGTTTTCTGACCTTACTTAGTAACAAGGTCGTAGTAGATAGTCAACAACATTAAATAATTAAATAACTTTATGTGCTGATCATTGTTCACCAGCAGTTTGAGCTTGGGTTTGCGGAAGTTACTGATAGATTGTTACATATCGAGCATTTTTCTGTATGGATTGGAAACATTAAATATAAGAAAATTTAGAAGAAATACCTTGAAAGCTGTAAAAAATGGAAAAGTGAAGTGGTCAGATAAGGTGACAAATTAAGAGGTCCTAAGAAGAGTGGACGAGAAGAGACAAATCCTAAAAACATTTCGTCATTGGAATGTGAAGTGGATCGGATATATCCTTAGAAGAAATTGCTTATTGCACGACGTCGTCGAAGCGAAGTGAGAAGGGACTACAACGGCGTAGAAGAAAAATTGAGCTCTTGGACGATTTAAAGGAGCAAAGGAAATACTGCTAAGTGTAGGAGGAAAATTGCCAATGATGGGGAAAATGGAATCAAGTCAGAGGGCCTGCCGGCACCCAGGAGACGCAGTAATAACACTATACTTCTATAAAATCAATTGTATTTTATGTCTATAGGTGGGTATACAGCATAATGTCTGAAACATGTCTCGTGTGGGTGAACACGTCTGAATTGTATAGGCCTACATTTGATGAATACCAACAATTTAATTCGTCAGCAAAGCGATTACTCTGTGTGTGTGTGTGTGTGTGTGTGTGTGTGTGTGTGTGTGCGTGTGCGTGTGTGTGTGTGTGTGTCCTACGTACAGAAACGTACACAATCCACGACTATATAAAGACCAAACAAGTCAGTGCCTCATTTCGGTCGCGTTGTGTGTGTTTCTATATAGTCATTTTTTATTTGGAAATTCTCCCATTGAACAGGCTAGTCTATTTAAAGCGAAGGTTATTTTGGACGACTATGCTCGTTGATTTTAACGGTAGTCAACCGTTTTAGGTTTTTAATCCCAAACCGTTTAATATTTTTACAAATTTCGGTAATACAAAATTTTATAAAACAGCGGCAATAAAACCACTGTATTACTACACTGTTAAACTACTGTATGGTTCTGAAACTTGGCTCATCAAGAAAAAAGATGAACAGAAGATACAAACAGCAGAAATGAAGTTTGTGCAGTTAAAAGGTGTAATAGACGAGATCATATAAGAAATGGCGAGATAAGAAGTGATTTAGATATTTTTGCAGTTAATGAAAGGATTAAATAATACAGAAGAAAATGGATTCAACACATAGATAGATTGGAAGAAAGTAGAATACAGAAGATAGCGAAAGATTACAACCCTAGAGGCAGAAGAAAAGTTGGTAGACCTAAGAAAAGGTGGAGTCGAAAATATCACCCCTCCCCCTCAGAAGCAAGACAACTGGTTGTTATCGTGAAAAGAAAGTGATTAAAAAACAAACAATATCGTTACAGCTCCGTCGGTCAGAAAGATGACGGTCTGAAGCCTCTGATGTAATAACGTGTTCTTAATTGCGCAGTACTTTCCGACGCTGCCTCTGCGCACCAATCAGATTGCACCGTTGGCCTGTCACACACCGCATCGAACACGACGTCAGACGCCTTGAGGCGTTTTTTCCAAATTTGTCTGGCGAAGGTACCAAAAGTTTCGTCTTCCGTCAAAACACTATCGAACAACTCGATCTGCGCATGCGCAGAGGAGTGACGTGACCCTCAAGTGTCAGCTGGACCTGCACCAGAGTACAATGAGAGTACAATAAATTGACATACCTTAAAGTTATCAGAAGCCTCTCCTCTATACTTTTTCTGTAGTTCGTGTTTTGCTTCTGTATCCCATCCCGTATTAACTCCAGGATATAATCAAAGGTTGCTATACTCATTATACAATAATTGTAAAATTTAGATGGGTCAGCTCTCAATTCGGCAATAAACCCAATAATATCCCTATTTTGGTTGGTAGGGTGAACCCAAAGTTTTCTGTCTTTACCGTAGTCTAGTAATTGTAGGAAATTCCACAATAGGATAACAGTCTCTTCTTCCTCACCATCCATAGCTTCTCACGTACACTTCGAAATATATAATTAACACTGAAACTAGGTAAACACTCAAATTAGATATCACTGACTGTGTGTATGTTTAAATTGATCACTGAATACTGGGCGGCAAAATAAAGGACTTTCTTCTTCCACGTCGCGTCTCGCCCCGTCGTGTCGTGAGCGCCTCCAACCGCATCCGACAAGTCAAAACCTTTTGTCTTAAGACGTTTTCGCTTAAGGCACATGTTCGACGCGGTGTGTGGCTGGCTTCAGTAAAACGCGATTACCGTCTTGAGTGCACACTGCCGCTGTGTTTTCATGTATATTCATCACCTTCAATGTAGCAGACCCGTCCAGTCGTCGTCACTCTGCTACCCGTATTGCCGTTTGTTAACGACATTTTTTGCTTACAATTTAAACGTACAGTTACAAGTATATTACATATTTTAATTTTATTCACAATCTGTAGTTTGTATTAGTTAATTTAACATCAGTTACATTAGTATGACTTTAAAAATTCCACATTGTTCGGGTGTCATTGTACTAGAGTTTCTAGGTCGTAAATCATAGAATCAATCGAGATAAAGAACGTATCTTTCGAAACAGTAAACGCTAACAAATGGTGTGGCGCAGGCATTCCCTAGAGCGAATCAAGAGAAAACCCTTAGAAAGAATTACAACTATCTTTGAAATGAACGTTTCAAAGTAAGGTATTATAGATGAATATTGAGTGCGAGTTGTGGCTGAGCTTCGAATGCATTAATTGCTTTCTACATTAAAAATAAATAAATAACCATTTTTTTAGAACTCTTATTTACTATGAACTAAGAATAAAAAAATAATTATTTATTCTAAATAAAATGAACATGAAGTGAATCTTCTTAAATACAACAATCATGTTAGATTTAATCTCACTAATAGTAAAAGCTTGGGCGCTCCTAATAATATCCAAGAAGCTATACGATTTTAAACAATTGTGTTATCTTTCATATTTGGATTTAATACCTGTGCCTACCAGACTTCAAACAGCTATTCATTATATACTACTATGTTATAAGTACCTGTATGTTACAATAATATGTTACTCATGATTTCAGCTGAGCGTGGGGCGCCCAATTATTCCTGCACTGCGTGAATACGTCAAAGTTCTATCTAAATGTAAGATTTATCGCACTTCACTTTGCAACTTCGTTTTGAATTCCTTATGAAAACCTAACAAGAGCCACACGTTTTCATTTAATATTTGTGATAAAGCATTGTGAGCATTATAAAATCGTTTCTTCCCTCACTTCTTCATACTAGTAAATTTATATGAAATTTCAATATTTTGACCACAGTAAACAAAAGAAAATGAAGCTAAGTGAAGCGTTTTAGTCTCGTAGGGGCGCCACACACTTCAGTAAGGTTCAGAAGCTGATACTGCTGATCTTTATCAGCCACAGCATACAGATAACGCCGCGGTTTAAAACTAAAATGTTATAACTGGTGTAACTACTTGTTTGTGGGGTTGTAAAAATTTAATGTATAATGTTATTAGTGTTATTTAGTGTTAAAATGTATCTTCTCAGTCATGTACGGGTAAACCGTATTTCGCTCTGCTGCATTCAAATGTTGCCGCCTCGCCACCTGATTGGCGCACAGCTTTCTGCAGTATGACCCAGCTAGCGTCTCGCTTTAACGCCTTCACTTCAATAATTATTAGTTGTTATTCTAAATTAACTGAATCAAACATACAGAATTGCAGATTGAGAACATTTATTAATCCTTGAAAATATTTCAATTGCTTTAAGATACATCAAAATTAGTTTTCTGCACCGGCTATTACAATTGTTCGGTTGGTACTTGCTCAGCTCAGTTTGTATACAATCCGTCAGTAATGTTAGTTTACAGTAAATATATGGTTTTTTCTCAGGGGTGTTAAGTCCTTTCGGCTACAGAAATATATACTTACGGCTAACACACACAAAGTTATAACAATTCTTAATACTAATTACATAAATAGATCGATATTTCATTACATTTAATTAAGTAATCACCAATGAAAACTTGTAAAGCAATTTTGGGTTAGGTTTCGTTTGTCAGAGTTCAGTTATCAAAAGGTTCATCAATTATTTTATTATATTTTACTTTTTTAATAATTGTTAATTGATTAAAGTTAACTAGTGAATTTAAATAAGCATTTATTTTGACTCGGAATAGTGATCAGTGATGTGAAATAGTTATATTTAATTCAGACCAAAAAATTGTGAATTCGATTATGGGATAATGTTTATACTCATCGGTTTTCCTGCTGAAGATCCTGATGTCGTCTTCTTCTATGGATAACTCCTGGGCTGTCGTCTTCTTCTACTCTCCCGAAGTTTATTTTCCTCGTCTCGGCGCTTCTCCTTGCTGATTCGGGCCTCGTATTCCTTCAGTTGTCGTCAGTCTTCTTCTATTTAAAGGTTCCAATGATCTTCACTTGATGTTCGTGGTCGTCTCTCTTCTTCACGGCGTCGTTCCGTCTTCTTCGGATAACTACGGTTTGTTAATTAATTTTTAATAACAAAATTTTAGTTCAGGATTCCCTGTACTGTTGTAATTATCTTCATCTGGTTTTAATTAGGTTAGAAATTACTTGAAGAATAATAATTTTAATTTTGATATGAGAGCTCCTCGATCCACTCTCTGGCGTTGGTCAATAATAACTACTGAAAATCTAACGGTTTTTTGGCGTTATTTTTCTTGTTGCTATGGTTACTTAATAAATTATGCTAATTTTCATTGGTTATTAACTGAAGTCATTGTTATGATTTATCGTCTTTTTTCGTCTATTTTTACCAAAATATCTTCAACTGAAGATTACTACTTTATGCTAATAGCTAGAGTTATTACATTAGTACCATTCTTCCTAATTTTTCATGATGGTCATTTTGATATCCCTCATGCCCACTTTTGAATAGCTAATTACATTTTTAATATTTTCCATATTTATATTTTACATATATTTTATTCAAAATTAGTTGTTATTCACATTTTTGGTACTAGGAATACTCACTTAAATGGTTTAATCATTTGGCACATTCTGCCTTAACTTTGGATTATTATTTGTTCTCAAAACTAATAAATTTATATTCAACAGTTTGGCCTAGAGCCTAGATTCCATTCTACTTCCATCTAACATTTCTTGCTAACATCTCTGGTAATTCTAATACAATTTATAAACAAAACAAACAATAAACATCAGTATTCCTAACTCTAATTCTTATTATGAAATATTCCTCATCAGGTTCTAGCCTGAAATAACTTTTAACTACTGTTATCTTACTTACCCTATAATTTACTCTATGCTATGATTTTCTGAACACGAACAAAACTCTTATAATACTATTGATAAACTGTTCCTTACATGATATGTCTTATCTATTATTCCCTTCACTTAAATACAGTGTCTGTCCTTCTTAATTTGCTATTCATTCTAATACCTTAATTCTTACCTTAATATATAATCCTGATATCTTATTACCTAAATTAATAATATCACAATTAGTTCAATCTTACTTACTAATGCACAGTTTATCAAAAATTGTTTATCTGTTTATCATAGTTGGCTTATATAATATTTTGTTCTACACCCCCACTGCACTTTTCCTTTCATTAGAAGGTTTCTTTAATTACTACCATGCTCACTTTGTTTCATTATATTCTATACTTATCACTTCACTACTTATTTAGTTTTACACACACTTTTAACTTATTCACTTGTTTATTCAAGGGTTGTCTGATTACTTTATATCACTGTGTGATTATGGTCATGAATAACTAATTTACTTCCAAATCACACTGATCACTTTTGGTTATCATTCTAATATTGCTTTTGTTTTGGCTCAAAGTATTGTTTACTGTCTTTGGCCATTATCATTACAATTAGTTTGGGGCATGGTTAGCTTCTAACTCCCTACATTATATTATACAAGTACATTCTTTTATCAACAAGATACATGTGATACTATTACCCTCCATTAATCTTATTGTCCTAGTTACATCTCATATACTACAAACATCAGTTCATTATTAAATTTACAATATTCTGTTCACTTTTTTGGGATGACTTGATTGCACTTAGGTTTTAACTGCTTCTTCACTGTTTCTTGGTTCCTTTGGTTTCTATCCGATCTATTGTGTCAGGTCATTGTCAGGTTAATAGTCATTTGTCATTTATTGGGTTATTGGGTTATTGATCTTTAAGTTTATAAGTTTTTGCCTCTTACTCTTATCTTCAGCTGTTTATTTTATAATTAAATACAATTGAGTCTTCACTACCTTATGTCATGTTACATAATGCATCGCCACCAAAATTGATTATTTCGAAACAAATATTATTAGATTTTTTTCTGAAATCATCAATATAGTTTATTTTATCAAGTTGTTATAATTCAGGAATTCATCAATCGCTACTTCTTCTGTATTCATTCTTTATGAAGTCATGGTTCATAATATAATAATTGGTATTATTTTCTTTCTTTATTATTCCCTTTTATGTTCTATTTCCCTAAAATTTTTTCTTCTCTCTCCTTCATATAAATTGGTAATAGTCAGAGGGCACGTGTGGCTCTATTACTCTGCTATCCATTTATACACATTTTGAGTTCAGAGGCCTTGCCTATCTGCTCAATAACATAAATAATTGTTGGACGTATCTCAACATAAAATCATCACATAATAATATTCATAATAATTATAATAATAGTCGTTCATTTCCGACTCACATAATATTAATACAATAAAACACTTTTGGGATCAATTATTCTCTCCTTTATACATCTCATGACTTTTCATCTCAATAACTTACCTGGATTCCTTTGTTTAAGCTTGTGGCGATATTTAATAGGCATTTTGCATTGTTTTAATGGCTTATTTTATATGGTAGTGATTCTATTTGTCATCACTTTAATGCTCATTGATATTTAAAATTAACATTTGTAGCTGGCTTTGGCTCACTTATATTTTTTCATTGATAGTTCAGTTAATCTGCCAGTGTTATTTTTGATTTGATTGTTTTGTTTCTTCTTTTGTGAAACATTAATTTTTATTTATCCCCTTTTTGTGATAGGGTTGGTTAATGATGTTATGTAGCGTCATCATTATTTGTGTAACATTTAATTATTTTATATCTCAATTTTTACGATATTTCATTATACATATTTTCAAAATTACATGTGTTTACACATTTTGTTTCACACTTGGTCGTAAGTTTAGCCTTACTTTGTTTTGAATTTAGCTTATCTTTCTTCTAAATTCCCTTTCATTTATAATAATAATAGTTCCAATCAAATAATTATTGTAAGTTGTGCTTACATTTATTTTTGAATTTTGATAATAGTTACTTTCAAAATTGTCTTTAATTTTCTGACACTGGTTCATAATACTTTTTTAAAGAAGACTGGTTATAAGTCCCTTTTATCTTTTTAGTTGTGATTTCACTTATGACATAGGTATTATTTTTATTATCTTTCACTATGATATAGGGTATTTATTTTGTTATACAATGGACCCTGTTATATACACTCCTTTTTTCTTATAAGTTAATCTTCTCATTTATATACATTAATGGGTTTGCATGGTCGTTTACTTAAAATCAGTCCCATTTCTCAGTGTTCCTTCACACTTGGTTTAACCATGGTCCATGATTATATGAGCTGCTCCCGTTTGGATTGCTGTCGTTTTCAGTATGACTTCTGTTCTTGTCCATTCTCTTGCTACTATCTTGTATATAAATGTTTCTGTCATAACATTTTCACTTGTTTGCATTGCTATCTCAATCATTTCATTGTTTTGTTTATACAACGAATAGGTCAATGCTATTTCCATTGTAGATGCTATCGTTGATATTGGATTATGCATGTCTATTAAGTGTCTTCTCCTTCTTATTCTGTTACTCACTGTGTTGTAGCGATTCCTTTCTAAAGTTTCTAGTAAGTTCCTTCTGTTATTTTTAAACTTCATTATTTCATCCTGGTCATTAATTAGTACATTAAACATCTCAAGTAGTCCATTCTTCATCATCTCCAACTCTTCTCTGGAATTTATGAGTTTCCTTGGATGCCTCTTCTTAGTCGTCACCTCCATGATTTGGGTATTCTCCTTGTGGCTGTTATTTTTATTTGCAGGTAATAGCATGCTATTTTCTTCTTTTAATTCTGTTTCCTTCTTACCATCTTCTATTTTCTCATCTATCGGTTCCTCAACACCTTTGGAATCCCTGTCTAGTGGTTCACTCAATTTTTCGAAACTCCTATCCAAAGTTTCATTAATCCTTCTGAAATGCTCTTCCATTTCCTGTTTGTCCTCCTTTCTCCATTCTTCCATTTTTTGAAACATTTCCATTATGATATTATACCTTTCTTCTGTTAACCATGTCGTTTTCTCCTGTTGTATGGGTTCTGGCATTTTCTTTTGTTGCTTCACTTCCACGTCCTTGACTATTTCTTTTTCTAGTTGAACATTGGGTTGTTCCAGGTTTTTACTATTTGGTGTTTCGCTGAACCCTTTTATTTGATTATGTTTCTTCCTCCAATTACACATATCTTCTCTGGATAGCTCGAACATAACCCTTATCCATTCTCTTAGCTCTGCGTTTTCCGTTTGTATTGGTTTTTCTGGTAGTTTTATAGATTGTCTCCATTGGTCATATTCCTCCTGTGTATATTCCTCTGTCACCTGTGCGTATGTTCCCGTTCTTTTGTTTTTCATTTGTTCTTCATTGTTGAGCAATCTCTTCCAATCTTCTTTAGTCATTCTTTCCACCTTGTTATCGCCTTTTCCGTTTGGATCGTTTTCCAGCTTCCATACTTCATCATAAATTTCTTCCAATGTCATTTGGTCGTATGGTGGTTCCGTTACATCTGCACGACTCATTTGTGCTCGTTCATGGTCAGTGGTGTTCCTTTCGATGTACTCTATCTCTCTGCTAAACTTTTTAAATAGTGCTGTCATCCATTCTGCATAGCTGACTCGTTTTTCTTCTATCTCCCTTTCCGATCTCTTTGTCTCCTTTTCCGCCTCCTTCTCGTGTTTTGCCGGTTCCATTTCCGTAGTCGCCGCTAGAATCTGTAAAGTTTAAAGGTATGTTTCCTTAACTATTCTAGCCCTACTAGTTGGCGCGCCACTTTGTAATAACACTGTTTGTGGCTTGTAGTCGCTACCGTTCAAGCCCCGCGATGGAAGCCACTCTGTAAAGAAACTGTTTGCGGGGTGTTGTAAAAATTAAAAGTTTTAATGTTATTTAGTGTTAATCGTGTCAAAATGTATCTTCTCAGTCATGTACGGGTAAACCGTATTTCGCTCTGCTGCATTCAAATGTTGCCGCCTCGCCACCTGATTGGCGCACAGCTTTCTGCAGTATGACCCAGCTAGCGTCTCGCTTTAACGCCTTCACTTCAATAATTATTAGTTGTTATTCTAAATTAACTGAATCAAACATACAGAATTGCAGATTGAGAACATTTATTAATCCTTGAAAATATTTCAATTGCTTTAAGATACATCAAAATTAGTTTTCTGCACCGGCTATTACAATTGTTCGGTTGGTACTTGCTCAGCTCAGTTTGTATACAATCCGTCAGTAATGTTAGTTTACAGTAAATATATGGTTTTTTCTCAGGGGTGTTAAGTCCTTTCGGCTACAGAAATATATACTTACGGCTAACACACACAAAGTTATAACAATTCTTAATACTAATTACATAAATAGATCGATATCTCATTACATTTAGTTAAGTAATCACCAATGAAAACTTGTAAAGCAATTTTGGGTTAGGTTTCGTTTGTCTGAGTTCAGTTATCAAAAGGTTCATCAATTATTTTATTATATTTTACTTTTTTAATAATTGTTAATTGATTAAAGTTAACTAGTGAATTTAAATAAGCATTTATTTTGACTCGGAATAGTGATCAGTGATGTGAAATAGTTATATTTAATTCAGACCAAAAAATTGTGAATTCGATTATGGGATAATGTTTATACTCATCGGTTTTCCTGCTGAAGATCCTGATGTCGTCTTCTTCTATGGATAACTCCTGGGCTGTCGTCTTCTTCTACTCTCCCGAAGTTTATTTTCCTCGTCTCGGCGCTTCTCCTTGCTGATTCGGGCCTCGTATTCCTTCAGTTGTCGTCAGTCTTCTTCTGTTTAAAGGTTCCAATGATCTTCACTTGATGTTCGTGGTCGTCTCTCTTCTTCACGGCGTCGTTCCGTCTTCTTCGGATAACTACGGTTTGTTAATTAATTTTTAATAACAAAATTTTAGTTCAGGATTCCCTGTACTGTTGTAATTATCTTCATCTGGTTTTAATTAGGTTAGAAATTACTTGAAGAATAATAATTTTAATTTTGATATGAGAGCTCCTCGATCCACTCTCTGGCGTTGGTCAATAATAACTACTGAAAATCTAACGGTTTTTTGGCGTTATTTTTCTTGTTGCTATGGTTACTTAATAAATTATGCTAATTTTCATTGGTTATTAACTGAAGTCATTGTTATGATTTATCGTCTTTTTTCGTCTATTTTTACCAAAATATCTTCAACTGAAGATTACTACTTTATGCTAATAGCTAGAGTTATTACATTAGTACCATTCTTCCTAATTTTTCATGATGGTCATTTTGATATCCCTCATGCCCACTTTTGAATAGCTAATTACATTTTTAATATTTTCCATATTTATATTTTACATATATTTTATTCAAAATTAGTTGTTATTCACATTTTTGGTACTAGGAATACTCACTTAAATGGTTTAATCATTTGGCACATTCTGCCTTAACTTTGGATTATTATTTGTTCTCAAAACTAATAAATTTATATTCAACAGTTTGGCCTAGAGCCTAGATTCCATTCTACTTCCATCTAACATTTCTTGCTAACATCTCTGGTAATTCTAATACAATTTATAAACAAAACAAACAATAAACATCAGTATTCCTAACTCTAATTCTTATTATGAAATATTCCTCATCAGGTTCTAGCCTGAAATAACTTTTAACTACTGTTATCTTACTTACCCTATAATTTACTCTATGCTATGATTTTCTGAACACGAACAAAACTCTTATAATACTATTGATAAACTGTTCCTTACATGATATGTCTTATCTATTATTCCCTTCACTTAAATACAGTGTCTGTCCTTCTTAATTTGCTATTCATTCTAATGCCTTAATTCTTACCTTAATATATAATCCTGATATCTTATTACCTAAATTAATAATATCACAATTAGTTCAATCTTACTTACTAATGCACAGTTTATCAAAAATTGTTTATCTGTTTATCATAGTTGGCTTATATAATATTTTGTTCTACACCCCCACTGCACTTTTCCTTTCATTAGAAGGTTTCTTTAATTACTACCATGCTCACTTTGTTTCATTATATTCTATACTTATCACTTCACTACTTATTTAGTTTTACACACACTTTTAACTTATTCACTTGTTTATTCAAGGGTTGTCTGATTACTTTATATCACTGTGTGATTATGGTCATGAATAACTAATTTACTTCCAAATCACACTGATCACTTTTGGTTATCATTCTAATATTGCTTTTGTTTTGGCTCAAAGTATTGTTTACTGTCTTTGGCCATTATCATTACAATTAGTTTGGGGCATGGTTAGCTTCTAACTCCCTACATTATATTATACAAGTACATTCTTTTATCAACAAGATACATGTGATACTATTACCCTCCATTAATCTTATTGTCCTAGTTACATCTCATATACTACAAACATCAGTTCATTATTAAATTTACAATATTCTGTTCACTTTTTTGGGATGACTTGATTGCACTTAGGTTTTAACTGCTTCTTCACTGTCTCTTGGTTCCTTTGGTTTCTATCCGATCTATTGTGTCAGGTCATTGTCAGGTTAATAGTCATTTGTCATTTATTGGGTTATTGATCTTTAAGTTTATAAGTTTTGCCTCTTACTCTTATCTTCAGCTGTTTATTTTATAATTAAATACAATTGAGTCTTCACTACCTTATGTCATGTTACACTGGATACAGACATATCACGCTAGCTTGTCTGCGCAGACGTTGCAGGGTGTTTGGAAATGTTAGCTTTCACATAGTTTAATACAGTGGCAGTCCTAAATGGAAGTTAACAAAAATAAATTTATTAATAAAATGAAACTTAAAATTAAGTACAGTATATTAAGTAATTAAGTAGAATAAGTAAATTAAGTAAAATGCATAGTTAAGAAAATTATGCGTGTTAAATAAAATTAAGTGAAACAAGTTAACTGCCATAATATTACCAAACCTTTTTGAAATACTTCATATTCTTATCCGAGCCACAATAGAATAAACTAAATGAATAAGTATTACCTTCTTAGTCCGTCCTGTGCATTCCTTAGCCTATATAAAATTTAAAGATGTTAAAACAACGCGTTTCAGAACTTACGTTCCATCATCAGGTGCGTTTCACTCGTTGGGGGGTCGTCAACACATTAAGACACAACCCATATTTAAACACAAAAAACTAATTAAAAAAAAAACTAATTGGGTATCGATATTACACCGTACGGTGCGGACCGTGAATTTCGCGCGCTATTGTTAATTAGTTTTTGTGTGTTTAAATATGGGTTGTGTCTTTAAAGTGTTGACGACCTCCAACGAGTGAAACGTACCTGATGATGGAACGTAAGTTCTGAAACGCGTTGTTTTTACATCTTTAAATTTTATAGAAGGAAGCCACAGGACGGACTAAGAAGGTAAAACTTATTCATTTAGTTTATTACCAAACCCTTCTGCAATATTTTTTGTTTGGCTTTTGCAAATCACATTGGCTTTTGGTTCGACAGTGCACAAAGGGATAATTGAAACCGTGCTAAAGGGACAACTTTAAAATCCCGCTACTATTCACCGCTCAAAAAATATACATTCTTCGCATAGCGTACGCAGTCTCTTTGCAAGATGCCTTGAGACGTAAGAATTTAGATAAGAAAGAACCATGTGATATTTGCACATGTGAAGTGCGAGAGAGAGAGAGAGAGAGAGAGAGAGAGAGTGAGAGTGTGAGAGAGAAGGCCAGGTGGACAATGTGGAGTGCCCCAAAGCGTTCCGGTATGTGCGAGTACGAAGCGTTACGTCATCGTCGGGGTTATTGCGTTTGCTGCCAGACCAGACAGTGTGGTTCATTTTTATTTAAAACGCAATGCTCGTTGTTATTATTGAAACATACTGCGCTCGGTTGACATACGAAGGGGGCAACGACACCAGTTAACCAACCAACTGAGCGGCGTGGGAGACGTCGAACGAGATGATGATGTGAGCGTAGGTGAAGAAGACATAGATTTTTAAAATTATTTATTACCTCAGATAAGGTTTAATTGCCTGATAAATTGTCTTCATCGTCATGCAAGGATATATGTAGCCGTTGTTGTGCCTCCTCCACTGTCATCATCTGTCTCTGTCTTTGTACGAGTAATTTTCGTCTCCAGAGTTATGACTGTCCAGTGTTTAGTTCCTTGTGTTCCTCCGATGTCTTATACAGCCCTTTTTCTTTGCAGTCGTCCAGTAGGATTCTATTCAGTGAGCCTCGTTATCCATTTGTTAGTTTATCGATCTTGTAAAATCAGCGTTCTTGTTCTCCTTCTTCGTCGTCGTTTTTACGTAACATCAACACGTAACGATAGAGCAATTCATCTTTTTTCTCTTGCTGTCTGTTCTCGTACCACGGGCAGCCCGTGGTATTCTTAAATTGTTCATAAGCTGGTCGTTTCAAAAGTTTTAATTCTGTGTCGACGTGCAGCGTTCAGAGTTCACAATTCCGGTTGGAAACAAACGGTTCTTCAGCACCCTCATCATCATCATTTCTTTTCTGAAGTAGAATTAGAAAAAATTTGATCGTAATTTTTATTCATGTGTAAAAAATGTTGATTAAATAAATATTTAACACTTTACGCTTGTTTTTAGACAAACTTAACTATTTACAATGGTAGCGTAATAAATCGTTTATTACAGTATTATTATTCCGGGTATACAATGTTTACACGTTTTCCGGAACCAGAGATACAGATTTGTTTGAATTCTCATCTCTACTGCTGTTTGTCCATCCAAATATCTTCAATTTCTCTGTCCCTCAATATAGTCTGAATTCCTTCTATTCAGGTGATAGGTGGTCTTCCGCTTTTCCTTCTTCCTGGTGGGGTCCATTCCATAACTCTCCTTGGCACCCTTTCCTGTGCCATTCTTTTTGTGTGTCCATACCATTGTAATTTTTTTGTTTGGATAAAATCAACAATTGAATTTTTCAAATTTATTCTGTCGTGAATAACTTCATTTCTAATTTCTCACGTCTGTATACTCTTGCCGAAAGTCTCCAAAAGTCCATTTCTACTGTCATTAACATTGGTGGGCCCTTGCACTGGTGGGAGAGGGCCATGCAGGGAAACGCCGCGTGGCTGCCTGAGCCCCGCCAGGTGGGCCCTAGGCTTCGGTCCAGGCATGGTCGTGGGATGGGCTGTACCGCTGATTACCGGTGGCCTTTCCCCTTTCGAGTTCCCCTTTCGAGAACCCCCACTCTGGCGTACGCTGCCTTACGGGGCGCGAGGCTGTCCGATTTTCGGTGGTATGAGGACTGATAAATCGGGACAAAGCGTACGTCCAGTGTTATGTGAGCACAACTCGAGATCTCGAGTTTGTGTGTGACCTACGCTGCAGGAGCCTGTACCTGACTCGAGTGCGGTTGGGTGGTTCGCCACTCTCCCGATAATGCGTAGTGTGCCAGCAACTTTCATCAGAATGTCTCTTTTAGAAAAAAATATGAGCAATGCAACTAAATTTTTTACTGCCCCTCGTATGGTGGCGTGGCGGCGCTATGTAACTACTGTTTGGGCAGCATCTGGCGTCACCATTATCGAACAACGGATTCTGCAGTGTCGCTCAAACGACTGGGGCGTTTTACAAAATGCTTAGTATACATAAGGTAGATTGTTGTAAACTGTGAGGTAAGTTACGAAACGACGACATTGTACGAAGTGACTAGACTTTCTATAAACTTTACCGCGACCTGCTACATGTAGATTAACATCTTTATCAGTGATATTAAATTTTGTTTACGATGAATGGAAGTAGTTGATTTTTAATTTCATATTTTAATTCTTCGTTGGGTGTGGTTAGTGCGAAGACGACTCCACCCATTTCAACAGGTTTTTATAGCAGTCATAAAATATCCTTTCCCCAGCATAAGATCTATAAATAAGTATACGCCTTCAGTATTTGATTCATCAATTTTTCTCTTATTGACATTGAATTAATTTTGGTAATGGTTTTGAATTTACTAAGACTAGTTCTTCTCCAATGTTTTTTCTAGTTTTACATAAATTCCTTCTTTAAATAGACTTCTTTTATTAATTTAAAATATGCCGTAACTGTAAGCAATGATTTTCAAACTTTTGGAATTGGTAACTATAGAAAAGACATCTATCGTAAGCGTACTAATATTAATTCAAGCCACCATAACCGTTCCCGGATACTTGCCATTTTATATTGTTTTGAACTTTTTGATTAAATCAGCCACTTCCTTTTCTGAAAAGGCATGCCATGAATTAAAATAATGTTCGTCTGTAAGCGGTAAATGATTCAAGTTATTTGCATACGTAGTTAATAGTGGAGACAGTCTTATTCAGCCATTTACAAGAGCTGTATTAATTAATTATAGATTAATATATTAATTAGATTTAAGAGAATTACAAATAAAAGTCTCAGTAAAATTGGCAATTTTTCGTAATACCCTGCCCTTCCCTATCCTTAACGTGTTCGTGAAACATTATTGACAAACATTTCTATGCATCACGGTTTATCGTCCGAGCATAGTTTCGTCGTCAAATCCTCCTCGTAAACTGCTTTTTACGTCTCGTCGTAGATGTCATCTTTCCACGATCTCTTGGAAAGAGATACGGCTGCCTTAAAGGCGAGAGAACAGTTGAATTCTGGCTTTGGAATTGGAAAATAAGCCACAAAACTAAGAAGGCGATTTATTTTGGCATCTTAGAAAGCACAGCCGTCTACGGCTCTGAAAATCGTCATCATCATAATCATTATTATCTACTTCAGGGATTAGACATTGAATATGTCTCTTCCGGCCTGAGAGGTCTGTTGAACGTCCTGGTACCCTTTTACATCTTATTGTATACTGCCAAGTTTTTTGGCAATCTTATCTGGCTGGCTATTTAAATGGTCTTTCTATTTGTGTGTTATTTTTTATTAAAAATATACGCAGTTCCTTCATGATATCGTCATTCCTTATACGAGGGTCGGTCAAATATAAACGAGACTTTTCAAATTGGCACGAGATATTTTAACGCTCATTGATGTTGGCAACAGTAAGCGTTGGTAGTAGTGCCTAGAAATGCGCAGCGCTATACGGTTGTTTGAAAAGTCGTTTGTTTCATTGTTGTTACAATAAGTGAACAGGAGGTGCATGTGTCCGTTGCGCAGCATGTATTAATTAAGTTTTTAGTGTGTGAAGGTGTTAAACCAGCTGAAATTTTGTGCAGATTGCGTGCACAGTTCGGCAATGATACACGTTCGAAGGCTCCACTATACTCCTGAAACCAAGAGGTCGTGTATGGAGTGGCGTGCAAAAGGTGAAGCAACTCCAGTGAAGGCGAAAACACGTTTGTCTGCTGGCAAGGTTCTCATGACCGTCTTTTGGGATGCTAAAGGCGTTGTGTATGTCGATTTTCTACTTGAACAAAGAACAATAAATGCTGCATACTACTCTGAACTCTTGGGTAAGGTTAGAGAGGCCTATAGGTCCAAAAGGCGCAAGATTCCGATCCACAGTGTCTTGATTCTTCACGATAACGCCAGGCCCCACACTGGTGCTGCTACGCAAGCAAAATTGGAAGAACTGCACTGGACAGCTTTGGATCATCCCCCCTACAGTCCAGACTTGTCGCCATTTAACTATCATTTGTTTGGACCCCTCAAAAAAGACTTGGGCGGGAAAAAATTTTCCAGCGAAAAAGAGGTGCAAGACTTCGTGCGCGTTTGGCTACTAACACGTCCAACATGTTTTTATGAAGAAGGAATAAAAAAACTGCCAGTGCGATGAAAAAAATGTGTAGACAATAGTGGAAGTTATGTAGAAAAATAGTTTTGTATTTGTTTTCACATATATTAATCCAATAAAAAGGTCTCGTTTATATTTGATCAACCTATACCCTGATTAACGAAAGAAAGTGACTGGCGGAGTGGCCGCGCGGCGACCGAGTTTGTAGTAAAAACATTCCACTTAATAACCTCATGGAAACGTAAAATACAGGGCTAGAAATGTCTAATGAACTGTATTTTAATCATGAATTAAAGACGTTTTTAACAAACTTTTCTAATTTTTAAAATCTTTTTTCAATTAATTTACATTGAGAGTTAAATAAAAAAATACACGAATTTGAATTAAAAATTTAGGGTTTATCGTTTTTATTACGTAAGAACTCAGAGGTTAAGCATCGGAAAAACATTTCTTGTAGACAAATGGTAGTCCACCTTCTTTAGTACAATATATCAAAAATTGAGATTCCTACGAATAATATTAACGACGTTATTAATTTTTTCCAAATGTACTGTTAACTCCGTTATTAATAATTTTTTTCATTGAGTTTTTTCACAGTAAGCATAACAAAATTGTATTCATCAATACAAAGTGGTATGTAACCTTCAAATATTACGAAATATAACCGCAATCAGTTAATATAGGAAAATTAGAACTAACATTGCTCAACGGCGCGCCGTCGAATCAAGGTACAGTAACAGCCCAAAGAAAGTGGTGCATACGCTCACGGCTCACGCATTGACACAGCCAACTTGCTACGAGTCACCAACCTCTCATATAAATATACAGAGATTTTAGTTATCTGTCTACTTATTTAATCTAATCTATCTACCTGGAGATCTGTCAAAAACTTACATCTGACCAGACCTTTGTGGTTTAGTTGAACTACATGCTTTTTATAACAGATGGTCTTGAATGATTGTTTATCACTCTTTTGCGGTACGGTATTTATTGTTTTCTTGTTAATAAACTTTTTGTTTTGTGATCAGCTTTAATACTACTAATTGAAGTGCAATGTAATTACTGGGAAATTGTTAATGCCATTCAAATTTCTCAACAACTAATTATTTAACTATTAAATACAGTTTACAGTTTAAAACTACCGAGCAAAGCTCGGTCTACCAGATATTGCATAATTATAACAGTATTTTACTGTTATAATGTATTGAAATGTAAAAAACAATTAGTAAATTACTTGTTATTAGCATTGACAAATAAATAATAAAGATAGTAAGGTACTTAAAAGTATTGTAGTGTTCTTCAGCTTTTATGGAATCCGCTCATAAAATATGTGTATAAATCATAAAAATACACTATTAAAACACTCTATAAGAAACACTTATTAAAACACTTATAGCTGTGAGTTAGTAGTCTTCAAACGAAGACGGTAGCGCGCGAATAAAATGGGTCCACTAGGTTCTGACTGTACTTCCGCCGCAGAGCGCCACGCACTGCTCTCTGTGAAATTCACTGTATATATTAATCCATTGTAGTATTCCTATCACGTACAAGGTGTAAGTTGTATATGTCTTCTACACTTAGTTATCTAAAGAGAGCGTCACGCAAATCTCATTCATGTACAACTTTTAACAACTGAGTTAACAGGACATTAGAAAAAAATTAATAACGTCGTTAATTTTAATCGTAGGAATCTCAATTTTTGATATATTGTACTAAAGAAGGTGGACTACCATTTGTCTACAAGAAATGTTTTTCCGATGCTTAACCTCTGAGTTCTTACGTAATAAAAACGATAAACCCTAAATTTTTAATTCAAATTCGTGTATTTTTTTATTTAACTCTCAATGTAAATTAATTGAAAAAAGATTTTAAAAATTAGAAAAGTTTGTTAAAAACGTCTTTAATTGATGATTAAAATACAGTTCATTAGACATTTCTAGCCCTGTATTTTACGTTTCCACGAGGTTATTAAGTGGAATGTTTTTACTACAAACTCGGTCGCCGCGCGGCCGCTCCGCCAGTCACTTTCTTTCGTTAATCAGGGTATAGTACTATCTCTTAATCCTGCGAGACTGAACTAAAAAATTTCATCTCTTCAGTCCGGATCAGTTTTCGTTAATGTCCAGACCTCACTGTCAGAGTAAGAACAACCATTATTCATGGCTGTCTTCCCTCTCATTGCCTGTTTACCACAAAAAGCAATTAATTTAGTCTTTTTAGTAGTCATGAAAGACTACTAATACTCATATAGCCATTAATGATTCTGTAAAGAGCACAAAACACTTTTCGTTAGAGCATTTTCTGTTAATAATAGAACCTACTACTACTACTGCACGGCGCTACAGCTCATAAAGAGCCCTGACCTCTAGAACGACGTGCCTCCACTCCTCTCTATCCTGTGCGACTCTTCGCCACCTTTTGACCCCCAGTGTTCTCAAATCGTCATCTACATCGTCCACCCATCTTCTTCTTGGCCTCCCTCTTGCTCTTCTTTGTACGTGACCTGCCCACCTAATTCTGTCTTGTCCGGTTCCTTGTATAGAGCGTACAGTTTGGTAATACGTACAATTTGTCCTCAAACGCCAGATTCCAGTATCTAGTACATCTCCATATTTCCTCGTCAGAATCTTTCTTTACCATCTTCTTGGTCTGAGGTCGTGGTCCACGCTTCTGAAGCATACAGCACTACTGGCCGCAACACAGTTTTGTAAATCTGGACCTTGGAGATTCTAGAAATGTTTCTGTCTGGACTTTAGGATAGGCAGCAAATAATAATAGAACCTGGTGTCTGCATATAAAGAATTCACAGTTTAAAGTCAGTCCGTTAAATCCGCAATCAGTACCTATTTTCCATGTTCTCAGTGCATCGTCCAAGTAAAGATTAAAACGTATTTGGAACCCTGAATGGCCTTGGCAAACGGCGTGCGTTATCGAAATCATTCTTTCACTTATCCTATTATCAACTTTGATTCTAATACTGGAGCCTGTATAAAAGCTTTTAATCACATTTATTAAATGTAAAAGTATCCCTTTTTTATGTAAAATTTCTCATAACTTACTCCTCTTAACTGTGTCAAAAACTACTCTGAAACATTGGGAGATAATTCAAAGAAACTCCCGAAGACTCCAATCAGTGGAGGTGAACTTGTGGAGAAGGTCTTTTAGAGTGTCCTCTCTCTAATGCGTTAGAAACGTAGATATTAGGAGGCAGATGCATATGGAAGAAACAATATTAGATACCATAAATGAGAAGCACCTCACATGGCGTTGTCGCGTGGAACTGATTCTTGACGACCATTGGCGCAGACGTTGTTAAATTGGGTTCCAACTGAAGGCGCAAGCAAGGTTGACGGAGAAGATTGTTTATCATTATCATTATCATCATCATCATAATTGAATACGTGCAGTGACATTATTTTCAGTCTGTTTCGTTTTAAAGATAACGTGTTAGCCTAAATATTTACGATAATCGAAATTATTTCAGTCAGTAGATACGTGTATAGTAAAGAGTTAACAATTATTGATTGAGCGAAGTGAGTTTTAAGTAGACCGTTTGGCTTTTGTCTGTCTAGTTGTTTGGCATTTGTCAAATATTGTGTTCGGGGTATGTCTAACTGATGAACGATAACCTTGAATGCGTCATGTATTAACAGTGGTTATGTTTAAAAAAAGTGTTACGTGTGTGTGTGTGTGTGTGTGTGTGTGTGTGTGTGTGTGTGTGTGTGTGTGTGTGTGGGGGCACGAGTGTGTGCATTTTTACTGTAATTAGAGTACAATGCAAATATTTGTTTATTGTAATTCTTTTTACGTACATTTAATTGAGTCGTTTTCTACCGTCAGAGTTAATATTTGTTTATTTTGTAATTAATTTTTTAATTATACAATAAACAAACATTAATTTTAACAACGTGTTTTTATTTTAGAAATTGAAATAAATATAATTTTGGTTCCACTTGTGGTTTAACATAATGTTCCGCTACCTTGGAGCAAAATTAGCCTGTATCCAAAGACACAACTTTTGAGTAGAGCAATTTGAAAGTTTAATTTGTCTGTAGTTTGTCCAACAAACATCGCCAAACATTTTATACCCACTTTGCAATAGTATTAGACAAAACTTAGTTTTATATAAATAAATGTTAAGAGATTTTTTCAAAAATTAAGTGGACATAGGCTAGTTTTAAGTTAATTTGTGGTGACGGTGATAGGCCAGTTCGGTTCAATGTAAAATACATTGTTGTTTTTAATATTGGACTTAACAATACTTCAGCGCTCAGTAGGTACAGAATGACATAATGTAGTGCCCATAAAAACAAAAAAAAACTTGAATTTGGACATAGGTTGGTTGTGCTCCGAGTTAGTGAATACGTGAATGCTAACTATGTATGTTACAATAAAATAAAAATATATGTATATACAGTATTCCAGAAAAGTAAGATAGTTGTTCAGTACGTGTTTTTATAATTTACTTATATTTAGTAGATAAATTATATTTTATGTATTAAAATTCACTGTTTTGAAAAAGTTTTCATTTTTAGTCTATAATTTGCATTCACTTTTCAATTAATGTATCATTTATTTTGTGTTTATAAATTTCCAAATATCTTTCAAAAGTTCATTTTTTGGGCTTTGGAGATTTGTTTTAGTACGGTATTGTATCAGTAGTCGTAACGTGTTGTAACGAACATTATGTTAAAACAGTGGTGATGTTCGTCAGTTTAGAAATTTCTTTCAATCCGGGAGACGAGTTTTCAGCACTATTACGTATTCTTTCTCCGGTACTGCCGTTTTTACTAACCTAAACATGTATTCTTGCGTATCGTGCTATTTAAACACTTAAACACATACAATTGCGTGTGCCTTCTGAAGCTGCACACAGGTTGTCAAGTCGATTGCGTGTGCCTTCTGAAGCTGCACACAGGGTTGCCAAGTCGATTGTGTGTGCCTTCTGAAGCTGCACACAGGGTTGCCAAGTCGATTGTGTGTGCCTTCTGAAGCTGCACATAGGGTTGCCAAGTCGATTGAATTCTTTTCCCACATTGCTGCTCAAAATTTCTCCACTTTGGCGATAAAATTCTCACCGTCACAAATATGTGTGCTTTATGCAAACAATAATATTTTAACGAACTGAGTATATTCTAAATGTTTAAATACTATTACAGGAATAACATAGGGCATAATTAAACTTTTCTAAAAAATTAGGGTAAAAGAAAATGTACTCACCTGCTGAGATCGAGCTCAGGACTGTTGAAATCTTTTTCTTGCACCTACTTCATAATAGCTTACTATAGTTACTATACAGTTTCCCAACCGTTTAATTGACAAAAACAATTTACAGTCACCTAGTTGTAGTTTATATGCGGTCGGTATGTTTAGAACAGTTTTTTCTGTGTAGTAGGCCAGAAAGTGTTTCAGTTGCAAGTTTATTTATGCTTTTGTTTTTTACAAAGGTTAATCACTGAAAATCCTCTCCACACACAGCCACTTCTATGTGGTAAATTTATGCCACAAAAATATACAGACTGTCGTCAGCATCTGTGAAATTATTTGTATTCAAAAGGAGTTTCTATTCTGTGGCTATTCTGGTTCAGTGCTTTACTCAAAGGCTGCTGCTGCTGCTGCCAACAAGTACTGTCTTTAAATTTCAAATGTTTGAGGCTTTGAATATAGTGACTGTCGAAAGCAAATGGCCACCAATTCCTCACAAGGATTTTTGAGCCTTTAGATTTCGTCACCGTGGGAAAACTCCCCACACTTGGTGTACCTGACCTATACATTTGCATATGCGGGGATAGTTTATCACGATTTCGTATTAGTCGACTCTGAGGGTTTCTTGAGTCCGAAGAGGCCGCGACGAATGAAAGTAAACACTGAAAAGACCAAATACATGTTAACAGGCAGTAAAATACAAGAGAGAACAAGAGTAAAACTACCCCTGGTAATTGGAGGACACAACTTTCAAAAGGTTGAAAAATTTAATTACCTGGGCTCACTAGTTACTGAGGACAACATTATGGGCGAAGAAATAAAAGAAAAGATATCTGCTGGAAACAGATGTTACTTCGCCCTAGAAGGAATATTTAAGTGTAAAAACATAAGCAGAGCAACCAAGATTCGTCTCTATAAATCAGTTCTTAAGCCAGTTGTCATGTACGGGTCCGAAACTTGGACAGTGACAGTCCCAGAGGAAGAATGGGGGCGCAGGTGGGAAAGAAAAGTCCTCAGTAGGATGTTAGGTGCAGTGAACGTCAAGGAACATGGAGAATAAAGACGAATGCAGAAATCCAGCAAATCTGTGGAGAACCCGATATCGTTACTACATGTATAATATGGTGGGCAGGGCATGTCCAGAGGATGTTAGAGACATCCACATTGAAGAAAATTTTTACGGGGAGACCTGGTGGAAGGAGAAGCAGGGCTCGGCCCAGAAAACGGTGGTTGGATGATCTTGAGGACGACCTGCGCAGGCTCGGTGTAAGAAGATGGAGTCTGAGAGGAGAGGATCGAGACGACTCCTGGAGAGTGATTTACCCAGGAGGCCAAGGCTCTCCAAGAGCTGTAGCGCTAATTAAGAAGAATTCGACTCTGAAGCTCGTTAAAGCTATTCTTGGGGTCAATGGTACAATTACGGAGGGGGGGATCAATCCCCCGCAGAGTTATTAAAATTTCAGGAAATTCCATAATCCATTAACGTAGATCTATTTCTAAGCCAATTGCGTGTTTTAAAATATGTTTATAAATAATTTTAGAAATAAAAGGCGTTACAGTATTTGTAAATTAATAAAGTAGAGTTTTCTTAATAAAGACGCCCACTTAACATTTGGCAAATAACGTTTGTGTTTGCAGGCTTACGTACATTTTATAAAACATATTTATAAAAGTATATGGAAAGAATCCTGAATTTCTCATTTGTCCTGAGCAAAATTGGGAGTTGAACCTTCAAGCTAGTCTCAGCAGCTCCTAGTTATGTCACTGCTTTGGGTCGTTAAAGCTGGTCTAGGCGCGGTCCTAGGTGCATGACTTGCTTACTCGATTACCTTAGTCTGAAATAACGCAGGGTAACCCACAATAACCCATGTTAAGTTCATGTAAGTTCATATAAAAGTTTATAAATTCTGTCAAAAGAGCAATAATTGAAGGAGTGAAACGAGTTCTCAGTTTCAACTCGACCGTTTGGCATTTGTCTGGCTGTTTGGGGTATGTCTCACGATAACTTTTGAACGCGTCAACCGATTTTCGTAAAACTTGGTGTGCCCGCCCATGCTTTTACCCTACAGAACTCTATTGTTTTTGAGATTGATTCTCCAAAAACAGGGGGCTGGGGGCAAAAATGTGATGGGTCAACATTGTAAAAATTCGATAAGCCCATATGAGGTATTAAATTAAAAAGAACTTTAACCACAATCATTTATAGTGTTCATTCTTAAAAATTTCAAAATTTGTGGACGTCAGGCCCAAAAAGTGGGTGAAAATTTTGAAAAAAAAATTCGCAAAATTCATGTGGTGTATCGAATTAAAGGGACTTGTAACCACAATGTAATTACATTATTCATTTTTGAAAATTTAAAATTTTTTGGATTCTCAGGGCCTAAAAAAGAGATAAGAGATTTTGAAAATCTGCCAGGGCGTCAGACTAGAACGAATTGTAACTCAAATCCAAATGTTTAGAATGTTTGGCGTATGCTCTACAATTTGTATATTATTAAAGAGTCCTTTTTAAATTAAACAATATTTTAAATTAAATTAAACATTATTAAAGAAACATTAAAGAATTCATTTATCTAATTTTTTTCATAATTGTAAAAGTGTCAAACATCGGATTTTATGTACAGTAATGATAAGTGTACTTCGTTCATAATAGTGAGCGAGTTCTACAATTCAGGGAGCGTAGTAGTAAACATTTGTGTGAGGAAACAATGATGTTGTACCGTTCAATTAACAGGATAAGAAAAATGTAATGAAATTTAACCGAGTGTAAAGGTAATGATGTTGAGAAGCGACTACCGTTACTATGTACACTTGTACGTCGTTTGAAATTGACGGCTTTTAAACTCAACGTGGCCGTACCTAATTAACGCGTTCTTGACTCGCACCACAGTAACGAATCAAAGTGTTAACTGTATCGGCTGGTCCGTCTGCTATGAGCAAGGGCGTCTGCGGAATTTAGTGTTGCGGGATACGTTCAACAAAAAGTAGGGGAGATGAATGCTATGGTCCCGTCTCATAACAACGTTTACGTATAGGCCTATTCACAGAGTTAATGGTTATTATAAATAATATTTAAATATTTCGTAGATACAAGTACAATATAGGAACGCAATATTCAATTTTTTAAGTTTTATTATTATTATTTAGGAATAATTGTAGTACGATTCATAGAAATCTTAGAGATAGAACAAAACACAGCACAAGGATTAAATTTTATAAGACAGTTGCCAATACCCACGTTGATTTATGCAAGTGAGGCGTGGGTCATGACAAAAAAAAGGAAATCGGCAAGATTCAGAGTGCTGAAATGCAGTTTCTTCGAAATACTTTAAATTATACATTGCATGATAGAATAAGGGATGAGGATATCAGAGCAGAACTCGAAGTAAAGGACGTAAATGAAATTATTTCAATTTACAGAAGTCAATGGTGGGATCATGTGCAAAGGATGACAGAGGATCGATTGCTGAAAGCGGCACTGAACTATAAAGCCATTGGTAAAAGAGACGTGGGTCGTCCGAGTATGATATGGGTGCCGGAACAGGTTTATATAACCTAATCCTTGAAGTGGAGAAGAAGAGAAGATTTTTATTATTTTTATTTATTGTCACAACGTAGTCGTGCAAGACCCGCGTACTGGGCGTCCGAAAAGTGCCACTACACCAGAAATCATCAATAAAGTGCACGATGTTGTTTTGGAAGATCGCCGTTTGAAGGTGTCTGAAATTGTTAAGCCGGTGGGCATCTCAGATAAAAGGGTACATCACATTCTTACTGAGGAATTAGGTATGAAAAAGCTGTCTGCAAGATGGGGCCGCGTTTGTTGTCAAGTGACCAAAAATGCATGCGAATGCAAGCTTCTCAGGAATGTTTGGAGCGTTTCAAGAAAAATGCGAAAGATTTTATTCGTAGATTTGTAACAACTGATGAAACTTGGGTCCATTATTTCACTCTAGAAACAAAACAACAGTCAAAACAATTGAGGCATAGTGATTCGTCCCCTCCAAAATTGGTAAAATCAATTTTGTCGGTTGGAAAGTGTATGGATCCATTTTTCTGGGATGGTAAGGGGATATTGTCTTTTAAGGGGATATTGTGTTAGATTGCCTTGAGATGATCAAACGACAAAGGGAGAGTATTACGCTAGCCTTTTGGGCCAAGTAAATGTAAAAATTCGAGAAAAAGGACCAGGTTTAGCAAAAAAAGATCATTCTCCATCAGGATAATGCACGCCCTCACATATGCGTTGTGTCTATGGCAAAAATCGCCAAGTTGAAGTACGATCTGTTGCACGATCCGCCTGATTTAGCGGCATCTGACTTTCATCTATTCCCAAACCTCAAAAAATGTTTGAGGGGAAGCGATTTTCCTCAGATGACGAGCTGAAAGCTGCAGTAAACTGTTATTTTGAGGACCTAGAAGAATCGGACTTCCTCGACGCGGTAATGACTTGACGCTTCACTGCTGTTCGTGGGGCGAACGTGGCGCCACGATGCGGTAAAAAAACAGAAACGCCACACATTCCTTTCTATGGTAGGCCGCGAATTTTTCAAATCACCCTCGTATATAAACAAACAACAAGTCACATGAATTTATACACAACAAATGTTTCTAAAATGATTAGATGTCTTATTTAAAGTCTTTCTCCAGTATCTTCTTATCTTTCTTCCTAAAGGCATTAATATTCTGATTGAAACAGTCGAACGTCTTCACTGTCACGAACTCTGTTCGCGATTTTGACGGATTTCGCCAACGGAGCCAACATACTGCCGCAAGTATCTGATCAAGACATGCCTTCTGTTCTTTACGTAAGGAACTCTGTAATCCATCCCCGAGACATCCGTCTCAATAAGGCCGTGATACTCGTATATATAAACATAGTCTCACACATACTCTTATTCCTCTTGTAATGCCCTTCTATTTTTAAAGTTCACACTTGGTCTCATATGAAGAAAAAACGCCTAATGCTGTCACAATATTGTAGATAAGAAAAAATTCGTTTCGGACCACCTCAGTCTTCTGATCGGTGTTTCCTTTATATATCCCCAAATCACGAAACAGAACTCCAGAATCGGTCGAATAATGATTTGTTATAATAATAATAATAACTTATAAATTAAATTATTGTAAAAGTAAGTGAACGGAGAGAAGGAATCGTAGCAATACTCTGTCGCCACGTCTCATGGAGATTTAGGGTCTGTTAGGCAATGCGCCCCCTCTGCCGACGCCTATGGCACAGAGGTCGTGTTGCATCGGGACTTCACTCATCAGTCTTACCGATGTGTATCAATTAAATTCGCTTAGTGCAGTCCGAAAAACACGCAATTTCACCCCCCCCCAAAAAAAAACACTTCCACCCATATGTCGGCCACAAAAGGTGTCAATTTTAGGAACCAACGCACCACAAATTGTTTCAAATGCATTCGCGGTAGGGTTTCCGTGCGTTCGAGTTTTTCTCCTTTTCATGTGAAAGGGGAAGTTTCATTGCCGGGGGGGATTTTTGTCGAAGTCTGCGATTGTATCAACCCTTAAAAAACAGTAGTAACGGTGACTTAAAGAAGAATGTTACCTCGGCCTGATGAGTTGTACGACATCAATTACAGGTAGTTGGTACCGGAACCGAGAAACAGGTCTGGTGAGTGGAGCAGAAGAAGAAGACGTTCAGCAATAAATGAACTAAATGTACACAGGAATCTTGTAAACTATTCGAATACAAAAACAAAACTCAAGTAGGCCAGTATAACTTTCTAAAAACAAGCTCTAGAGTACTCGAAAATACCTACCACTTCAAATTACACTCCAAAATACCCACAGATCACGGAACTACCCTCTAATTGTGATGGCGTTAATTCAGACGATGATTTAAAATCTGTGCGTGGGAGTGGTGTGCTGGGTTTGACTTGTTTCCAATAAATCAGTGGTAGGGGAGATTGTGATTAATTGGCGGTACTGGCGTTGTTATGTCGGTGTACGGCGGGAGATGTAACAAATCGTTGGTCGGACAAAAATAGCTGTCGGAACGGAGGAACAGGCCTACTGTGTGTCTGCTCTAGACCCGTGTCACGTATCATAAATGTCAGATTGTGTTATGCTTCTGCTACGAGATGTATTGTCTCTGTCTGTATGTCTCTCTCTCTCTCTCTCTCTCTCTCTCATACACGCGCGCGCGTTTAAACTGAATATTTATAAATATAATTAGCTACTCGTTCTTTCAATAATAGTAGTTCCCTCCTAAAAAAAATATATCTTAATTAAAAAAAGTTCCAAAGCCACAAAAAATGAATCGTTTGGAAAGTTTGTAAGTAAATATCGTAAATCCAAACAAGTAATGCTACATTTAAAAACAAAAATCAGATTAAGACTAAATATGACAATACTTTAAAAACTGTAAATTTGATTCAGTAAAAAATAAAGTGTGGGCCTAAATGAATAAACTGTGTGTATGTGGGGGGGGGGGTTAATAGATTATCAGCTGCTTTTATAATAATTCAATTTGTAAATAATTTCAAAACGAATATCTGATGTCGCTAGTGTGAAGTACTGAAGTCCGTATATTAACAATAAAGTGTATCTTTGTGGTCAAAAATGTTCGTTTCTTTATTGAAGATGTTCACACACACACACACACACACACACACACACACACACACACACACACACACACAATACGTAAATATTTAGGATACACGTGCACGTGTTACATCGACATTTATATAAAACCTGTAATTTATAGCGAGCGAAAATTTAAAAATTTCAAATTTTCTTCTCGACTGATTTTGTTCACACGCAGTTGTGTCAACGACTTCAAGTCAAAGCAATAAACAAGGCTTAATGTGAAGATGTCAAACCAGCGTCGCTAGCAGACAATGGAAAGATGTTAGGCTCTACTCAACAATAGATATGAAAGTTCGAGATGACAGGAGAAGCTTGGCTAAACATTATTACCCCACAACAAACGACACAAAGCAGACGAGGGCACTCACACGTGTGCGGAGAAATAAGGCGAACGTCCGCTCGAGTTACGTCAAAATACGATGGTACTGCAAAAAACGAAAGAATTTCACAAAAGAGTTGAGTGTGCTGCACGTTACAGAGACAATGAAAGAAATAACTTGTTGGAAGGACTCGAGTAAGCTGCACAGCTGGAGGTAACGTTTACGTGACAGGCACAATTTACGGTTAGAAAGTCGGGGTGGCTTCACCAGCCAACGTATGTCAGAAATTATTAATAGCTACAAAAAAGGGGTGTAGGATAGAACAATACTTCAAGATGACCAGAGAAACGGATGTGAAAAGTTAGGACAACATTGCGTATGTCCCACACAAAAGAGTGATCGACAGGCGCGCAATCGCCAGAAATTCTGCGAAAAGGGT
Source organism: Magicicada septendecula (assembly GCA_034769895.1). Taxonomy (NCBI): domain Eukaryota; kingdom Metazoa; phylum Arthropoda; class Insecta; order Hemiptera; family Cicadidae; genus Magicicada; species Magicicada septendecula. The sequence continues at coordinate 152,567,256 of CM068373.1, forward strand.
CAACGTTCGAACGGAAAAAGTCCGGGGATGTCTGACAACCTATCAGAGTACAACGTCTTGCAACGACACCGGTGGATAGGAGAGTTTCTATGGTAACCAAAATCCAAAGCGGATCATTGAACAGAAACCAAAAACCCTGGAGAAGTGGGACAAAATATTCTGAGAAAATATTGAGCTGACCTATCACAAGTAAGAAAAGGCGTGGACAGGCCCCAAGACAAAATTTGAGTAGGGACAAGTTGATAAAACTAACTGTCTAACACGGGGGAAGGCAGTTTTTTCGCTCAGTTTTGATAGTCAGTCTTACTCTCAGTCTTAACAGTTTTTAGCGGTCTTAGTCGAGGCAGTCTTATTACATTTTTGAACATATATTTTGACTCGGTATTACTGTGTTCAGTTTCGTATAAGTTATCAGTCTTAGTGAAAACGCCATGTTATAATATTCGGACTTAGTTTTTTCAAACTGTAAGATTCAAAGTGCGACTTAACGAACTTATGTAAGCATTAACATTATTAAGAATATCTGAGTGAACAATTCAATCTCGGCACATACACGAAACATTACTAATGTACTGTACAATTTAGACAAACTTACAGTTAGTCAGCGTTACTGAATTACATTAAATGTAACTGAACATTTAATACTTGAACGAAATAATCAACCAAGTAATATAAACGTATATACATCAACACAAAGTCGAGTGAATTTTAGTGATGAACGGACATCAACATTAACTTTGCAAAAATGAACATACAACACTCATTTTAGAACTGATCTACACAAACTGACACTGAAGGCAATATCATATCTACAATACTCTATAAATGACGCGAGTTCACGTGAGTGTACAAGTGATAGTGCACTCAACGTTATTCAACAAGATGCGTTTGTCAGCCTTCACAACAACAAAGAGATCAATCACCGCTGGACCATGAACGGATATTCTAAATTCCAAGTAACAATTTATTAATCTATTAATTTAATAACTACTACTGTCCTGATTCTTTCATAGAATCCCTACCCTGGGAGTTTTATATAAATTTGATAAAAGAATAAAGTTAAAGTTATAAATAATGAACGAGTAAGCGAAACTATCTGGAATTAATGAACGCATTAATTAATTATTATTTGAATTATTGTATATCAAGATTTATGTATGTATGTCTTTTTCAGCCATCATATAAGCTAGAACTTGTTTTTTTAAGATATATGTGTTATGTGATGTATTTACAGGTACAGCAGATTTTTTATGTGTATGAATATAAACTGACGTAATGAATAAATAAATTAGTCATTTAAGTACATTTAAATAAATGCGTTCATTATTACTAAAACCTACATGTTAAAGTTTTAAGAACATGATTAATTTACTTAAGAGTCTCTTGTCCATTATGCTAATTGGTAAATCAATTTGCTAAGCGATTTAACTAATTAAGTCACATAGTAATTAGCATAATAGCACTGTATATTAATGACGCTTCCAACGTGTGGCATGACATATTAAAATAAACACCATAAATTGAATGACAATATTTGATTATACTTGTTTAATAATTGTGCTTGTTATAATAAACTGATATTTTAAATGGTAAATAAACACGAGATTTCATAATAACGTATTAAATGATTACTATTAAATCAGATAATCAGATTATATTAAGTATATCTTTGCAAGACGGTGTATGTTGGTACAGATAGATTTTAGGGGATGACAGCTTCATCCTGATAAGTATTGTGTGTGTTTTGGACGAGGGGCTCACGGAGTCGAGAATGTTTCGGTTCACTAAATTTGAAGACACGATTCTTAAATGTGTAGGCGAGAATGTCTGTACATAAAACAAAGCCTCCAACGAAGATATGGTCATCATACAACTTCTGTTTTATTGGGTGTAAACTCGCGGAAAACGGTTTTATAAAAGGTTAATGTGGATATTAAGGCTGTTTCTGTGTAGCATTGCTTTGTGTGATCGTGGGCGCGGCGGAAATAGATAAAAAAACGATCCGATGTCTTCTTTTTTCTCTTCATTTAGGAGAACACCTGTTTATAACCAGCTAAATTACTCAATACAATTTCTCCATCGCATTCGTGTTCGTTCAGTTTGGCTTTTGCTTTTTTGACAATTATCTCGATGGGCGCTCTTGACGATTCCGTTATCATCGATCCTGTCGACAAGGTCATTCCAGACCTTTCCTGTATCCAGTCCACCATGTCCGTCACATGCATGTGTCTCGAATATTAACATTTGTTGTTCTGACTCACCGTCTTCTTATTGTAATTATATCATAGTTGTTACTTAGAAGTGAGAGTGTAGACATTTTAGTCATTTGGCAAAAGACACAGGTGTCAGACTGTAATCCAGACAAGCAGATGTTTTGAAAATAAAAATAGTTTTAGAAACTTTCCCATGGGCGTGACTGTCAAAGAAGTAATAATCGTAGGGAATCTCGCTAGACACATCAGATAAGAATTAATGGTGACAAGGTCCAGAAAGAACACATAAATGTCGCCATGAAGTTGATATCCTTTTGGGATAAGTCAAGTAATGGTCACAAGTGTAAAGGCAGCTGTACTCCGTGAGAACTTGGTGAAAGTAGGTGTTTTACTCCGTGAGTTCTGTAATCTAAAATAGTAAAACCCCACCAAATTGTGACGTAGGGTCACAGTCTTTACGAATACAGTAGATACAGTCTTTGACGAATAATAGGAAGTCTTATGAAAATTGTAAGAAACTACCCTAACTTCAACTAGTTTTAGCCAGTCATAATTAAGGTTTTAGAAATAAGAGAAGGGAACATTCCCACAAATTGTGTATAAAAAGCCAAGCAAATGCTAAAAAAAAAAAAAAAAAAATAGAGTTCTAAGAGAACTTACGCCTGTCTCATTTTGACTAATTCTTTGATCTTAGAAGGTTTTCTAAGAGAGCCTCTCTAGCCAGTGATAGTACAGTCAGTCATACTTTTTGTTCTTTCTAAATTTTTAAAGAGTAACTAAAGTAGTTACATTATTTGTTGAAATTAAGTACTAGTAACTGAAGGTACGTAGAGTTGAGTAAGTTATAAAGGAAATTGTAAAGGTTTTGTATTTGCGAATGACCAATATAGTGTCTTCAGAGAAGAACGGTTCATATGAATGATTTAACTAATGAAGCAACAACAACTAACAGTTGTAGCCTAGCAGCTACTCGATAGGTTAAACATTCTGCTTATCATTCTTCTCATTGACTTCACCTCCAGCAACTTGTGTTTGTTTTCTAGTTGTCTTGGTTTCTGCTCCACACGTCAGGGCAGGACCCACTATACTTTTATATGTCCTGGCTTTCATTTCTAAACTGAAAAATTTATTGTTCCCAGATGTCATCACTGATACACCCTGTTTGCTTTTGTACTGTGGCAGCTTATTTATTTAAAAGATGACCAGATCAATTAGTGCGTAACGGATTATAAGGTCCAAGACCTGAAGAAGATGATTATGATTTTGTTTACTTGAGGAGAGTGGTCGAAACCAGATGATTGTTTAAATTTAGACTTAGGTAGACGGATAAAAATCGTGAGAAAAAGGACGAATTGTGTACAAAATTTAATAAGAGAACAACTGAAGGTCTTGCTCTGCGGCCAGAGAGTGTACGATGGTTGAAGCCTTCGTCACGGGTTTGTTGTCCATTTACATGGAGGTTGATGACAGTAACAGTTGATTTTCCCTGCTGTAGAAAGCAAAATATTTCCTTCGTCAGATATTTTTTAGGTAGACGTCGTGACACAGATTCAACGCCAATTTGCATTGGGATATTGCGATATAATTGTGCAGAGCGGAGACACGAATTTCGCCAAATATTTGCGAAGTCATTCGGCCGTTTAACGTGGTCGGATAATTTAAAAATTTCGTCTGTTCGTGATAAAATTAGTGGAGAGAAGCTAAATGTATTGTTAACTTCTGACAGGTGTTATTGTGTGCGGCCAGAGAGGATGTTAGTGAAAACGCTTCTGTGGTAATGATTCTGAGTAATGGAAAAGTAACAGCAGTTTCCGTTATATTCAGTAATAAATGGTAAGCGTGACATTCTGAAAGGAAATGATATTTCACGCTTAAAACCTACAGTATTATGCTGTTTAGGGAATATTATATTATTAACAAGCGAGTAATATATACGCTCTAATTAGAGCCGGGGTAAACCAGAAACGTGCTGATTGTGGCCGGGTTCTAGTAATAGCCAGGAGAACGGATTGCCGAAGGTATTGGTTCCGAGAATGGGTATTGTACACGGTACAAGAAGTATGGTATGTTGTTACAGCGTACTACGTTTCCGAAAATTCAGTCTCGCCGAGGTCTTGTGCTGATTCAAAGAATTTATTGTTTATGTTTCTGATCAGTTTTCAAGTAGAGCTGCTCGCAGTTAGTCATGACTACTAAACGTACTCATTATAAAAGTCTCGATCTACCAAAAAAATACGAAATTCTCCAGCGTCTTCGGAAAGGTGAAAGAGCGATTAGACTGTCAGAAATTTATGGTGTTCCACGTACCACAGTAAATGACATCAAGAAGAATGGTGATCGAATTGAAGAGTTTATGTGCAAAACCGAAGCTGCAGAAGGGAATGTGTTGAAAAGAAAAAGATTAACGACAGCCACTCTAGAAAAATTGGATGAAGTTCACGTGGTTCTAGAGTTTATGTTCATAAGGTTCACTCAGCAGCGTCCCCAAGAATTCCATTAAGTGGGTCAGTTAGCACTGAAAATGCTGCCCACAATCAATCAAAAACTTAATGGTGAACAAAATTTTAAAGCAAGTCGGGGTTGGCTGCATAGGTTCGAGGAGAGTCATGGTATTCGATAGCTACAAATCGAAGGGGAGAAGCTCAGTGCAAACAGTGAAATAGTGTCGCGATATCGGGAAAAACTAAGTGCTCACATTAATGGGCAAAGTTTGTGCGCAGACCAAGTGTGTAATTGTGATGAGACGCGATTGTACTGGAAAGGCCTCCCACAAAAAACGCTAGCATCTGGCTCAGAAGAAGTATTCCGGAAAATACTCTTTATCATCTGTCTGGAATAAGTTAAGAGTAGCCTACTGGTCATCTGTCTGGTTGAATTACAACCAGCGTCTACAGAACCAGAAGGTCTTGACCCCATATCGGAATTGTTAGATATCTGCAAATCCCTACCAGCATTTAACAGTTTAAATGAAGACGACGTCAAAAGTTGGTGTAAAATCAACTTACCAAATGTAGGCTACGAAATATGTAGTGATGATAAAATTATTACATATGTATCCACAGAACCTACAGAAGCTAATGATGAAGAAGACGACCAGCCAATAAAACCAACAGTCTTTCATAAGGAGGCCAAGATGAAGCAGAACTGCCTAAAATAATTTCACTGCACCAAATAAATAATATGGTTCTTGAAAAGTAAGATCGACAGAAAAATAGAATAAAATTATAGATTTTTTTCAGAATCATTAAACAAACTTTTTTGCAGTTACAGTGCTTAACTTGTTTGAGTTTGAAAATTTCCAAATAGCCAGTATAACATTAGTATTGTCCATTGGTAGTGTTGTAATAAAACGTTTTATTTTGTCTTTAATGGGATCGTTTCTTCCTCCCTCACTAATTCGTCTACTTCACTAATTCGTTACCCCTGCGGTCCCGTAGATCAGTGTTCCGCAACCTTTTTTTACTCACGGCACACCCCAGACGGGCCTAGACTCAACACGGCACACCAAAATGTCTGTCCCCTCAAAATCATATGAATCTTAATATAATTACGAAATATGTAATCAGTTATTATTATTATTATTATCATCATTATTGTTATTATTATTATTGTTATAAAACAGGAATAGACTCATGCATTTATTAACAATTTATTAACTTTAATTCACTGTAGAAAATACGAATTTTAAAGTAAATAACTCTACTCATACCTTCAATGTGATACTTGAGCCTGTTTAGCTGCACACAGACGGCTGATTCGTGGCGGAATCGTTGACAAAGCAAGCCTCATTTCTTCATCGATGGATTTGAGTCTCTCTCTCTTTGATGTTTTAATTTCAGTCAACGTCGAGAAGCCCAGTTCACACAAATATGTAGTTGAAAATGGTAATAACACATTAACTGCCATCTCGGAGATAGCCGGGTATTCACTACTTATTGACAACCAAAATGTTTCCAAAGGCACTTCGAAAAATTTTCATTTCAATGTTCTGTCTGCTTTCAAATCTGCCAGTTCCTCTTGTAAGCCTAAATTATTCGGAAGATGCTTCGAATCCATAATGAATGGATCACGAACCCAGTCAAAATCTTCAACACTCTCTCCAAAATATTTTTTGAAATTCTGCTGCAAGAGTACTAAATGTTCTTTAATTAAGTGCATCAACACCTTATTATCGTCAGCAAGGGGCCATACAGTTGGGAACATCTCACACGATCCATTTTCAATTGTCTGTATCCACAAATTTAACTTATTAATAAATCCTTGAATCTTATCCATACTAGTCAGAATATTTGCGTTTCTACCTTGCATTTTTCTGTTTAGTTCATTCAAGTGTACGAAAATATCGGAAAGATATGCCAACTTAGATACCCATTCATCATCTGCAAACAAATCCGCATACTCATGCCCCTCAATAGTAAAAAATGCAAGTACCGCCTCTTTAAGTTCAAACATTCGCGTTAACACTTTACCTCGAGATAACCATCGTACTTCTGTATGTAGCAGAAGTGTAGTGTGCTCTGATCCCATTTCTTGACACAAAACATTAAAAAGCCGCATATTTAGGGGCCGCGATTTGATGAAGTTCACTTTACTACTTCGTGCATCACAATTTTCAAAGGAGGTGGCAAATACTTAGCAACAATTGCTTCGCGGTGAATGAGACAATGGTCAGTTCGTAAGTTAGGATTTACTTCGCGTACTTTACCCACAAATCCTTTCACTCGGCCTGTCATAGAAGCGGCTCCGTCTGTACAAACACTAACGCAATCCTCCCATGTTAATTCATTACGGACCACATATTCATTAGTCGTACGAAATATTTCTTCACCGGTTGCTCGCTCGGGTAGTTCTTTGCAAAAAAAAGAAATTAGTTGCAATTACATCCCCATCAACATACCTTATGTAGGAAAGAAGTTGTGCGTGACCGCCAATATCTGTGGACTCGTCGATCTGAAGTGAGAACTTTCGAATGTTCTTTATTTTCTCCTTCATAATGTCTTCGATGTCACTGGACATGTCACTAACTCGGCGGCTGATTGTGTCAGCAGAGAGAGGAATTTTTGAAATTTCAGTACCAGCTTCTAAACCCAGGACTATTTTTACCATTTCTTTACACGCGGGCATTAACAACGTTTCTGCTATTGTGTGTGGTTTTTTGGCCTTTACGATAAGTTCGGCTACCTTATAGCTAGCTTCCTGTACTTTTTGCGAAACACGTACCGACGTAGTCATGAGCGTCACTTGTTTTGTTGTTTTTTATTGTGTTCCAACAACCGACGAAAATAATTCACGCCTTTACTTAACAGAGAGGAATGTTTTGTTGACAAATGTCGTTTCAATTTACTGGGAACCATAGCAGCATTACTGAGTTTTTCACCACACACAACACACTCGGGGATTGGGCATGTTTTGTCACCACACCAAAAAAACCCGTAAGATAAATAATTATCACTATATTGCCGGTGAACTACTTTCTGTTTCTTTTTTTCGGGCTCGATGGTTTCACTACTTGCACTCGAGGACGGACCACTCCGTACAAGGAACTTAGCCATATCGAAAAATAAAATAGTTTAATGACACTGTAATAGAAAATAGTAAGACTGGTGTAGCAATCACAATATTCGCACTACTGCAGAGCACAGCTGTGATAGAACTGAACTGAAATACTGTAATTGTTGTCTGACAATGTGTGGGTCCTTCGGCGAAGGAAAAGAGCAATAAAGTTTAAGAAGCGCCGACAAACAGGCACAAATATCAAAACAAGGCAATAAAATAATAAAAGAGAGGGACATTTTTGCTAATCCCCGCAATTTTAGTTAAAAGCACGTACAGCAAGCCGTACACAAAAGATGCGGTGTTACAAAGAACTCTCTTGAATAGAGTTTAGAACGTTTAGAGTTTTGAACGTAAACTGTATTTTATGATTGGTGCGGGCCGCTAAAAGGTTTGCTAAAAGTCTTATGCGACTTTCTTTGCGGTGAACACAAAGCTTGCCGCCTGTAACCCATCAAACCGGCCCAATATTTCAGGCGAGAATACAAATAACTTAAGATAAGCTAAGCAAACTATAACAACAATATTGAGTAAATAAATTGCATTTAATTTCTATGAAAATATAACAGTTATCAGCATGTATTAAAGAATAAACAAGCACCTTCTTACTTAAAATCGACAATTAATTTATTACAATAATAGGTAAAAGTTCGCGTCACACCTTTCACCTTGTGACGGCACACTATTGTGCCGCGGCACACCGGTTGCGGAACACTGCCGTAGATGACGAATGAGTGAGGTTCTACTTTAATTTTCTTCATATGTATCCATATATTTACTAATTATTTGCCAATTTTTAACGATCGGAAAATGGAGATTATAAAGCTAGAAAAATAAAGGTCCACTGACAATTAAGTTACGAACGAGAAAGCGCTAACGTTCGAGACTCAGCAGCTGCGCTGCGGAGCGTTGGATCGAGTGAAGGTTACGGCTCGGTCTGGGACCTGTAATACAACGATCTTGTCTGGCTGTATACGTAACAGTATCCAATGGTAGACTTACAGTACACACCCATACACACAACTTCGTTTCCAACGTGGGATCTCGCCGTCGTACTTGGTTACTAGATGGCTGATGTCTCTCTGGGGGTAGTGTTCCGGAGGTCTAACGCTTGAAGGGAGAAGAAGTAGACAGTTAAGTTACACGGAAGTTAAATTACGTATTCTGCCTTCCGTTTTTATGATTGACTTATCTGTTACGTTATAAAAATCTAAAGGAATATTTCGTTCTGTAGATAAAATTGGCCAAGTTTTTCAGTCTGTCCTTACTCATCGTTGCTCAAAATTAATGTTATAGATGTCCGCAAAAAAAGACATCTATAACGATTCAATTGATCTTTCTAGCTTCCCTGGTCAATGCTCAACTTTCACATGCATACGGTAGGAAGGTTCGTGAATTGCAGTGTTGCGTCCTTCCTAACGTATGCTTCAGTATTGTGTGGATAGTCCACGTATCGTTCGAAATATGTTGATTTTGCTGTCGATATCTCTGTCGTAGTCATAACTAATGTTATAATACTAGACGTAGAGGGAGATCAAGGATGGTTGGAAGGCGTACAGAAGATCTTGCTAGCATGGGAATCAGTGGGTGAAGCATGGAGGAGTATTGTTGAGGGGGCTTAAAGCCCACCAACAGCTGTAACACCAGATAAGAAGAAGAGTCATAACTAATGTCGGACCCACCATAATGAAAATTGTTAACCTGTTCTAGCAACAGTTATAGTGTATTACCGATGACTGTCTTACGTCGGACAAGTTCGGACCTTTTGAGAAAGCTAAGAATTGTAATATGTATTTGGAAGATATTTATTTAGTGTACTGTACTGTGCTTTTGTTTAACTGCAATGTAGAGTGTGTGTTTGAGGTTTTTGGTAAGAAATTATACATTTTTGTGCAGAGTTGTATACCTTAGAGAGTTAATTATTGTGTAAATAATTGTAGTAGTTTTCATTTTTTGAAATCAATAGTCCAACACCGGAAGGTAGAAGGGTTTTTATTGTGGGGGGGGGCTTATCAGAATACTACCTGTTTTTGTGCTGATCTAAATCAAAACTTGCAGACAGTGTTGCCATTGCTTGTCTAAATTTGACATTGATGACTAAGAAAACTTTTTTCAGTTGGAGTATCATTTTTATTGAATTACTGATTCAGTTGAAGAACTGTATTACAAAACCAACTGGGCAGCTTCAGTATTAGGCCTATAATAGTATAAAAAAGTAAATATGAATTACATGTGGAATATTATAAGTTGCATGCGTACACACACACACACACACACACACACACACACACACACACACACACTCTCTCTCTCTCTCTCTCTCTCTCTCTCTCTCTCTTATGGTGGGCTATAAATCGCTTGAATAAAAATTATCCGTAGTGTAGTTGCGATCCTGAAATGATAAATTTCGACAGGCTCTGTGAGGTTCGTTCATTAACTAGACACAGTTTTCAGACGTTTGTGTCGATGTTTCGACAAAACGTGTTGTCATAATCAGGGTTATTATATTTAGTCAGATATTTATGGATAATTTATTCATTAAAAAAAAATGAATTTCCTTGCTGCAGGGAAAGTGGAGTAGTGTTGCGAGCTGATAATTGTTGTCTTAAATATTATTACATAATCGCGTAATAGTGACTAACCCTCCTCCCTGAGTGACGTAACTCAGTGCACAAATACTCGAGGTCAGGGCCGAGCGGCAGAAAAAGAAGGCTGTTTTTTTGCGAAATTCGTAAAACAATCTCGTTATAATTTGAAATCCAATTTGAAGACGTGCTGTATCGACCGGCAGATGAGAGAGAGAAGTCTTATAAGTGTTGCTGCTATTGTTGTTGTTTTGCAATCGGATATGATAGTATCGATTGTGTTGTGAATGGGCTCGGAACGGGTTGTCGTAGCAATTACCGTTGCATGATTGAATTACTACTTCCAAGTAAAAAAGGGAAAACGTGGACGCCACACAATTGAAGTGTGTGTGTGTGTGTGTGTGTGTGTGTGTGTGTGTGTGTGTGTGTGTGTGTGTGTGTGTGTGTGTGTGTGTGTGTGTGTGTGTGTGTGTGTGTGTGTGTGTGTGTGTGTGTGTGTGTGTGTGTGTCAGTGACTGGCTGACTTGTCCATCGTATGTGGTCCGCTGGAAACCAGTTTTTGCGACGCTCGGTATGTCGTCGTCGTCGCTCGCGTCTCGTTGAATACATTTATCTGCCGGTTTTGCTCTTCATTCAGCTGTGAACGGTTTGCATAAGCTCACAAAGAGGTCGGTCACCCAGTAAGAACGGACTTATGCCAAGGCGATTTTATAAAAAAATATTTGTATGGAGAACCATACTTGACTTCCATGTTCTAAGATTTATATTTAAAATCATTTTCGAAATGAAATATTTCCACAGAAACTACTTTTTTCTTCAGCCTTAACCACTGTACTGTGGTCACTAACGTATACCACGCCACATTAGCGCACTTGATTTTCACTCATGATGGCAGTCGATGGCACTGCCGAAACGTCTGGTTTTGCAGAAAACATTGGACCACGGCCAAACAGCCCGGGAAGGAATTTTAACAACAAACTACTTCTTTGTTGCCGATAATGTAGTAGGCTACAGATATAAAACATTATCCCCTCCCCCTTCAACTATCATTTCCATTTATAGAAAATTATCCCCTCTCCCTTCAACTACCCCTTTCATTTATATATATTTCAATTACCTTTCTACAGTGGTTTAATTATAACCTTCTTTTCAGGTTACTTTATTTATCAAAATTAATTACTTTTCTCTTCTTAAAACGTAAAACGTTGCAGGTAAACTACCTCTTCCCCTTAACCGATCTTCACCAAAATCAATAGACCTTGAGTCCTCTACAACTCGGGCACATATGCAAAAAATTATTTGATTCTGTTTGAATTTGCGGCAGTTATCGTTCGCCATAGAAACAATTCGACACACAGACGCTTTTAAGAAAATTACTTTTCTCCATGTTTTGAGGGTAGTGCGATCAGAATCAGCCCTTATCTTGAACACGATTTTTTCGCGATCACCATACTTCCATTTCCTTACGGAACATGGAAGTAAAAGAGCGTGTTAGTATGACATTGTTATACTGGAGTTTCAAATTTATTACGCTCAAATAAAAAGCATTAAAAATAGTTGTCATATTTGAGGATGTCAAATGAAAAATGATGTAAGAAAATAAACGAATGAATAGGAATAAAAGAGGCAGACCGAAGACCGCATGAAGAGAATGTAGCAATACAGGAAGAGGACTTAGCGATAAGGATTGCTCGTAGGCCTACCGGGAAAGGTGGAATACTAGAGACGGTGTCAACCGTAGGAACACATTGTAATACGTGTAGGATTAGACATAAGCCGAACTAATTGGTAGCTTGAAGATAGTCGAGGATTAAGGGTTAGTCGACAGTACATTGAGAGCGTGGATCGGCTTAAATATTTCGGTTCGGTTTTCCTTTTCTACTTTTTCTTCCGACAAGGAGTAGTAGGCGAATCGCCCTGTTCCGATTAAATCCACTTCACCAACGTTTCCTAGGTCTTCCTACACTTTGTTGCCCAACAGTGTTGTATTGCCAAAGTTCCTTGAGCAACTTGCCACCGAGGTAATTCAGCTTTCTTCTTCATACTTTCTTTCTCTACCAATCTTTCTTCCGTCACCTTCTTTTCTCACCAGTTATTTGCTGCAATTCTTCGTTACTTATTTTATCCTCCCGCCTCACCTTCGTTCTCCGCATATCCGCGTCTCCAGTTTCTCCCATCTTCTCACATCCTCTTCGTTTTCACGTTTGAGTACCGTACAGCGGTGTTCACCATATAAAACATTTTTGTAGTGTCTTCCTTAACTCCTTCCTTCGCCATTGCTTCTCTGACATTAGTTTCTGCCGTGCAGTCCGTATCTTCAGTTACTGTGCATACATGAACTGCCTCACTTGCTCTATCTGCTCAACGCTAAATATAGTATTCAGCCTGTTTCGTTCGTACCTATTATCACACTCTTGGTCGTCTTCTTATATATATATATATATATATATATATATATATATTCATTTCATGTTCTTCTCATTTCCTGTCAGGATGTATATTCACAAGGCTGTTAACAAAACCTATACGGTCTTTTTCTACTAGTTACAAAATACTAACGCCATTTGTAGGTTCTTAATGCGCATTTGAACAAGCCAAGCAAGTTCTCAGTTTGGACTGGATCGTTCGGCATTTGTCTGACTGTCTGTATATTTGGGGTATGTCTTACGATAATTTTTGACGCATCAACCGATTTTCGTAAAACTTGGTATGCGTGTTCATACTTTTACCCTTCAGAACCCTATTGTTTTTTAGATCGATACCTCCAAAAGTAGAATGGGGGTCAAAATTGTGAGACAATCGCAAAAGCCGATGTGGGGTATCAAATTAAAGGGAATTTTAACCAAAATCTGAATGCAGTATTCATTTTTGAAAATTTTCAGTTTTTGAACGTCAGGGTTCAAAAAGTGGGGGAACATTTTGATAAAATTTTAAAATTACTCGTGTGGTATAATTGTAGTGTTCATTTTTAAAAATTAAAAGTTTTTGGATGTCAGGGCCCAAAAAATGGGTGAAAATTTTGATAAAATTGCAAAATTGATGTGGCGTACAAAATTAAGGAGAAGTTAAATTAACATCTGAGTGTAGTGTTACATTTTAGAAATTTCATAATTTAGGACTCCAGGGTCCAAAAACGACATCAAAAATATGAAAAAAAAAACGTGAAAATCCCGCAGGGTGGTAAACTAAGAGAAATTGTAACCCAAATTGGAATATTTCAAATTTTTAGTGTTTATTGTGTGATTATGTGCTCATCAGTTGTTTTATTGTTACTAAGAAATAGTAGAGAAATCGGTTTCTTTTGTAATTTTTTCCATAATTGAAAAAATATCTAATATCGAAATTTATGTAATAATAAATGTACTTTGTTCAAAATAGTGAGCGAGTTCTGCAGCTAAGAGAGCATATTAGTGCAGGTGCGTACGATTATAAGGGCGGATTGATTAGTCATGTACAGAGCCAGACCATTCGGATTTAATTAACCGCTCCCAGTAATTTTGCACCGAAATTACGGCCGTAGTTACTTTTCGTTTGCGAGTCTTGTAGAGGCTGAATCATAGTATCTGTTGACCTTTCACTTTCTCCAAAAGTGAGTCAAGGTCAGTATCGCCATGCCCTCCAAGCGCTTAACGCATACTGTGATCCTCTTCGCGCAGCTGCTGAATCGGGATCAATGTTGGTAGGACCCCTCCTCTAAAATTTAATGTCCCCACGTGGAGTTAATTCGTGTCATTTCACCGAGTCCCTTCGCAAAGCAAAGCCGATTTAAACGGAGCAATCTCTTCGTCGATCAGGACAATTTGTTTGTTCAGTTATAATATGAATAAGTACTGTTCACTTTAATCGTACATTGGTTGTAATAATTCGTAATTAATGGTAATCATTTAGTTATTGACAGAATAACAAAAACAGGTAAGTTCACTAATTTTATTCAATATTTCGGCAACTACATGTAAAGTAAAAAGGGAGAATGTATAATGCCATATCTAAAGCTAAACTTGAGAATGTATAATGCCATATCTAAATCTAAACTTGAGAATGTATAATGCCATATCTAAATCTAAACTTGCGGACAGTATTGCCAACGTTTCAGTAGCCTATTGTTCGTCCGGAAATTTGACGAATATGACTAAGAAAGCTTCTTCCAGTAGGCTATTGTTTTTATTAAAATTTTGATTAAATCAAATAACTGTATTAAAAAAAAACTTAGGATGTTAAAAGTGGAAGTAAAACGAAGCATAATGTCGAAGTCGCACGGATGCACCAAAAGAGAGAATAGAAGTAAACGGATAGCAGATGTAATGGAGTAGAGTATAGAAGATGAAGACGTAACTTCCCAACCCAGGAGGATATGAAGATTAAGTAGAGTTCTGGCCCAAATTATTCGGCCGCCGATTAAAAAAAAAAATAATTGCCAATTTCATAATTTCAGTTCTTTCACTTTATTTTATATTTCACAGCAGTTAAACCGTATAAATTTAACATTTTTTTCTAACAAAAATAAAATTTGTCTGTCGTCTAAACTGGCAAATCCACGAACTTATTTGCATACTGACGTAGTACTTCCACAACATTGCAGTCGCTTATGAGACCCATAAATACCAACCCAATTGGGAATGTATTAGAGCTTTCAAAATAAGAACTACGAAAGACGCTAATAAAGTAAACTAATTGCCAGAATAATTGCCACTGGAATCATAATGATTATGTAAAGAAAACACATTAGAAGTATGTCCAGGAGAATCAGAAGCAACGTTACAAACTATTTATGTAATTAAATGTAAGTTAGCAGTAGGTAACAAAAGGAGAAGGTAAACGTTTTCAAAAATAAAGTTTGCCTCGCGGAAATTTAATAGTTGAACATTGTTCTGTTTGTTAGTTTATATAGAGGACGTTCCCTGCTACTCAGTATTCTGCAACAACAGTGTAGTAACCCCAACTCTGTGTGTGTGTGTGTGTGTGTGCGCGCGCGCGCGTGCGTGTGTGATCAGGCGATGAATAATTTATTCGGTTTTAGAATTTCACAGTGTGTAATGAGAGTTGTGATAGCGACGTTGCAGATAAAGCTAATCGATGTTGCAGCTTTTTGAAGGTCAGGCAACGTGTGTAAAGTGAAAATCGATAATGTAGTGGATGAGGGAGATATAATGGTCTGTCCGGGCACCGATACACTAACTATACCCATAGTTAGTGTATAGTAGTGTTGTATGAATACGTGCGCGTTGTAACGTCACGAATTAACGTACGCAAATAACTAGTAGCCTACGCTTCCTGACATTCAGAACGCGCTTACACTCTTTTGAACGAAATACATTTATTATTGCATAAATTTCAGTATTAGGTAATTTTACTTCCATGTTCCTTAAAAAATGGAAGTATGGTGAAGGCAAAAAAAATCGTGTTCGATATTATTGCAGATTCTGATTGTACTACACTCAAAACATGAAAAAAAGTCGTTTTTCGAAATGTGTGTGTGTGTGTGTGTGTGTGTGTGTGTGTGTGTGTGTGTGTGTAGATTTTTTTCTATGGCAAACGATAACAGCCGCAAATTCAAACTGAATCAAATCATTTTTTGCATACATCCCTGATTTGTAGAGTACTCACGACCTATTGTTTTTGATGAAGATCGGTTGATGGAAAGGGTAGTTTACCTGCAACGGTTTTTTTTAATCAAGGGTAATTGTTTTCTATGACAAACGATAACAGCCGCAAATACTAACAGAATCAACTACTCTTTTGCATACAGCCCTGAATTGTAGAGTTCTCAAGACCTGTTGATTTTGGTGAAGATCGGTTAAGGGAAAGGGGTAGTTTACCTGCAACGGTTTTTTTTAATCAAGGGTAATTGTTTTCTATGACAAACGATAACAGCCGCAAATTCAAACAGAATCAAATGATTATTTGCATACAGCCCTAAATTGTAGAGTTCTCAAGACCTGTTGATTTTGGTGAAGATCGGTTAAGCGAAAGGGGTAGTTTACCGGCTACGTTTTATGTTTTAAAAGGGTATTTTCTATGGCAAACGATAAGAGCCGCAAATTCAAACAGAATCATATAAATTTTTGCATGCAGCCCTGATTTGTAGAGTACTCAAGACCTATTTTTTTGGTGAAGATCGGTTAAGCGAAAGGGGTAGTTTACCTGCAACGGTTTTTTATCAAGGGTAATTGTTTTCTATGGCAAACGATAACAGCCGCAAATTCAAACAGAATCAAATGATGTTTTGCATACAGCCCTGTATTGTAGAGTTCTCAATACTTGTTGGTGTTGGTGAAGATCGGTTAAGGGAAAGGGGTATTTAACCTGCAACATTTTATGTTTTAACAAGGGTAATTTTTTATATGACGAACGATAACTGCCGTAAATTCAAACAGAATCAACTACGTTTTTGCATACCTTTTTGAACTAAAGAGGACTCAAGGTCTGTTGATTTTGTTGAAGATCGGTTAAGGGAAAGGGGTAGTTTATCAGCAACGTTTTATGTTTTAAAAAGGTTAATTTTTTTATGACGAACGATAACTGCCGCACGTTCAAACAGAATCAAATATTTTTTTGCATGCATCCCTCAGTTGTAGAGGACTGAAGGTCTATTGATTTTGGAGAAGATCGGTTAAGGGAAAGGAGTAGTTTACCAGCAACATTTTAAGTTGTAACAAGAGAAATGTTTCCATGACGAACGATAACTGCCGCACGTTCAAACAGAATCAAATATTTTTTTGCATGCATCCCTGAATTGTAGAGGACTGAAGGTCTATTGATTTTGGAGAAGATCGGTTAAGAGAAAGGGGTAGTTTACCTGAAACATTTTATGATTTAACAAGAGTAAAGTACTTAATTTTTATAAATAAAGTATCCTGATAAGAAGCTCATAATAATCCACTGTAGAAACGTAGATGAAATATCTATAAATGAAGAGGTTAAGTGAACGGGGTGGGGGTAATTTTCTATTATTAAAATTTATAGTTGAAGGTGGAGGGGAGAATTTTTTATATGTGTACTACGTTATCGGCAACAAAGAAGTAGTTTTTTGTTAAAATTGCTTCCCGGGCTGTTTAGCCGTAGTCCAATGTTTTCTACAAAACCAGACTTTTCGGCAGTGGCATCGACTGCCATCATCAGTGAAAATCGAGTGCGAAAACGTGAGGTGGTATACGTTAGTGACCACAGTATTATGGTTAATGCTGAAGCAATAAGTAGAAAGACGTAGTTTCTATGGAAATATTTCATTTCGAATATGATTTTAAATATAAATCTTAGAACATGGAAGTCATGTATGTTTTCCATACCGATATTTTAATTATGTTGAAAAATTACAATAATCCTGATTTCTCTACGATTTTTGTTGCCAACATAACAACTGTAGAGAACACAATCATACAATAAACACTAAATGTTCGCAGCATTCGCATTTATTTGGGTTACAATTCCTGTTAATATGATGCCCTGGCTGATTTTCACCGCCTTTCTTTTCAGATTTTTTACCTCTCTTTTGGGCCTGGCGTCCCAAAATCTTTGAATTTTCAAAACATTGAGTATACTCGACGGTGGCATTGAGTATGGTATTATGAGTGTACTCGACAGGATTGTCCAGTATCGGCTGAATTGGTGGGAACATCTTTGCTGAATGGATGACTGCCGCATCCCCAGACAACTATGGATCTATAAGCCTAGGGGACGGAGAGGTGTGGGACGTCCGAGGAAGCGCTGGAGTGACCGGCTCTAATCTTTGCCTGTTTGAGACCGGAACGAACCATCCTTGGTTTAATCTTTGAAGAAGGTGATGATGATGATGATGATGATGATGATGATGATGATAACGCTACATTCAGGTGTTAGTTAAAATTTTCTTTAATTTGATACCCCATATGGGCTTTTGCGTTTTTTCACAATTTTGCTTCCCCCCCATTTGTGGAGGGACCAATCTCAAAAACAGTAAGGTCCTTAGGGGAAAAGTGTGCCAAGTTTAAAAAAAATCGCCAACTTTGTCACTACTTATTGCCTGTCGTTTAAGACCTGACGATGGAGACACCGATAGGCCTCGTCAAGAACGAAGTATTTATCAGTGTGAAAATAAATAGTGTGACAAAGTTGGTGTTAAGATGGCTGCTAATATTTAAAAAATCGGTTGATGCGTTCAAAAGTTACAGTGAGATGTACCCCCCAACAAACAGATAGGCAAATCCCAAACGGTCGAGTTAAAACTGAGAACTCGCTTCGCTCGTTCAATTAATTTAGGGCTTGTTCCTAGTCGACTTGGTCGTTACAGTTGTCCTGCTGTAGAATAAACATTTTGTTTGTAACAATAAAATTTTGTTATGTCGATTTTGTGAGAAGGCGCGTAAACAGATTCGAAAAGTGGAGGAAATACAGACTGACGAGATACTGACACATTAGAGGAGCAAACAAAACTGGTCGAGTAACAAACATAAACCCCACAGGAAGAAGAACCGCAAGAAGACGAGTCATGGAGACTTCGAAGATCATGAACGAATAAAGTCTATGTAAAAGTGTAAACACATGACAGAGAACAGAATTCCCGTGGAGTAGGGGTAGATTGGTCTAGTCCCTCCAGAATGTTGACTGCTACCTTGAAATTTATGGAATAAGCAACAGTGCGAAAATTTAAGGCGAGATTCAGTTAGACATTTTTTCTCAATGCAACCCTAACACTGAATCCAGTTACATAACAAAATGGACATTCTGAATAGGAAAGTTGCTTGTTTTTTTCATTTATTTATACTGCAAACTATCAAGCACGATATTAACATATCAAGCAGATATGTTAGCAGCGTGTAGAATGTGCTCTCATTGGAGCACTCTTTCTTCACTATAGTTTACACGTTGTTCATGTGCAGATATATCTTTATAAACACTTCACTTGTCTACACCAGTTCAAACAGTTTCTGTCTCTACAACCGCGAGGCAAGTCCAGCATTGTGAAGCGGTTCTAATTTTATGGTTATCTTAATGTATAAATGAAGTCTTATTCATGTTTGGCTGCAAACCATTTAATCTCCTCAATAATCATAAGCAGGTTTCTATGGATGAAGTCTTTTTACACACCACGGTGCATCAACAATACTCCCAAGCACTTTATTTTGAAATTTTTAATTTTTTTTAATTGTTGGATTTCTTTGTGCAACCCCAAAGTTATACGCCATAAACTCGTGCTGATTTCAAAATTAGTTTGTACAATGACAGTCTATTTTGCAATGACGGTTCAGAGTGTCTTCCAAGTAACTGCACCATATTTTCTTGAATTTTATTCAAGTTCTTCACTTTTATTCGTGGCACGTTCTTTCCACCTAAGCGTAGCAACTTTTTAGTAGCTTACCCCGAATACTTTTCTGATTGAGTTTGGATGTGGCATTATTTTCTGATTGATTACAGTTGTTTTCCAGTGCTGGTGAAGTTGGCAGGAGTGTTTCCAATACCTTGGTTCTACTGTCAGTGAATACGTTGATGAAAAGAAGGAAATAAGGAGGAGAACTGCAGCCAGCAACAGAGCATACTTTGCCTTCAATAAAATCTTGAGGAGTAAGATACTAAGCCGATCGACGAAGTTCAGGGTGTATAAGTAACCTTAACTAGATTATAGGTGGGCAATGGAGATGCTGAGCAGATTCGAAACAAAATTGTTTAGGAGGATTACAGGCCAATTTGTGAAAATGGGATATGGCGGCGGAGAAAAAGTAGAGAATTGTTTGGACCATATGATGATCTCAGCATTACCCCCTTCATTAAAATACAAAGGTTGAAATGGCTCGGGACGTGTCCTGAGAATGGAAGACAGCAGGACAGTAAAAAAACTGTACAAGGATTCTCCTGGTGGAGTGCGACCTAGAGACGACCTAGGAGTCGATGGAGAGATAGTGATCTCAAGCAGCTGAGGATAGATATCTTCCTTCTTAAGGACCTATATAGAGGAACGGGCTAAGGGTAGTTACATGCGCCTGTTGCGCCAGTGAAGAAGAAGAGAAGGAGAAGAAGAAGAAGAAGAAGAAGTTGGTAGGAGTAGAAGTTGCCTCCTCCTCCTCTTATGACGCTACAGGCCGAAGTCGAGCTTTGGCCTCCTCTATCCTGACTCTCCACTTCTCTCTATCAGTAGCAAAGGACTTCCATTCTCGCCCTCCCAACGTCTCTCTTGCATCCACAGCGACAGCATCTTCCCATCTTTTCCTTATACGGACTTTTGGTCTTTTGCCATCCATACTCCCCATAAGGAGTCTTTTTAGGTGTTCGTTTGTCGTCCATTCTTACGACATGGCCAGCCCATTGCAGCCTCCTCAGTTTTACGTACATTTCTACCGTTGGTTCGTTGAAGTGACAATATATCTCATCATTATGCCGAATCCTCCATTCCCCATTTCTATATATGAGGCCCATGATCTGTCTTAGGAGCTTCCTTTCAAATATCTTCAGGCGTTCAATTGCTCTTTGTGTTAATATCCAGGTTTCACTGCCATAGCACAGGATGAGTCGTATGATAGTTTTGTATATGCGCATTTTTGTCTGCCTATGAATAACTCTTGACATACAGTAAACGTGGTGATAAGCGTGAAGTAAGTTTGTTGGCTAGAGTTATCCTTCTCATTATCTCTTCCTCTTCATTCCCATCTTCAGATATCCTCGCTCCTAGGTATGTGAAACCTCTGACGGCTTATAGACAGTCTTCTAAAGACTTACCATTTTAGTTTTATCCACGTTTATTGACAGTCCTATCTCTTTTGTACTTACTTTTCAGGTTTAAGTATGTCTCCCTTGCAGCCGCACTTGATCGGGTTATGATGGCTATAAAGTCAGCATATGCTGCCATTTGTACTGACTTATAATAAAGTACTCCTGAACGATCTACACTCATTTTTCTTACGTCATATTCTAGAGACAGGTTAAAGAGGAGAGGAGCCAGCCCATCGCCCTGTGTTAGACCCTGGATGAGCTAAAATGGTTCAGTGAATTCATTTTGTATTCTCACCTGTGTTAGTGTTTCTGTCGTGGTCACGTTTGTTGGGTAAACCAGTTTTGTTGGTGTTCCTAATCCTAGCATTACATCATTTAGTAGATAATAGATAATGCCTAAGTCACTTTAATTTGCCATTTTTTTTGCACCTTATTCTTCTACTGGGGTGTCAACCTAGTATTGGTTTTAGCCTCTTCAACGATTTTTCTCCATTCAGCCCTCTCATTACATAGTCTTCTCCATCTTTTCATCCCCGTTTTCTTCAGATCCTCCTCATCATGCTCGACCCATTTCTTCCTTGGCCTTCCTCTTGATCTCCTACCTGCTGGTTTTCATTCTAGAATTTTTTTTGGGAAATCCGTGTTGTTCCATCCTCATTGTGTGTCTCAGCCAGGCTATCGTTCTAATCTTTATAAAGCTTACTAGTCACTTCATTGTATTACATTATTTATTTAATGATTTCTTCGTATTCTTCATTAGCCGTCGTTATTTTGCACTGGTCCAAAAAATTTCTCAGTACTTTTGATTTGAATATTGTGAGATAGGCCTACTGTTCGTCGTTTTGCGTTAATACCTAGGGTTCACATGCATAAGTTACAACTGATCTAATTATGCTTTGGGATATTTTTAATTTTAACCATGATTTCTTCAGTGATTTCGACTTCATTAATTTTGAGTAGGCGTAGTAACATCGGTTATCATGGGTTAACATTTTTGTCCACCTGGCATCATTCATTCCAGGACAGGAAAAGACAGGAAATTGTAAAACCACCTTCTTCACGAAGACGACATAATACAGCATTCGCGGACACAGAATGTCGTGTTTCGTAATTGCATAAGTAGACTAAAGGAATGAAAATTCAAATTATATAAACTGGTTATTGCAGTATTTGTTTACAACACAATAAGTTTATTCACTAGAGGCAAAACTGTATTTCATAGTAGGGCTAAGAATATCTTTCTTGTGTCGTAAAAACTACCAACGGAGGAAATAAATTCTGTATACCAAGTTTTGCAATGCACCGGAATAATCTTATTTATTTCTTCCAATAAACTGCAGAGTGTCAGTTATTTAAGGTGTATACTTTAATTTAAGGAACATACTGAATTCCATAAACTGAATCAACCTGGGGACTGGAAAACGCACTCTGACTTTACTGTGCGCCCGGAAGTCGAACCAAGGACCTCTAAACTAACGACCTCTACCTACTGGCCTAAACGCAACGTCTGGAATATATAACCGTTTTGTTAGAACAGTCTACCTTGCCTATTTCCTAGACTGGTTAAGCGGTAAAAAAGAAACCATTATTATTATTACTTTATTTCAGAAATTACCTTTTCAAAATGGCTGTTCAATTATACATAAATTTCGGTGATTCGCAGAGCGCTGCCATCGATTATTTTAATAATCTATATTATGAACTGCCGGAGTTTTATAAAGCTTTAGCACCTTCTTGAATCCAGGGTGTTAACTTTACCGACAAACTTTAACATTGTTAAATGATTTTCTAGTTGTGCAGTACCGGCTGTAGGTCGTGGCAATTACGGGCGTTAACGTACGCTGATAATCTTGTTTAACAGATAATTGTAGCACTTAAGTGACAGCGTACAGTTGTTCGTTGTAATTAATAGTTTGTACTGCATTCGCGGTGTTGGTGTTAATACCTGTTGACTCATACTCTAGCTTGTAGTAACTTGTAATGACCTTGGTAAACTTGTTTGATTAACTTAAACCGTTGCGCCAATACACGATACATGATAGTTGCAAGTTAGACAACATTGGAAGCTATTGGTTGTTACGAGTTTTGTAGTTGTGGCTTGTCGTTTTCTTCCTCATCCAGACGTTCGAGACATCTTCAGTGGCTCCTTTGATCGTGTCAACAACAACGGTACGGTAAATTTTGTTGTTGGGTTGCGAGGGCATCTTCGCTATGTTCACGGCTTGCAGCGTCCAGTTCGAGCCCAGTGACTGCCAGAAGATACAGACAGTGGTGTATCTAAAATTTGGCCTTGGGAGGGGGTCCGGTCGAGTCGGCATTGTACAAAAGAAAAAACAAGTCAAGACTAATCAACATTACTATCTTTAAATTGGCTGAAAAACGAGCGATAACATCTTGAAATCAGTCCCAAATACAGAAACGGTAATGACACAGTAAAAATAGGCGTTATTGAAAC
The DNA here is from genome assembly GCA_034769895.1 of Magicicada septendecula. Taxonomy (NCBI): domain Eukaryota; kingdom Metazoa; phylum Arthropoda; class Insecta; order Hemiptera; family Cicadidae; genus Magicicada; species Magicicada septendecula. The sequence continues at coordinate 152,590,742 of CM068373.1, forward strand.
ATTATTTACAAGATACTTATTGACTGAATTGATTCTCGTATATTTCATATTTCAATATTTCAAAAGTATACGCAAATGCTGTGTAATAATCCTGCTTGTATATTTAAAAAAGAGCTGGTTAACACAGCTGAAAAAAATTATAAAAGTGTCTAAAATTAAGAAATTAACAAAAATAGTCAACTATTTCGACACTCTGGGGGGGGGGGGGGGTCCGCCACGGGCCTTCAGTGGTGGTACGCCACTGCGAATAGATACGGAAACCTACCACAGTACCACGGTAAATAACAAAGAAAGAGGAGCGGTCATTGTCGTCGTCTTTGTCACCTTTTTTCATTGTCGTCGTCGTCGTCGTTATCACCATAATCATCGTCGTTATACCCTGATTAACGAAAGAAAGTGACTGGCGGAGCGGCCGCGCGGCGACCGAGTTTGTAAAAACATTCCACTTAATAACCTCGTTGAAACGTAAAATACAGGGCTAGAAATGTCTAATGAACTGTATTTTAATCATTTATTAAAGACGTTTTTAACAAACTTTTCTAATTTTTAAAATCTTTTTTCAATTACTTTACATTGAGAGTTAAATAAAAAAATACACGAATTTGAATTAAAAATTTAGGGTTTATCGTTTTTATTACGTAAGAACTCGGAGGTTAAGCATCGGAAAAACATTTCTTTAGACAATGGTAGTCCACCTTCTTTTGTACTAAAGAAATGTACTGTTAGATAGATCCAGCCTCCAGGTAGATAGATTAGATTAAATAAGTAGACAGATAACTAAAATCTCTGTATATACTTATGAGAGGTTGGTGACTCGTAGCAAGTTGGCTATGTGTCAATGTGTGAGCCATGAGCGTATGCACCACTTTCTTTGGGCTGTTACTGTACCTTGACTCGATCGCGCGCCGTTGAGCGATGTTAGTTCTAATTTTCCTATATTAACTGATTGCGGTTATATTTCGTAATATTTGAAGGTTACATACCACTTTGTATTGATGAATACAATTTTGTTATGCTTATTGTGAAAAAACTCAATGAAAAAAATTATTAATAACGGAGTTAACAGTACATTTGGAAAAAATTAATAACGTCGTTAATATTATTCGTAGGAATCTCAATTTTTGATATATTGTACTAAAGAAGGTGGATCTGTTTACAAGAAATGTTTTTCCGATTGCTTAACCTCTAAGTTCTTACGTAATAAAAACGATAAAGCCTAAATTTTTAATTCAAATTCGTGTATTTTTTTATTAAACTCTCAATGTAAATTAATTGAAAAAAGATTTTAAAAATTTGAAAAGTTTGTTAAAAACGTCTTTAATTCATGATTAAAATACAGTTCATTAGACATTTCTAGCCCTGTATTTTACGTTTCAACGAGGTTATTAAGTGAAATGTTTTACTACAAACTCGGTCGCCGCGCGGCCGCTCCGCCAGTCACTTTCTTTCGTTAATCAGGGTATAGTGATTTTGTTTTCTGTCTATTGCTAGGCGTCCGTACTGCTGTATGGATTTTTCTCCAGATTGAGTCTCGGTTCGTGAGGTACTGAAGTGTGCGTGCGAGTGCGCTTCAGTACGCCATCGCGTGTGCATACCACTTGCGAAACGTAGTGTGCCGGTTAAAACTGTATATTTACATTGAAAACTAGGTAAACTACTTCTCCGAGCCAAGTCAGCTGTACACTCGTACTTCGCAGAAATGTTTCACATAAATAGATATGTGCTTTTTTCTTACAGTTACCTCTAATCTGTTACGTATTGCGTGCTATTTGTATAACTACATATAGGGAAGCAATGCATAGCGGGCTCAATTCATTGTATGTATATACAGTACTCTCTCTTGCTCTGCCTGCAAACACATTTCTGCAAGGGTGTTACCGTGTTGAAGTAAGTACATTCTACTTGTATTCTTTTCTTTTACAGATAAATGAGATACACTCCAATAGAAACGAATATTTATTAATTCCAGACACCAAATTGAGGTATATCGTACAGTTACCGTAGGGGGACAAAATTCGTATGTCGCCCGGTGGGATGTCTATGATAGGAAGTGGTAGTGTAGCCAGGTTTAACGTTGGGGAGGGAACCAAATTTATACTTGCATACATTGATTATACTTGACGCGTGTTAAGAGTGCATACACCACTTTATTCAATATCAGCGTGATTTTTAGTTATTTTCGTGTATAGAAAATCAAGAAAATTTTTGTCATTAAAACAAAAAGAGTGCGGTGAATATTATAAAAATGTAGGTCTCAACGGCGTATTACAATTACAAGGGTAGGGTGAAAACTCCCGGGCCTGAATAAGGAAACAAAACTTTTTTGGATTAATTAGCATTTAATTCTCAACATAATCTCTATTTAGCTGTAGGCTATACACTTGTTCCAACGATGTTCTAAAGCGATTATGCCAAACTGATCAGCCGATTTGTGGATGTCCTCAAAGTAGCCATTTACAGCATCGCTGAGTTGATTGTGGTCAGTAAATCTTTTTCCAGCGAGCCATTTTTTGTGGTTAGGGAAGAGGCAGAAGTCGGCTCGGGCGAGTATGGTACTCTACAATTTGTTACTGTACTAAGCAAAAAAATAGGGTAGTCAGGATATTCGCAAATTTTCTGATAATCGAGACATTATCTACTATCAAAATTTATTTAATAATAAATGCCTTAGTTCAAAATAGTGAAAGAGTTCTTCAGCTCAGGGACGTTACTAGTTAGTTTTTAGATTGAAATACATTCTCTAATTCTTCCCCCCTTTAAACGATACAGGGTTGTTCAACATCTTTCCGCATATGACATAGTGTGTGTATTTTATGTAACATCGCCCACTGAACGCTACTTCATAGTACATTTCAATACAGTATTTTAAAAAGGAGCAAATGAGAGTGTTCTGGAAAGAAGGAAGGAGAGCAGAGTGAAGGAAAGTCAGCTAAAAAGGAAAACGTTTGAGAGTAATAAAAAATTAGCGTGCAATACAGATTTTTGTGAAAGGTAATAATATAAAAAAACTGTAAACATGATTTTATGTAAATGCATATTTTTCGCACATATAACCTTGTACGAAATAGGTTAGAAGCCTGTTTTTTAAATTACATTTATCTCACCACATTGGTCGTACTAAACACTTAAGTAAGACTAATAACCGATGTGAATATTTAATTTGTTTTTAAAAGGAAGTTAAAATTATGTGTTTTATGGACAAAGATCTAAATACCTGGTTTACGGATCGTTGTTTATGGAGCACTTTTTTTGAAAAATCACCCTAATTATTCTTTTATCAGCACATAATTATGTTCACACCGTACTTTGTATACGAAGTGTACTTCCCCCTTTCAGAGAGGAAAAGCTTCTTAAGTATATCTTTAATGGGGTTTAAGATAAATTTACGTAAGCGAGAAAAGAAATTTCACATAATTTTCACGGGACCGGCCTTCAAGACCGGATCCCTTTTAAGAAGAAAAACGGAATGTTAATTTATTCTGCCTCTCGAACAGCATAACATTTATTTATTCGTTCATTTGAAAACTGCAGTTATTTAAAGGTTATTACTCGATGAAAAGTGCTAAACCATTATGGCTTGATTAATTAAAGTTTCTTAAATTACCTGTTTCTAACATCTGAATTCGAAAATTCAGAAACACTTTACGTATTCGCGAAATACCTGATGTTGGTTCAGTTATTTTCTTTGAGCATTTATTTTAAGACGCAGTAAAGCGCAAGCACAAAACTAAACGACTGTTCAAGGTGTAACATTTCTGTTATCTTTATTGTGTTTGTGTAGGCATATATAAAATATTCTCAACAAAGAAACGGGCCGTTACTTCTGTACGTAGAATCGTAAAAGTGACGTACTGCAGTTTCCACGTTTTGTGTTTGTTTACCGTGTCAATAAATAACGCAAAATTTAATTTTGTTGTGGTACCCGATTTCTGTTGAAATGTACAGCGTTACGATTTAATCGGCCATCGAGACTCGAACTGTTGAATCCGCAAACTTTTCTTCTTAACGACTGTGGTGCAGATATTGATTGTTGACCATGACCATATTTGGAGTTCTCGCGACGTCTTTTTTAAAATTTCTACATCTTTTTCCTGGGAGCAGCCAGGATTTCCTTCTTGGGGGGGGGGGTTAGATTTGTGAAAATAACAATAAAAAAATTAAAAGAAAAAAGCTCCTTATTTGATATTCATTTTGTCGTAATCAAGAAGGTAAGTGTCATCAAAACACTGGTTACATCAACAGACATGTAAAACTTAACGAAGTCCTGAGAAAAATAAATATGACATCTTTTTTTCCTCTGGCACTACGGTCCCTGTGGAACCCTGGCCTGCTCAATAATTCTCTTCCGTTCTTCTCTGTCCAGAGCTTTGCTTCTCCAACCTGCCACTCGCATTTCCCTCAAATCCCCCTCCACATCTTCACACCGTTTCCTTCTCGGACGTCCTCTCCTCCTTACTCCCTCCGGCTTCCTTTCCAATGCCATTTTTGGGCCTCGGTCACTTCTCATTCTCACCACCTTAACCTCGCTTATGAGAGTGTACGTCTTTGAAATATTCGCAGCAAATGGAATTAAGTCGGTCTAACCGTTTCGCTACAGAAATTAAGCAAAGCTGTGCATAAAAGTGGCACTACAAAGAAACTGTTCAGGATCGCGGTACGGTGTACGCAAAATACTTGTTGAAGTTAGCGTATAAACCAGCTCACCGGTAAAGTATATGGACCCCTAGTAAACGACGTGGCGTTCAGTACATCGCCTTTTATGTAGATTTACGTATGTACAAATTAATGGACACATGTGAAGATTATAATTATTGATTTGTTCTCGAAATTGTTATTAAGCAGTAAATTTAAAAAATGTGAAAAATCAGTAAATACGGGTAGAAATGTCGCCTACAACAATAGGCACATATGTTTAAGATTCGAATAGCCAATAAATAAGAAATTGTTTAATATAGAAATTTTCCAAGTTGCTGTGGAATAAATTACTGCACTATAAAAACATCTTAAATCGAATTGCATACACAGCGGACTGATTGAACTTTAATAGCGTACCTCTTTCTTACTCGCCAAGACGACATAACCTCAAAACTAGGACACTTTCCCTGACCACAAGACGACTATGAATGGGTACGGTACGAAAGAATTTAATTCTCGCAAGATGGTTATTTTGACATCTCATTTATTTTTATCCCTCTGGGGGTTTTAACCCCGAAAACTCTCTCACTGCGTCATTGCTTTTCCATTCGAGTCTTCTGTCTTGCGGTAGCTCCAGAACATATATTTCCACTTAACGCTGTATAATGTATCCATTAAAAGAGCTTCCTCCCGTGATGTAATCAATAATTGTTATCGTTCGTCTTCCTCTTTTTCTCCGTCCCTCCGTCTTTCCTTATATCTTAATAAGTCAGTTACTCCTTTTTACGTATGTCCTAACCAGTTGGCTGTCTTGGTCTTTCCAAGACTATCAAGACGTATTTCTTATCACAGCTGTTCATAGTATATTTGTTATCCTCCCTACATCAACTCGAATATTTCCACATAATTCTATGGAACATGCTTCTGCTCCACACAGTCCCACCGCAGTGCCACAGTAATCATCATCATCACCGAGTATTAAACCAAAAATGGCTTGTTCTTGTCCCAAGCGGATAGACTAGAGATGGTCACTCCAACGCTTTTCGTACGCCCTGTCGGCTTATAATTCCACATTTGCTTGGGAATGTGGCAATCATACATTCGGTTAAGATGTTCCAACCATTTTAGCCCATATTGGGCAGTCGTGTCATACTCATAACACTTAGTTCCTGCCGTAAATCGACATTTCTTTTGCTATCTTGAAGAGTATATCTGCCCAGCGCCTGAGAAATCTGAATTCGACTGTTTGAATACGACTGGCCTGGGATTTCGTTAAAGCCCAATTCTCAGCCCCATAGAGAAGTGTGGGGAGGCCATCACCTTGTAGAACTACAGGCGTGTTAACTTTCCTTGTCAGTAATCGTTGCCAGTCTGCCAGTAGGAAGCTTACCTTATTGATAAAAAGCTACTTTGGCCGTAACTGTCCTAACGTTTCTTCCTAGGTCTGTTCATTTATTATAATGTTCAAAGATTTCCCTTGCCTGAATACTTCTGTATTACCTTCATTACTTCTGTTTCCGACCCATAATTCTTCTTCTCCACTTCAACTAATTTATCTAACATAGATTCTATTTCTTTCTTGCTAGAATTACAGTATCATCTGTCTCACCGGTTTCACGTTATATCTATTACTGTTATTTGGCTTACTGTCCATTAAAGGCTTATGTCGTTTTTACTGTTCTCAGAACCAAACAGCTGATGGCGTGTTGCGTGTAGAGAACTCGCCAGCGTTGTATGCATTGCCGACGGGTCGAGACCGTTGCAAGGGTCAAGGTTACTAGTATGTGGGAAGACAGTGTAGATCTCGCGATCGCGGACTACATACTGTACTAGCCAGACGAAATGTTGTTAATAAAAAAAAACGGGCAAGCGCCGCGCCCAACTGCACACTACCGGTTCTCCTGAAACTTTATCTTGAACTCTGAATAACGTTTATAGCGGAGAACGCAAATCGCTTATTACTGACTTATTGAAAAAAATAAGTGAATAATACTCGTATTATGAAACTTCAACTAGTTATGATCCCTGAGCTGCAAAACTAGCTCACCATTTTGAACTAAATACTTTTATTGTTGGATACATCTTGATATTTCACAATTTTTCGGTTATGAGAAAAATTACGGAAATCCTGATTATCCTGCTATTTTTACTTCCATGTTCCGTAAGTAATGGTAGTATGGTGATGGCGAAAAAAATTGTGTTCGAGATAAGGGTTGATTCTGATTGTGCTACCCTGAAAACATGAAGAAAAGTAATTTTCCGAAAAGTGTCCGTGAATCTGCCTGTGTGTAGAATTTTTTCTATGGTGAACGATAACTGCCGCAAATTTAAATTAGAATCAAATAATTTTTTGCATATGTGCCCGAGTTGTAGAGAACTCAAGGCCTATTTATTTTGGTGAAGATCGGTTAATGGGGAGGGGTAGTTTACCTGCAACGTTTTACGTTTTAACAAGAGTAAAGTAGGTACTTAAAAATTCATTTAAATTCAAGCAATGGTAATTGTTAAAAATAAAATAATTTCGTTCCCAGGCAACCAGGTTGTTCGGTTAGGAGGGAGAGGGAGGGGAAGTGTACCTTAACTTGCTGTGTGTTTTAACAAGATTAAAGTTGTTTAATAAATAAGTAATTTTAATAAAGAGTAATTTTAATAAATAAGTGTCCCGAAAAAAAATTCATATTCATCCACTGTAAAATGATATATAAGATAATTATAAATAGAGTGGGTAGTTGAAGGGGGAGGGGGTGAATTTTTGAAAATTGTTATGCTGAAATCAAGTAAAGTACGTTCGGTGGGGATCGGTTGTGGAGGAGGGGTGATTATCTGCGTAGTTCAGTTTCTTTGTAAGAATAAAGTACCTAATTTTCATATTTTCATAGATAAAGTGACTCGAAAATAACATTATATTAAACGACTACCCCATAATAACAAAAATGTCTAAAAATAGTGAAAGTAGTTTGAGAGTAGGCGATACGTTTTTAGAAATTATCGAACCGAATTCAAGTAAATGATTTTAAATATACATTTTAGAACATGGAAGTCATGTATCGTTCTCCGTACCGATATTTTGTTTAGTTAAGTAACAGTTGTAGAGCAAAAATACAACGAACACTAAAAATTCTGCAAAATTGGATTGTTATTAAAATTCCTTTTAGCCTGACATCCGACTGGATTTTTACAGTTTTTTGTTGCCACTTTTGAGCCCCTGGATCAGAAAACATTGAAATGTCAAAACTTGACAATACATTCAGATTTTACTTAAAACCTTCTTTAAATGATACCCCACATGTACTTTTGCGATTTTTTTCAAATTTTGTTGAACCCCTCACATTTTTCCGCCCGCTCGACTGTTTTTTGGGGGTCAATCTAAAAAAAACAATAGGATTCTGTAGGGTAAAAGTATGGAGACGCGTGCCTAGTTTTATCAAAATCGGTTGGTGTGTTCTAAGTTATCGTAAGACATTCCCAAACAGATAAGCAGACAAACGCAAACGGCCGAATTAAAACTAATAACTCGCTTCGCTCGTTCAGAAAGGTGAGGGATTTAAGGGCACTCGTAACCGGCAAATCAATCAAAAAAAAAAGATTTCCGGTTTTTTGTCTTTAAAAAAATCTTCAATATTTTCTGATTAATTTGATACCAAATTTATGTGAATACGCCTAATAATTATTTTTTTTAAGATTAAACAAAAAATTGAGATTGGAGGAAACGTTCTGTCAAAAGTGCTGAAACGTTACCATTTTTTTTACAAATCTGTAACTCCCGTATAACAAATCGTAGAGAAATGTAGTTTTTACGATTGGAAAGGGAATTTCTATAATCATTCACTACCAATGTGTGTCATAAAGCCAATATTTGCTGATCTGAGACTTCCTAATTTGTTAAAACAAAGTCTTCATGGTAGTACACAGAATGCAAACGAGTCGCTGATTTGGAATAGATTGCCAAAAAAATTTATTTGATGGACTGGATACTTTGGGTTCTGGTGTACATGATGCTTTGTTGACGTTCAGTGAAGGCAGTATAAATAAATGTCAAGTCTCCAAACATTTGGGCTCAAACTAGGATCCCATTAAGGGGGCAGAGACAGTAGTAGTGAAAAAGGTTAGACAGTCAGTTAGAAATTTGAAGAGAAAACTAGAGCACCAAGTGGACATAAATGAAGATCCTGAGTATGGAGCTGCACTATTTTAAATCAGGGAAAATAATAAAAATCTGTTTTAAAAACTTTAATTGCGTTTTTGTGAAAGTGTATTTTTTTAGATAAGTGAACCATTATTTCAGAAACCAAGTGACCTATCAAGCTGAATTTTTTATGGCTATTGGACTAATGGAGGTATAACTACACAGCTAGAATTATACAGTTTCACTGAAAAATAAAAACCTAAAAAATATTAAGTATGCTCCTTATATGCAGATTTTTAGAGCAAAACATAATAAATTATAAAACATCAGGAAATTGAGATATCGTTGTAATTGTTGTAGCGTTTGTAATGTACGTATAATGTGCGTACCAGCATGATAAAATTTCAGACGTCTATCTTTTACAGGGTCTGAGATAATGGGTCTCAAAGTTGATGAATTTGACATGGTAACCATAGCCAGTTACGAGTGCCCTTAAGTGAAGAAGAAAATTCGTGTGTTACATAAGTCGTGGTTCGTAATATTATCATAGGCCTATAGAATGGCGGTTACAGGTTTAGAAAGTTAACTTGCACTCTGAGTCCGGAGATTGATGAGACGTGGGCCGTGGAAGTCTTCACCACATTCAGTGTATCGCTGTCTGTTTTATATATAGTCTTTTTCGTAGCTGTGCCTTTTAAAACAGCTACAGCGTAGTATGTGTCGGGTAAGCCAATTAAGAAATAAATAAGCAATTTGGCGTTTAAAGCAAACAATCTGTTAAGTTGGAAACCGTTTTAAGCGGTAAGTCGTTGGAACGGATATGGCACTTCAGTTGTCTGTAGTGCGACACGTGCAACCTATCTCGTGGCTAAGACCACCAAGTTTACGATAAAATTAAAAATAATAAATGTTATTTACAGAATAAAAAGACACTGGGCAAGAAGACTAGAGAAGAGACATACAACATTTTATAACACGATTGCGGTTCCATGGAGTGTTCAGTCGGCGCATGCGAAGTTCTTTCGATCGGTGAAATGCTGTATCAGATTCTACCGCGACTGAGACGATGAGAAGAGAACTTAACGTATTGTCGATAAGCGATATCGAATATAAGAGAACAGAATTAATTGAAAGAAATATTTGTAAAGAGTGAACAACGGAAGATTTCGTAAGCTGCTATTTATGTATAGGGGTGAGAAAAAGCGAAACTCTGAAAGCCAAGGAAGGGATGGAGTGTTGAGCCGGTTCATTTGTACTGAAGGTCAGCCTCTTGGCAGTGTTGTGATCCAGTAGTCTTGAGTTCGTAAGGTACGGATGACTCAGTTCGCGCAAGGTTCTGAGTATCAACAATGTAGGATTTAACAGTTCGAAACAGCTTCCAGATCCACCGCTCATGACGGGCACCACAGAAGCATAAGGGCATTATTCATTCTTTAAAAGCCTATCAGACCAGTCTTTATTTGGCCAAGTATTTATGCAAAAACTACATCAGCCTCTGAGGGAGAGCAGGACATATGTTCGTTATCCGTGTCCATTGGCGACTTTTCCAAACGGAATGGAACTACTCTCTGGGGGGGGGGGCACTTCACCGCGCAGCGTGTATGATATAACACTGCCCAGCGGGGACCTCATAGAGGTTAGAAGCAATGGCATAATGCTATGAACAAACAGTGAAATTTCCTGCGGGCAGAAGATAGATAGGTGAAACTTCTATGTGTATTGCAAAATGTACCCTGATGATTAGTTTCTTCGGAAAGACGAGACTTTTAACGCAGTAACGAAGCAATCGATTACGACCGAGTCTAGTGTAAAACTAATGGGTTCTGGTTAGTGATCTGTTACGTCAGGACGGATGTAATAAACGTTTTGTCACCGGGTTAACGAGGTGCGGACACGAGGATATTAATGTCGGTCACAGTTCGTTTTGCTCCGACGTTTAAGGAAACGTCAGAAACTCGTAGCTTTTGCTTCAGATGCTTCGTTAGTAAATAAGTGTGTTTATTCTCGACTGTAGTTGGTGGAATGTAATATTGGTTTTGTCGATGCCAGTCGATTGTTTGAACAATATCTTTTGTTATGTACCTCCTTATAATAGGATCTGTGGTGTCTTGGTTGCACAGTCTATGAAGCTTTTAGTGTATTTTAATTGCAAAAACCTTAAATGCTTTGTGTTCAGTTCATGATACTGTAAACAGATCATAAAAAGTCCAATTAACAGCACGAAATTGTCTTTTAGGAGCATTACGTGCGTTTCTAGAAGTGACAAAAGAGCGCACAGTCTAAAAACAATATGGCCAGTAGAGAAATTGTAGGGAATTCTACCATAGGATGGGCAGTGGGGAAGATATTTTTTTATGACGGGTGTGTTTAAGGGTTGACAGTCCTCGGAGAGGGAAATTCTCATGGATGGTTTTCTGGCATGAGGAAGGGACTTCAAGGAGGGAATTAGGCCTGCATTTCTAATATCTGATTACTGAGGAAAATATTTTCTCCTTGCATTAGTAGACAGATCAAGGTGTAGAGGTTTTGATGAGCAAAACCCGGGGATCATTGAGAATTTCTGTAAAGGAGAATCGTCGTGGTCAACGTCTCAAGGTGCTCGAGCGAGGAAGGGCTTTAGGGACGTGTTTCTTGAAGGTTAATGAGATCTTCTCTTGGGTAAACTAAAAGGAGGGATGTTACAGACTCCTAGTGAAGGGTGGTGTTCAAATAAAAAAAGCGGAAGTAATGTAAACTAAATATTGTAAAATGTGTCAAACTATTTTCACAAAATGTTAACTCGGATTTAATTTAATTTATTTTTTTTGTTACAGGTGAGTAGTGCTGTATACTGTGGTGATTGTGTTTGAAGATAAGAATACGCATGTAGCACACTGAGTTACACTTTTTATATGATTTTATTAACAATTAGTAAAAAGAATTTAACAATAAATTTTGATGTTATATAAAAATATTTTAAGGCTCGCGAAGGAGACATCCAGTGGTATCCTTCCTTTTTAATACTTATTTATGTGTTTGCGATCATGTGATTGGAGTCATATTCCTGTAATGCACCAGAAACTGGTTGTCCAGCTGGAATTGAAGCGTGTAGAGATCGTCGTCATTTATTGAGATCCTCCATTTCACTGCACTTCCTTTCCCATCTCTGGCTGAGGCTGCGGTAAAATAAATTTTGAATAAAGTATGTGCTGTGAAACACCCTTGCCGTAAACCTTTATGAACCAAGACCATTTAATTAATTTCTTTTTTTTTTTAGAAAGCATAGTATAGTAATGTATGGTACTGGAACTTGGGAGGTAAACGAAAGAACCTCCCCCATGGCTCCAAGCAGCGGAGATGGACTTCTGAAGAAAATCTTCTAGATATCCTAGCTTCAATTCGTTAAAAATTAAGACATCAGAGTAATATTAGACATCATGAATACGTAATGCTTCATATTGGTACGGCCAGATGGAACGAATGCCTGACGACCGTTAGCCGAACAAGTTGTTATATAGTAAGTTCCAAATAGAAGACGAAAACGAGCAAGATCCAGCGATCGTGGGAATAGGACATCTATGACGAGGTGAAAGAAAGAGGTTTACAACGAGGAGAGTGGGACGACAGAAACCTCTGGCGAGCGGAATGCGAGAGACGAAAGTAGCTGAACGTGTGGAGGAGTGTGTGAACGAGTTTTGGCAGGTTCTTCCTGGATCAAGTCACTGGATCTTTTGGCAATTTCTTCTTTTTGACTAATATTTTCCGAGCTGTTAATTCGGCCGTCGTCTAAATTCGTGAAGAACACATTTTTTGAATAAAAAACTACCGCGGCATTGGGCCGTGGTCGATTGCTTAAACCTTTGTTCATAGCTTCTTCTAAACGTTTCGGTCACCCACTGGAGGTCTTATTCAGTAGCAAAATAGTTCGAAAAGGATAATCTCCTCTTATACCCCTACTTTGAGGTGCATTTGGCCGGCCATCCTTTGTCGAATTATTTCGCTGTTGAAGAAGAAGATATGAACAAAGCTGTCGACCACGGCCCAACAGCTCAATAGTTTTTAATTTTCATAATGTTGACTCCGGTCGTGGGTAGCCTCGGTAATAGACACAGATTAATTTTTATTATTCATCACGTAAAATATAATAATAACAGTCTATCAAGCTTTTACAGTTTATAGTCGTTGATCAACGAGCAGAAAATTTCTTGACGTTTGTTAGCGTCAGTTGTGTCTAATAACACTTTCATAAAATATTACCCTTGTAGTACAATAATGCATTTCTTCTGTTCAGTCCAGTGATTAGCCAAACTCCGTGTTCCGCTTCCGTCAAGACCACCTTTTTCTTGACCCTCATCATCTAGTTTTACCCGTGCTTTGTAGTGTACTACAGTCAACGGTAATGTCCATGGAACCATTTCATCAATGTATTGGTTCCGCCTTGACTTTACATTCCTCTGTCTTATCGTTTGTGTTATAAATGCGAAGGTCTGGTCTTATTTGATCCTTTGGAATTGTATCCTGTCTAGTCCAACCCTGAACACTGTGCAAAAATTTAATTTCATTTGCCTAAATTGTTGTCCTGTCTTTTTCGTTGGTATCCAGCGTTACTGCAGGTCAGCACCATTCCTTTGTAAAACCTCAGTTCTGTATCTCTTTTCACCCTGTGTACTAAAGTTGCCACTAATTGCACATAAAATCTGTCCTGTAAATCTAACCAACCTTAAAAAAAAAAAAAAAATAAATTGTGACAATTGTTCAATTATGCCGTCACCCACAACGACTTTAGATGATACAGTGGTCTCTGCCCAAAAAAACACCGTCACTTTAGTTAGTCTTTTAAGCTTTCTACACGACGTCATAAAACATTGCTATTTCGCTTAACTTACGCAGCGATATTTGCATTTATCTCGTATTTCCTGTACTTATTATTAATTATTCCGGCTGTACAATGTTTACACATTTTCCGGAACCAAATATTACGAAGTGATTGAATTCTCATCTACCACTGCTGCTTGTCCATCCAAAGATCTTCTTCAATTTAACGTCCCCTCATTATAGCCTTAATTTCTTCGATCCAGGTGTTAGGTGGTCTTCCTGTTTTCCTTCTTCATAGTGGGGTCCATTCCATAACTCTCCTTGGTAATCTTTCCTGTGCCATTCTTTTCGTGTGGCCATACCACTGTATTTTTTCTTTGTTTGGATAAAATCAGTAATTGAATTTTTCACATTCATTCTGTCCTTAATGACTTCATTTCTAATTTTCTCACGTCTGGATACTCTTGCCAAACGTCTCCAAAAGTCCATCTATGCTGTCATTAATTTTGTTATTGTGCGTTTATTAGTAGTCCAAACGTCTGAGCCGTAAGTCATGATACTTCTAACAGTGGTTTTAAATATTCTGGTTTAATTTCTGCTGTAATTTGCTTATCCCACAGGATTCCATTTAATGTATATATAGAAAATTCCCATCTGTATGTACATCTTTTCAAAATTAATTCTGGATTGTATTTCTTTGTCTTGCTTCCCACTGGGCGTAATTTTCCCCCCTAAATACTTGTATTCCTCTGTATATGAAGTCTTCCCCATGTCTTCCTCCAATATCAAGTCTTGTTGAAGGTCACCTATTACCATGTATTTTGTTTTATTCATACTTACCTTTAGTCCCATTTCTGATATTCCTGTATCAATTTTCTAGTCATGTACTCTATGTCTTTAAAATCTTGAGCCAAAAGTAATTGATCATCAGCAGTATACAGAAAATATTTCCTGTATTTTCCTCTCATTTTCGTGTGGATACAAATACCTTTTACGCGCTATTCTCGTCTTCTTTACGTTCACCTTTTGCCAACAGATGTTGAGACCCTTCACCCACTTTCTAACCTTCGTTTCATTTTGGTCGAGGCGTTGCGCTTCTGGTAAAGTCTGTTTCTATGGGAGTTTCGCTTTGCCTCTGGATAAATTACTTTCGTTTAAGCCGAGCTTTTAGCTCACCCAGAGTAGCCATCACACACGGGACTGACTTCTGTTGGTTACTGGCAGCTAGTGCAGTATTTTATCAGGGATGATCCCCCCTCCAATCTATAAAGCAGCAATTTGTCGATGCAGGAAGCAGAGGGATAAAATGATGCGTAGGGATGGATAGAGGTGGTGGGTTGAAAATGCTGGACTTGTTCGGAGACAAACCATGTGATCTGGTGTAGGAAAGTGAAGTGTGTAAAGAACACAGTGAAATGTGTATCTACACATGAATGTGTGTTAACTGTAATGAGGAGTGCGCGTGTATTTCTGTTGCCACGACAGCCTCATATTTAGTGTATATTATTCATTTCACGATATTAATTGATGACTCGTTGGGCGCTTGGTGAAACATATTAATACAAAGGTTTTGTAAAATATATAAAAACACTTGGTATGTTTCACAGATTTTATTTAACTCTGACAGCTGTTTCGGCTACCTAAGCCATTGTCAAAGAGAGAATGAACGAAAACCTAAACACAGGATGTGAGTGGTGGTGACCATCTGTTTAGGGCGTATCTGGAACATCTGTGAGGGTGATTGAGATGGAGAGGGGGGTGTGCAAGAGACAAGGGAAGGTCAGGTGTCTTTAAAACTAAATACAATCATGATTGCAAAATATAAAATTAACTAAACTAAATATAATCTGAATGCAAAATATAAAATTAACTGAACTAAATATGATCTGAATGCAAAATATAAAATAAACTAAACTAAATAACAGCTTTTAATAAAGGGGATACACAGAATTCAGTGTGTTCATTTGTTAAATTTTTGTTATTTGTTATTGCTTTTTTAATTTCTAACAAATTTTTAAAGACACCTGACCTTCCCTTGTCTCTTGCACCCCCCTCTCCATCTCAATCACCCTCACAGATGTTCCAGATACGCCCTAAACAGATGGTCACCACCACTCACATCCTCTGTTTAGGTTTTCATTCATTCTCTCTTTGACAAGAGAGAATAGGGGCTTAGGTAGCCGAAACAGCTGTCAGAGTTAAATAAAATCTGTGAAACTTACCAAGTGTTTTTATATATTGTACAAAATATATAAAATATGATAGTAGTGTCACGATTTTTTGAGTTCTAGATTGTCTGAGGTACTTTTTTCTTTATCTCTCTTTTGTTGAAACACATATATTCCTAACTCCCTTTATAAGTACATATCTTTTCGTGTATTTTGAATGAACGTACAACAGTGCATTGTGTGTCGAATACTGCACATTGTACAGAAATTCCAAAATCGATTGTGTTTGCTTTGGATTCGGTTACGTAAATTGGTGAGGACAGGTGACAAACGTCTGTGTAATGCATATAAATTTAAAGAACGAACTGCGTTAAAAGACGCGGTGTACTGGTCGCCGATTCGTGGTATAAAGTTTCTGCCAAAATCCGGCAACTTTCGTTGAATAAAATATTTGAAACAAGTGAACAGTTGAATGCAGCACAAAATGACGATAGTGAGGAGGTTGTACAAACGAAACCGTACGCGAAATAATCCACAGGATTGTGGATCTTCACGCCTTGGGTGTGAAGATATCACAAAAGAGATGCTGAAAAATGAGGTTAGTAATGAGGGAAGAAATGTATTTAGCGACGAAGAAAAATACGACGACGTACAAGGTTTGATCAGAAAGTTTATGCAGTTCTTGTTTATTTAAAAATTATGCCTTCATTCATTGACACTTATGCTGCACCCTTAAATGTAGTCTCAGCCAAATGTAACACGATTAAGCCAGCCGGTTTGCATTCTTCAAAATATTTTAAGTATGGACTTTTAGTCAAAATTGTGAAAAAGTCGCATGTCGAATTAAAGTGAATTTTAACCACATATGAATACAGTGTTCTCTTTTGAACATTCCAAAATATTAGAATGTCAAACGTTTGTTTTTCAGTGCTCAAAAAGTGGGCGAAAATTTTTGTAAAATTCAAAAATTCATGTGGAGTATCAGATTGAAGAGAATTTAAATCAAAATCTGGATATAATGTTAATTTTTGAAAATTTCAAATATTTTTGGACGTCAGATCCCCAAAGGGGGTGACAATTTTGATAAAAATCGCAAAAAACTCATGTGGGATATCATATTAAAGATAATTTTAACTGACATCTGAACGTATCTGGAAGATATCTGGAAATGCATATAAGTTTTGGAAATTTCTAAATTTTGGGACCCCTGGGCCCATAAAAGGAGTAAGGTGTCACACTAAAAGGAACTGTAAACCAAATCCGAATGCTTTGAATTTTTGTGTTTATTGTATGAGTGTGTACTCTGCAATTGTTGTACTACTAAAAGAATAGTAGACTAACTGTTTTTTTGTAACTTTTCCCGTAATTAAAAAATTATCTAATATCGAAAATTATGTGATAATAAATGTACTTTGTTCAGATTAGTGAGCGAGCTCTGCAGCTCAGGGAGCTTACTAGTTTGGTGTGCTTAGTGTTCTTTTTATTCTTCTGCAATCCTGTGCCATTCTTTTTGTGTGTCTATACCATTGTAATTTTTTCGTTTGGATAAAATCAACAATTGAATTTTTCACATTCATTCTGTTCTTAATGACTTCATCTCTAATTTTCTTGTCGAACGTCTCCAAAGTCCATCTCTGTGTCATTAATTTTGTCAATATGTGTTTATTAGTAGGCCAAACTTCTTAGCCGTAAGTCATGATACTTCTAACAATGGTTTCAATTATTTTGGTTTTAGTTTCTGCTGTAATTTGCTTATCCAAGGGGGATTCCATTTAATGTAAATATAGCGATCTTTCCCAAATTAATTTTGGATTGTATTTCTTTGTCTTGCTTCCCACTGGCAGTAATTTTCCCCTAAGTACTTGTATTCCTCTGTATATGAAATCTTCCCCATGTCTTCCTCCAATATCAAGTCTTGCTGAAAGTGACCTATTGCCATGTATTTTGTGTTTTATTCATATTTACCTTTAGTCCCCAATTCTGATATTCCTGTATCAGTTTTCTAGTCATGTACTCTATGTTAATCGAGTAATATAATCGAGATTCCACTGTATTCATTTGTTTAGTAATTTGTGTAAATCTGGTTTGGCAGTCTTGTATGAACAGCATTGAACAGAAAGCGGGTTATTTAGTACTTGCGCCAGATTGCCTAATCTAACCCAAGCGTATTGACGAGTCGGTCTGTCACAACGCACTTAACAAAACGGAATCAGACTAATGCAGCATCGATCGACCGCGCCAAACTCGTTGGCGTTTTGTTTGTTTCCTCATAATACCCCCATTATTAGTTTATAAGTTACCATCCATCTCTTTGCACGTCTCTCCATCAACTACGTCGTCCTCTCCAATGGTTTAACGTTTCTTCTGTCTGTTTTTCTGTCTTTATTTACCCATTTTGTCGTCAAGCGTCGTCGAAGTCCTTTATCCATTACGTATCTAAATTCATTTATGTCGTGGGCGTGGCTTTTACTCCTAGTTAGGTTTTCCCCTTACTCAACTCATTCCTCCTTCCGGGCGTGCTTCCATGATGATCTTCCCTTTCCTTCATTCAGTAGCGCAACGTTCAGGCGATCAGTCCCCCCTAGAGCTATTAGAAATTTCACCAAACTTCCATATCACTTAACGTAGTCTCATTTCTAAGCCAGTTATGTGTGTGCTAAAATAACGCTTATAAATAATTTGCAGAAATAAAATGAATTACAAGATTTGTAAATTAATGAAACAAACTGGTCTCATATCCAACACCACTTCCGTAATTTACATAGTAGAATTGACCAAGCAAGAACAGATCTTAAGAAAATATATCTTCAGGCGTTCAGTAACGTGTCCCTGGAAACCAGGAAGAAATTCATAAAAAGTTTTAGGAGCGCTTGCTCATATGGCTCAGAAACGAGGATTCTCAGGAAATTGGAGAGGGGCTGCCTTGATGCTTTTCAGGTGTGGTGCTGGAGGGGGTCCTTAACAATACTGTGTACAGAAAGAGTGGCAAATGATGGGGTTTTGAAGAAAGTGGGTGAGAGAAGTATTCTGATTGTTACCTGCTACGCCATGCAAACTGGTTCGCCACCCTGATCAAGAGAATGTTGAGGGGCGTAGTGGAACGGGAAGCACAGGCAGGAATATATGGATGAGAGAAAAGGAGGAAGAAGGTGATTAAGAGAGTCTTTCGAAGGGAAGAAATTGCAAGCCAACCAGCCTCTTAAGTTGAGGAGAAGACTTCGTAAACGCTACTCTTCTGCGTGTAATAATTTAACACACAAGCAACGATGGTGAAGACTGAAAGACGAACACCGACTTCGTCGACTAAAACAGTAAGCTAATATCAAACAAGATTCACGGTAAAACAGGGTTCCTAAGGTGACATGGTGTGCTGAATAAACGAGATGTCTCACTACGCGTGTACCCCTGTACTACCGTTTAAAAAATTAATTAAAAATTAAACTTGTACTAAATTAAAAAAAAAATCAGCGTTCCCATTCCAAGAATATACGGCACTGCTTTTCACCAACTTTTAAAAACAAATTCACCTTAATCATCATCATCTTCAATAAGGATTAAACAAAAAATGTTTTGTTCCGGTCCGAACCAGATAGACTAGAGATGGTCACTGAAACGCTTCTTCCGACGTTCCTGATTTCTCCGTCCTTTCTGCGTCTTCAGCAGTTGTTTGGGAGTGCAGCAGTCAGCCATTCGGTTAAGATGTTCCAACCATTTTAGCCGATATTGGACAATCCGAGTTTACTCTTAATATTCAGCATTTCTTCTGCAGACGTCGTACATATGTATTTCTTCTACTGTCTTGAAGAGTATAGTGCCTGAGAAATCTCATTTTGGCTGCGTGAATACGACTGGCGTGAGACTTCGTTAAAACCAATTCTCAGGCTCGTAGGTAATTGTGGGGAGTGCCATCGCCTTGTAGAACTTCAAGCCTGTTTCTTTACTCGTTGATTAAACATTTAAACATAAAACTTACGACAACGTTAGTGTAGAAAATCGATATATTTTGGCCAGATATTATAAGTGTCTCGTGTTGCTAACTACAGGCAGTGCCGGATTTACCACTAGGCCACAGGCTCAGAGCGGCCGCAAGCTACAGATTTTTTTTTTAACAGAAGTATTTTTATAAAAGTAGTAGGCACTTTAATTTATTTAAGTATGATTTTTTTTGAAATTAAATGATGATTTTTGGTTAATAGTACAAATAGAAGACAGTTCTTATTTAAATATTGTGCGCTTATTTTTAAGACGTTCGCATCCTTGAAAACTACTGTCTGGCTGCAATTCGATGATCGAGCATTGTGTAAGGTGGGAGAAGCGTGGCCGGGTACAGCTGCCGCCACTAGCCTTTGCGCGCGGCCACAATCGTACTACTCACTCTGCAAACATAAATCGTGGCGAGTCACTCCAGCGTTCGCGACCATTTCTCGCACAATCGACATTTCATTTTACTGTAATGTGTCAGTTAAAAAAACCTAATTATAGTTTTTAATGAAAGTTATAAACCTAAACTTTTACTGAAACACCTCACTTTACGGAAAAAATTTAAATTTGAGTATTTACACTATCATATCTAAATTTATAGCCTGTGTTATATGAATTATTTACTATTACTCACTCTATTGTCCATTCGCCTGGATTCTGTTATTCCAGCTCCTCAACTCCACTCAAGTCTTCATCAGCGTCATCTGTACTTTTGGAATCTGATTCACTGCCACTGTTTTTAGAAAAAGTGATTCAACTATATTGTCTATGGCTGGTTCTTGAGCTAGGTACTCGTCTTCAATTGTTTCAACATGTCGGCATTTCCTTACCCAATCCTCAGGACCCATGCTTGACACTTTTTCTTTGCATAACATTTCCGCTTGAGAAATAGTGCAAGAAACGTTTCTGCTGGCCACGTATCCTTTAATGTCAGCCCAAACCAGCTCAATAGGATTGAGGTCAGGATGATAAGGCGGAAGTCTCAGAACGTCATGCCCTTTGTTTTTCACTATCTCATCAATTAGGTACCGATGAAACCTAGGTTTGTACATTTTTACAAGCTTGTACAGTTCTGGGACGTACATACTGTCACTAAATGGGATATTGTGCTTGGTAAGCCAATCTTTCATCTCCTGCTTTCTACTGTTAGATGTGGGGGCCTTTTCGAGTTGTATGTTGTGATAAGGCGCGTTATCTATAACTACAACACTGTTTGGGTTCAAATTTGGTAACAACTTTTCTTGTAGCCATTTTACAAACTTGTCGCGATTGACATTGTCGTGGTAATCACCAGTTTTTCTGCTGGCTTTCCACACAGTAAATGCGCCTGGAACAAAGCCTGTTTCGCCACCAGCATGTATAATAATTATCCTATCCCCTTGAGAAATTGGACAACATGCACTATTTGAACTGTCCGACCACGATTTACTTGAAAGGTGGCTAGAAAGAATGTACGACTCGTCTAAAAAAATTATTGGCCGACCTTGTTCTCTGTACCGTTTAATGGATCTTAAGTATGTTAATCGTTTTCCCTAATGTCTAGATTTTCAATCAACAACTTTCTATTGTTTTTAGTCTTCTGCCACCTAAACCCAAGTTGCTTTAAAATACGCCTTAAACTAGTTTCACTCCCCTTAAGTCAATGGCACCTTTTAACTCCTCCTTTAAGAGTTTCACAGTAGGTAGTCGCTTTTTTTGCAAATGGAAATTGTACACTATTCTTCTCACAACACATTTATCAAAGTCATCCAGTTCTGTAACTGACTTTTTCCCGGGATCAGAATTTTTTCCGGTGTTGAAAAAGTCTTCACATTGTCATCACTTTCGTTAAGTTTACTAAGTTCACTATTTATTTTTGTTACTACGCGCTCACTAACACCGGTAGCCGCTGCAGTTCTTTGGCGAGCTTTAACTAACGGAATTGTCACACTCTTGTTGTCTGCTTCCTCTTTCATAAATTTATACACATTGCACACCACTTCCCTGCTCTGGCTATGAATTACTTTTCCCCCTAATTTTGATTTGAAAAATCCCCCATTTCAGAAAGTTTGCAAATAAAATTTACAAGTTAAAGTCAAACATAAAAAATAAGTTCACTCACGACGAAAAGCAAAACACGAACACGAGCACGTAATCACTGTCACCTAACGATGTTCCAGCACAGACTAACGACTATTTCAAGCTGAGAAAGGATGGTGAATAATAACATTTTCTTGGAAGCTATGACAAACACAAGGAAGTCGTGTGTTCTCGGAAACGCTGGTGTGGTCGGGAGCGCCGCATGAGTCATCCAATGTTTGTAGAAAAGGCGCCCCACTCCACCTCCCGTCCGTTGCAGGCGCCTAAGCTCCGCGCGCACAGGCTAGTGGCGGGAGCTGTACTACGGTAGGCTAAGTGGGGGTGTTGTAATCTCTAAGCTGAGAACATTACCTCGTCTCACTAGTCCCCCCCTCCATTTAGCTCGTCGCTTGCTCTCTTAACGCATTCACGCATTCTTAACAAAATCATATTACCATGTACTTTAGAAGCAAATGCAGTGGAACTTGTTTATAATGAACGTGTAAATTTCTTCCTTGTAACCGATATTCGTTCCCCCCCCCCGAAATACGGAAAATCTCCCCATAAAGAGATAGGCTTCATATTGACAAAATATAATTTTTTAAAAAGAGGTATATAAATTACAGAATTTAATTTCAAAAAATAAATTAACTAAGCAAATGCATAAACTACAAAATTTATTCATGTAAATTAACATTTATGTTTATTAGGCTATACAGTAAAATAATTAAGTTACCTGTAACTCACTACAGTTCACTGTAGTGCACAGAAGCTCGAGTAAATTTAAATCTAATGTTATAATGCAAATTGCGATAAACAGTATTTCTTAGACACTGTTGAATTAGAAGTACCGCTTCTTAAATCCCGAGTTAATCGTACTTTTTCATAAACAGTTAAGATTTAACGTTTGATGCCTGATATTTTATGAATTTTAAATACAGTAGACTACATACTAACAGACAGACGGCAGATTCAAACTAAATGTAAGTGAAAGTAACACTGTAAAAGTAAACTTAATAAGGTCTAAGAATACAGTTCCTATTCTTAGGCCTACGCGGCAAAACAACAAAAGATATACAGGTAACGAGTAGCAACCATTTAAGAAATGGAAAATTCCGAAAAATACGACTTGTCAATCATTACATGTGATATGTGTGGGTTTACAATACAACGTACACTATGGTATACTGTACGTACATTACAACAGATTTAGCTTATTTCTGGAATACATTCGTACAAGGATAATTAGTGTAGGCTAAAAGAGTACAGTACAGTACTTTCATTATCAGTTTGTATAAGAAAACGTTCCATATCTGAAATATATGTTGGTTGGTGTGTTGGTGGTCGACAGAACCAAAGTTGAATCTATAAAACAAAAGCAAGATAATTATTGAATTATCTAACTGCAATGTTATACGGAGACAGTCTGGCGACAGGAAGTCACATAACACACAAACACGGTACACAGATAAGCGTAGTCAGGTGTTAAATTGCAAGGCCACCAGCTATCATTAGAGTGACTAAAAAATTTGGCATATGCCTTTGTAGTATTATTTGTTACAATTATTATTTCGGTACGTGTATTCACAGATAAACTAAGTCGATCGTGTTTTCATATAGCAAACATTACGTTTAAGTTCACTTTATGTACTCGTGTATTTAGTTTTAATGTGCTAAATACATAAATTTATTATTGGGTTAATAATAAAAATTTAGTTTTCGTGCACAATAAAATTTGCTATTTCTTTAACGTTTAACACCGCTTGTTCTCAAATTTTTAATCACGTTACCATACTTTTAATCGTCTTTTTTTTGTTGAATTCAAACATTATTAATGTGGGATACATTTACAGGGGAAGTTATTATAACACACTTGAACACTTGAAACTACGGCTTTTGTAGAAGTCAGTTTGCTGACGCTGAGTAGAGGGGAACTGTGCTCTAGGTAGGCAAACCAAACGGCTAGTACACATATTTCACTCTACCTCGCTTACTGTCTGGCCGCGATTGGAATGCGCGACTTGGCGTCCCCACCACTAGACCGGCAGATGCATTGTTACTGCATTGCCCATTCCCCCACTTTACCTACCCTGCGCACTCCAATCGCGGCCAGACAGTACAAGCGACCGGGTGGTGGGGGAGAGCAGTCTCGATCATCCAGTCGTGCCGGACAGTAATCTGCGCATGCGAATTTTGAACATCCACTATATTGCCCCCGAATTTACACGACCGTGGTACCACCCTTGTTTGTTATTAATGTTGATCAGCGTTGTGACTGACTGAACGGTTTGCGATTTGAGGTTGTTTTTATTTGTTTTGAATGTAAAAAAATGTTTTAGCTTTGTGTGGTGGCCGGCGTGTTGTTTCATTGATATTTATTAATGTGAAAACTTTATGAACATAGAACTTAATCCGTACACTAATAAACGTATTCATCATGAACATGAACATAAACATTCACACGGCTAGTGGAGCCTACAAACGTGTGAACTGGGGGAGGGGGGTGCTCAGAAAACTTGGCCTAAGGCCTCAAAAATCTTAAATCCTGCACTGACTACAAGTACGCCTATCGACGTAAAAATCGTTCAAGGTAAAACAAAAGCGACATAACTGTACCGTGAACGGACAATGTCAGATTGTGTCGGACTTGTGCGAGTAAGTCATCTGTGCCTTCTGTTGACATTTTTATAATTGGGATTGCGCGGCGGCTCTACGCAGTGTTTCAAGGGGGGGGGGACTAACTTGAACGTTGGTCTCCCAACCTTTCCTAGGACAAGAGAGAATTTCAGGATTATTCCCATATAATTTTATATACATTTTATAAAATTCGTTGCGTGTGAATGTTTTTAAATAAACCACGTGAAGTATAAAGGTTACAAAAAATATGGAGAAGCGCTGATTTCAAAATCATGATTGTTATTCAAATGATATATATATCCGGGGTCCCACAGCTACTACCGCATCCCGCATCTCAGTTTCCATATCAGCTTATTCTGTGTAGCTTCATTCTTCAGATTCTTTTCTTCCATACTCCTTTCGATCCCTTCTATCCATTTTAATCTAGGTCTGGTTATTCAAATTAATATAATAATGGCTCCCATGTATACCACCGAAGTAGCTTAGGAGTGGGCAGCGTAGGCTGCCTATAATGTTAGCCGTACGGCATACAAGGAAGACAGTGTGGCCAGCACTACGCTTCAGCCGCCCATTAGTATCCCCAGGATGTTATCCCAGGTACTCATTTACAACAGGCTGAGTTGACCTGAGGGCTAAAAAACGCACCTTGATTTTATGGTGCGGGCCCTGGAATCGAACCAGGGACCATAGATTAGTAGCCAGGTGCCATACCCACTGGTCTACTGAGCCGCCGTTATTCAAATTAAAGGTAATAAATCTCATGCCATTAGGAATCATTAAATTAGTATTCTTAATAAATATTGTAAAAATTATTCTTGCTGAAGGTATTTTTATTACCCCTTCGCACTTCAAAGATATTGTTCCAAGAACGTTTTAAACAGCTTATAGTTCGTTAGTTTTTATGTAAAATCCTGCAGTAAAATCATCCCATTTTTCCTAATTAAAGTCATGTAACTGCTAGTTTATCTCTGCAAAGATGACGGTTCAAACCATAGAGACATTAGACTAGAGGAACATGACTCGTGACATAGACAACCCGGTAAGGGGAAGTAGACGAAAAAGGTAAACGTAGATTAGTAGGCTCTGCCTTCGTTTTCTGACGCGTGCGTAATTATTTTAACATTGAAAATGTTAATAAGGACGTGTCGCACATTTGCGGCCGATCGCTGGTGCGTGATCGAAAATGGGAACCGGTGAGTTTCCATAGAAACTACTTCTTTGTTGCCAATAACGTAGTACACATATAAAACTTCGCTTACGAATGCGACTACATTTAATTTATAATCTGTACATTGGTAAATGAAGAATGAATTCAGTGATTGGTAAATGAACATAAATATATTAATTTTTTAGATTTATTGCAGCATTTTCAATGCCTTTCTCTATGCATTGCATTTGTGCAATGCCTGTAAATTTTTTAATTGTGCAAATACGGACGTTATTCACAAAATGTTCAGTTATTGTCATTATTAAGAAAATTCTTCTTCTCCATTCCAGGATTAGGCGACACCACCTGTTCCGGTCTCTGTTTTCAAGCCATCTTTTGCGTGGTCTTCCCACATCACTTTTCCCTTTAGGAGCGTATTGTAAAACTTGTTTAGGCAGGCTTTTCGCTTCCATTCTACCTATACGTTCAATCCATCTCAGCTTGCATTCCTCGATTCTTGCATTTACAGAGAATATACCCATATTCATGTCTTATCACATCGTTTCTAATTTTATCTTTTTGTATACATATTAAGAAAATTCTGTTTATTAATTTACAGATAATGTAATTCCTTTTAATTGTAGAATTGAATGGGAGAGAAGAATAAGGGGAATACAGTAAACTTCATTTATCCGAACTCCAATTATCCGAATCGATATCAGATAATTAAAAAAAATTCAATTTCTAAAAAATAAGTTTATTCAAATTGCACTTGGCGTACAAATAAAAAACATCGTAAGTAAATGAAATACATGTCACTCACCTATCTCACATTTACAGTTGATCAATGTATTGCTGTCTACTGTGTGGTGTGTGTCGTGCGTTCTGTTTATACAGCACAGTATTTTTCCAAGTTGTTTTCACATAGTGTGTGTATAAAATGTCTTCTAAAAGGAAACGTATCGTATTATTGATGACGGACAAAGTGAAAATAATTGAACCATTAAAAAAAGGAGTGTTTCTCAAACAGTTGGCCGAAACTTATAATGTAGGTGCAGCCACTATTTTTGATATAAAAAGAAATAGTTCTTTGATTTTGAATTTTGTTTCTAATTTTTAAAGTGAAGATGGAATGTGAATGATGGCAAATGTAACGAGTTTGTTGCAAGTGATGGACTAAGGTGTATAGAGTGTATGAAACGACATTACAGAAGGCACCTTGTACGTAAGCTACTGTTTTCAGATGAAGATGAAGAAGGTACAGTGGCATACCATAAGAATATTGATTTAAAGGACTGTTGTTACATTATAGCCGATTCGTGGAATTTGTTTGAAACCGTAACATTAAAGAGAGCATGGAATAAAATTAATGGAATTTCGACAAAACAAACGCAGGAAAAAAAGAAAAAACAATGAACAAGAAGGAAGAGGAAATAAGAGCAAAAGGAAGTGTCGAAGAAAATGAAGCTGTATCAATTGAAGACATCTAGAAAATGATTGTACAAGTTCCTGGCTGTTCCGAGTGTGACGTGGACGACACAAACGAGTGATAGCAGTGTAATTCACAGGACCCTGTATATGAAATTTTGACGATGATGAAATTATCCAAAGTGTAAACGATGAATCTCACCAGGTGGACGAAGACTTTGACAAAATTGCTTCAGTTGAACCTTAAAAGGAACCTACGGCGAGTGAGGCATTCGCTTGTTTTGACACTGCCTTAAAGTGGACGTTTTCTTCCATAACATAACCTTTTTCTCATGTTTGTCCCAATTATACGAATTTCTGCATATCTGAATTATGTCAGGGACTCATTAGTTCGGATAAATGGAGTTCTACTGTATTCAATTTTTGTTCAACTGAGATAGCTATTTTCTTTAAAACTAAAAATACATCAGTTGGTGTATAACAGGGAAACATTCCTGGAATGTGTTGTCCCTTCTTATTCTCAATAGGGACGTAGGGATATAGTTAGATACTATATGTTTGCTACAGTGCAAAGCCATTATTCGAAGTAAGATCAATGGAATGTCATCAAAATAATATTACATTTTTTAAGAGTGGTGCCTAAATGTTTCTAAAGTAGTACTAAAGCCTTTCTGGGTAGAGATGTGTTTAACATAAGCTATATAATCATTCCATCAACACGAAAGAACAAAAGAGAATCGTGCTAGCACAGTGATAGTATTCACAGTGAGGTGGTTAAACTTTATGGGGGGGGGGGTATATTTTACTTCGTGTTAGCAATGTTTATGATAGGAAAGTTCCTATCTATATATATATAAAACTCAAAGTCTGAGGATTTATGGGTACTGAATACAAATCCACACCATTATACCGATTGCCACCAAATTTTGCACAGGTAACCTTTGATACAAGGCGCAAAATACTGTCTAACTTGGAATTTGATATTTTGCCCCGTTCGCACGATTTAGGCCCTTTTAATTATGCCTTTTCGTTGACGCGTATAAAGATGTCAAAAACACCATGGAGACCAGAATTAATTAGCCTACCATAGTTACAAGTAAATGAACAAATGATATTTAGCGGCATCGGAACTGTACCTTTATCCGTTCCTGTAGTTTTTTAAAAAATGTTTTTAATATGCGATTATATCGATATATTTTGTAATTTTGTATACAGATACGTCTATGTATTTTATAATTGCCTTAAACGATTATAAAATTTATGTTTATACGTATTTCTGATGATGCAATGAATAAGTAATGAAATATATTAAATACTACTACTAAAGATGTCAAAACACCATGGAAACCAGAATTAATTACCATAGTAACAAATATGTAAACAAAAGCTATTTAGCGGCATCGGAACTATACATTTATCCATTCCTGTAGTACATTTTCGATGTATGCATTTGTTAAATAGAATCTCCAAAGACTCTGGATTGCAGATATCCACGATTAAAACCAAGGGGATGGCTTTTGGTAGAACTGATCCCGTACGGGCAAACATTGTTATAGACGTGGTACTGTCCTGGAACAAGTTAGCAGTTTTGAATAATGCTACAGTGTGTCTTATAATGCAAGAAACGACGTGGTGAACAAGTTGCATAAGTTCAACCTTATGTGCGGGACCATCAGGCGAACCCTTAAGTCAGCAAGTAAAGGAACACGCCTAAAATTCTACAAGGTGATGGCTCTTTCCACACTTCTTTGTGGGTCTGAGAATTGGAATTTAACGAAAGGCCAGGGCAGTCGCATCCAAGCGGCTGAAATGAGATTTCTCAGGCACGTGGCAAGGTATACTCTCCATGATCATAGAAGAAACACAGGTATACGGCAGGAACTGAATATTATGAGTATACTCGACAGGATCGCGCAGTATCGGCTGAATTGGTGGGAACATCTTTGCCGAATGGATGACTGCCGCATCCCCAAACAACTATGGAACTATTAGGCGAGTGGACGGAGAGGTGTGGGACGTCCGAGGAAGCGCTGGAGTGACCAGCTATAATATTTGCCTATTTGAGACCAGAACAAACCATTCTTGGTTTAAACCTTGAGAATGATGATGATGATGACATTTTCGATGTTTTATATAATATGCGATTGTAATACGATGTGGAAAGTGTAGGCTACTAATTGTAAATTGTCCTATTACTTAATGCAAAGCGAAAATACGTGTTGTTTTCATTTGTGAGATCAGGTGGCAACGGTTTTTGGTTTTTAGTTTACTGCTGGAATGAATAAAAGCCATGGTTGAAGAAAAACGTAAAGTTTAATGTGTTATACAATGCGTCTAACACAGTAACACTTAAAATACAGAATTTAGCGTCTTTGATTTAACAGGTACTTTATAAATATCTCCAAAGGCTTTATAAACGGGTACTTTTAAATCTCCAAATGCTATTGTACCAACATAATAATTTAGTACAAGTTAAAATAGTACAAGTGATGAAAACAGCTTTGGAGAGAATTTGACTAATGAGTACAAAATTGTTATACGAGCTGACAGAACACCAAATAGACATAAACAATAAAAATTATATTAAAATACTTATTAAAAGTCAAATATTCGCGTGCGAAGCCGCAGGTAACAGCTATAAATGATAAGATGATACAAGATGTGGCTAAAATTCATCTGTATATACCAGATAAACATAAAACATTTTACAGAATATTATGCGTGGCCTACACGAAATACACGGGAAGAAAATGGTGAACTACTATGTGATTAAAGTGGTATTGATATAGAAAAGGGAAAACACTGGTTACTTATACTTTTCATATCTTTGTTTGTTTTATAATGATACACAAAGTGTTAAAAGGTGATACTTATTGACAACAGAAAAACACTATTTCAATTTTTGTATTTTTGTTTGTTATTTGCTAAACAAAAAGCAGACGATCAAAAAGATTACTGTGAATGTAAGCTGTTGCGAACAACAGTAGAATTGTAAATAAATGTTTATTGTGATTTAAAAAAGATGTTATCTGTTATCAGTTGGAGTTGAGATAAAAAAAGAAAAGATTCCACAAAGTTATCTATCACATAACGGTTTACTTGTTAAAATTATGCTAATATTGTAATTTGGGACCTATAATTATCGTTTTATTGAGTAACTTTATAATTCGAAGTTTTTCCTTTCAGTCACTCATTTATCTACAAAGTATTTGTTTATCGTTTTCTGAAAATTATCCGTGGAATGTTTTCTTTCTTCTTCTCAAGCATTCAGTTATTTAAAAGCTTTACATAGATCACAACTGGCTTGTATTATAGATCTACGTTAAGTGAATTCTGAATTTCGCTAAAATTGTTAACGAATCTGGTGCCCCCCCCCCCCGGTTGCTCTCCTGATCGGGGACTTCGTAATTACGCCGCTGGCTCTGTGTACACAGAGTCGGTGTGACGTGGGAAATGCACTTTAACTGCGCTGTTCTGGTCACTGCCTTGTGTACGTAGGAGAGAAACTGCCATTACAGGTGAACAGAACGCCGAGCGAGTATCCTTTTGTAAGCCGCTAACCGTGTCACCGTGAAAGCCCTAACGGTCCGCGCGTCTCCCACACCACCCGATCGGGCATTGTTGTGTTAAACTGCATCGTTCACAGTGTTCCGCGTGTTTGTTTGTTAAGTTGCTGGACAGCGGAGAAAAAATGAGATGTTTTTTCTGCGACTTGTGGTGACTTTTATACGGACAGGTTCTGTGTGCATATATACAAAAAAACGTAGACTGTGTGGTTAAAGAAAGGTCACGATATTTTTTTGTGTGGTCGGGTAATTTTTTGTATGCGATCTGTTTGTGCATCTGGTATCGTTTTCTTAGAAGTGACCAACAAGAGAAGTGGGAAAGAACTGAGCTTAGTTGTGTACCGTACAATAGTCGTATTCACCGCCTCGTTAACGTGTTTATAAAGCATATAGATGATATTCAACTGTGACAGGCTGATTACTTGTCTGCGTCTCTTCTTCACTGTTGCTTTGTGGGGTACTCTTCTTCTTGTGGCGTTACAGCCCCCCTCCCCCGAGCCTTCTTCTCCTTCAGTCTTCGCCCTCATTCACAGCCGTTCTCTGCCAGTTGCGAAATTTTATAGCATTTTCGCACCCCCAACGAGTTCCTGTTACCGTCTATTACGGGACCATCGGAGAGGTGTACACCCCTGTTTTACGGATTGGAGCAGCCTCTTCAGTAGTTACGCTCCTCCACCACTCTGACAACGTGGCCCTCCATTGTGTCTTTTTCTTTTATTTAACGTTTTCCTGTTAAACTGGTTCCGCTTTCCGGATCAATGACCGTGTATTCTTTAGGAGATAGGCTAAATATGTCATTGTGTCAGGTGGCGCCAGCGAAGTCGCCATTGGAGCTACACCAGCCAGGCACCTGACAGTCAATGAAATCGCCATTGGAGCTACGCCAGCCAGGCCTCTGAAGTCAGCGATGTCACCACTGGAGCTACACCAGCCAGGCCCCTGACAGTCAGCGAAGTCGCCATTGGAGCTACACCAGCCAGGCACCGGACAGTGAGTGAAGTCGCCATTGTAGCTACACCAGCCAGCCACCTGACAGTCAGCGAAGTCGCCATAGGAGCTATACCAACCAGGCACCTGATAGTCAGCGATATCGCCATAGGAGCTACACCAGCCAGACACCTGATAGTCAGCGAAGTCGCCATTGGAGCTACACCAACCAGGCATCTGACAGTCAGCGAATTCGCCACTGGAGCTACACCAGCCAGGCACCTGACAGCCAGCGAATTCGCCACTGGAGCTACACCAGCCAGGCACCTGACAGCCAGCGAAAGTAAGTCCCATTCACCCCCGCAACGTTAGCATTTCTATGATGTGTAATGAGTACTCTGCGCTTTTGGAGGGTAACTGACCTCCCCTTGTGCTATATATCCTAGACTTCAGGCGGATTGGCGTTTTGTTGTCACAAAGGACTACTGTGGCCTCTCTCCATTGCATCCACTCGGCATTAGAGTCGAATGTATAATGTGTCACATTTCGATACGGGTGAGGCTTATTGTAGTGTTGAAGGAATTGACGATTCAGTGTTCTTACACCTTCAAACTTCATTGTCCTGCTTGGGTCGTTATTCTCAGAGTTTCTACTTAAAAAAAATGTATGCACTTGAACGTGTAGTGAGTTAAGACTCACGTTTTGCATCCATATATAGATAATGAGATGGTCCAAACTTTTATGAATACAGATTTTATTCTTCGGACGGAACAGTCCGTCTGATATATCTCAAGTATCTGATATCAGCTGTAAAGCTTGAAAGCGCTACTCGGAATTTTTATTTATAGTGGTGCGTGCAACAGTGTTATTTCTGTTTGTGATTATAACCACGAACACAACTTTTTAATTAAATATCATTTAGTAGTGCAAAATAAAAATCCCTAGTTGGAAACATTATGTTCATTGCTTGTGGTCAGGGGTAAGTAAAAGTGTGTAGGTAAAATAAATATAGCCAATGACACTCGGGGGACGAAAATGAATCATTTGACATCAGATTGATCAAAATATGATTCAGCTGTTAACCCTGTGGGAGCACAACACAAAGAAACTTAACTTGTAAAAAACAGATGCAGCCTTTTTTGTTTGATCAGATCAGATCAGATCAGAATTAACCCCTCCTTTCTCACTCTCTTGGCCGACGTATTGGGTAATATGTTAAACATAAGGATAGCAAAGCTAGGCAGTTTGGCTAGCACTGCGTTTCAGTCGCCTTTTATTGTCCTAAATTTTCGCCTTCTAGGCATTACCCTTGGAATTGCCGGTAGCATTTCACGGCACTCTGTAATGCTATTAGTCTCAATTTATATTGCTGTTGTTACCTTAAAATTCAACGATAACTAAAGTAAGCGTTATGACTATGAAAATGATGAAGAATATAGGCAGTAAAATTCTCACGTTTTTTTGTATTTTATTCTACAAGTTGTAGAATTCCATTGTACTCCAGAATTTCGGTTCGGTAACATAGTCTACCAATAGTCTGCGACCGAGCCGTGTGGGTGATACAGAGATCCGTAGGCAATGAAACGGAAGACGTTGTTTGAAATTGGAACGGGTGTCAGCACCGAATCCTTGCTAGTTGATGTAGTTGTTGTTGATGATGATGCAGATGTTGAAATACTGTCTAAGTACATACAAGTATCGCAGATCGGGTAATATTGCCTCGGCCAAAAGGAAGCCTTTCTTACAACTAATGTGTTGCCCGAGCTGCAGAACTCGCTCACTATTTTCAACGAAGTTCATTAATTTATTGTTACATACATTTCGATATTCGTTATTGTTATATAACAATAACAATACTATAAACACTGAAAGTTAGAAACATTCGGATTTGGGTTACAATTCCTTTTATTCTGAGACCCTGCTGAATTTTCCCAATTAAAAAAAAAATTGATCTCTTTTTTTGGCCCGTGTAATCTTATAACTTTGAAATTTCCAGAACTTAACAGTAAATTCAGGTGTTATTAAAATTCTTTTTAATTTGATATCCCACCTGAATTTTTTTATTCTTGTGGAAAGTTTCGCCCATAAACTTCCATAAATTAAAAAAATTAACAAAAAGAACACTATATTCAGATTATGGTTAGAATTCCCAATAATTGGATACTCCACGTGGGCTTTTGTCATTTTTTTCACCATTTTGACCCCTTCATATTTTTGCCTTCCGCCCCTGTATTTTTGGGGAGATCAATTTGAAAAACAACCCAGGGTTCTGTAAGGTGAAAGTATGGATACTCATCTCAAGTTTTACGGAAATCGGTAGATGCTTTCGAAAGTTAATCGTGAGACGTACTCCGAAGAGACAGGTAGACAGACAAATGCCACACGGTCGAGTTAAAACTGAGAACTCATTTTGCTCGTTCAATGACTTGTTCTTTTTTGGGCAGCATTTCCTAACATTGTCTCTGCGCACCGATCAGATTGCACTAGATGAGATTAACTTTCTGAGTCTACGCAAAGTTGCCACAAATAGTATTCATCAACCGCAGCTTATTCATTGGAGCCGACCCGTCGTCATTCTGCTGTCGATATAATCGTTGTTTAATGTCGTACAACGTAACGTAAAGTCATTCGAGATGAAAAATTAATTACCACTGATTACTAACAGTTGCTTTGATGCCGATTGTTATCCTTTAAGGTCAGAGAGTGTTAATAAATCAGCATTCAGATCGCTTTAAATGTCAACGGTACACGATCTGTATGAACTTTATTTCTAGTTTCGCGGAAATTAATAAAGAACTGTCCGCAGTGACGGATTAATTTTGTAAGCACAGCGCGACTGTTTGGTGAAATATTGTTAATGGCACGAAAGTAGCAACCCAAGGACGTTGAACCGTGTGCTCAGATGTTTAGACGAAGCGATCCGATAGCAAAACTACTCGTACAATTTGTGACCCTTAATCTGCGCTAAGTGCAGCAGCGATCGATCGATAGTGGGTGCATCGTTACGGGTTCTTTGCCAACCGGCACACGTCCTACACATAACGTGTGGTGGACCGGGTTGAATTGTTTTCTCAGCGGTTGTTCGCGCAATCGGTCGCGACCAAGTGATCAGTGAAGAGCTGCGGGTCCCTGACAAATACCGGTCGTTCTCGAAATGTACCCTTTCTTCTCCTTGTATTGGATCTTCATTCGTTACGGTGTTGCTGCTTATCAATTTCGTCTTTACTTTTAACTTCTTATAGTCTTCCTGAACTTCTGTATTGTGTTTTCCCATGTTTCTTTATTGAAGTGAAACTTTTTGTCAACCGTTGTGCTTCCGGGCCACATTTCGTTCGTCACCAAGGTGTAACGGAACACACTGTAATTATGGAACCCGAACAGAAATTCTGTACTTCATTGTGTACTTCGTTAAAAAATAAGTAGAAATATAAAAAGTAAGTTACTTTTACGTTTTAGCCGACTCTGTAAAATACCTAGACAAAAAACTGACTTGGCGCAACCACATTTGGATGAAGAGAAAACAACTGGACACCAAGTTTCGCAAGCATTATTGGCTCCTGGGCAGAAAGTCATTACTGTCACCAAACAAGCTGTTGGTGTACAACACTGTCTTCAAGGCTGCGTGGACATACGGCTTACAGCTTTAGGGAACTGCATCTAAATCCAATATCGCCATAATGGAAAGGTTTCAGGCCAAGGTGTTGCGTCCCATAACCAACGCACCGTGATTGCGTCTGATCAGCAACAAAGACAGCTATAGAGGCCTGGACCTGCCCTCTGTCAGTGAAACCATTGAGATATTCAGCGAAAGATATGTGAAACGGCTTGAAGAGTACACGAGTCCTTTAGCCATAAATCTACTAGACAACAGCCTACAGACAATACGTCTAAAGTTAACATTCCTCTAACCTAGACTCTAACACTATAAATATATTATGCATAATCTGTTACTTTTAAATACTCATATAGGGAACGAGTCCTCTATTTAGAGGACTAGTTCTCTTCATGCCATGTATTCTGTAAACAATTATGCTTATTGTTGTGTATTAACAGATTGCATAAATAAACGAAAAAAAATTATCTGTACTTGCTGTGATATTTTGATATTTCGATTATGTGATAGTGATAGTTACTACAGTGGAACTACGATAACTCGAATTTCAAGGGAAATTGGAAAAATTCGACTTATCGAATATTTCGAGATATCAGGAGTTATCAAGAGCAGTATGACTGATATTCGAGTTGTAGAAGTTCGGGTATAGCGGAATGGGCCTATACTGTATAGTGTTGTTCGGACAGTTTGACGCCTCGCAACAACTGCATTCTTTTTCTAATTAAGGCACTGAACAGTATGTGCTTTGGTTGCTAAATAGAATTCCTGTACCATGGATAATTGAATTTCATGATAAAATAAATCGTATGCGTGATACAAAATATAGGCCTATGTACTTTATTTCAGAATTTGTAATAACGATAACAATGTTAGTAAAGTAGTCATTGGAAACGTGTTGAATATAATAATAGTACAGTTTGATGTTATCAAAACAAAAGTTTACATAAAAACAAAAAGTTATCGTTGTAACAAAAGTCAGTAAAAAGAAAATTAAGAAACGTAGTAGTGTTTTAAACGTAAATTTAAAATTGTGTACGATTAATTTACTATAAATCATTTGACACCAAAAACTGTAACAAATTGTATATTGTAATTTTTACGTAGACTACGTATTAATTTATTCTGACTGATGAATAACCATTTCAGTTAAACGTTACGTTTAGATTAGGGTATGTTTACGTTACGTTTTTACGTTAGTTTAGGTTAAGCCTGTTATTTCAATTTACGATTTCCTAAATGCTGCGGACGAGATTTACTCTTTAAGTCTTAAATTATAACAGATGTATTTCGAACGATTTCAGTAACAGTGCAATGCGTTAATGGAAACACTCATGATTAAAACAGTTTGACAAGAACGGGAATTGGAAGAGCGGCAGTATGTAGCGCGACCGCTGAAGTATATTTATTTGTACGATTCGCTCAATAGTTTGGAAACCTTTTAAAAATAAAACATGGGGAGTTAGATCATAATTAAATTTGAGCCTTTCTGTACAATTGACTCGCTTAGTGTATTAGTCTTGAATAGAGAAAAAGATTCTCGCAGGCTAGTTTTTACGCCTCACGACTGAAAAAAATTAAAATATGATATGAAATTTTATTTTGTATTTTGTTATTAGAACGATATTATTAAATTGAAATAGCATGTACGTGATCTGGACTACTTTTACAAAAAAATTATCGTTAAAGAGGAAGAACTCTTTGCATAAGGACAGTTTATATTACAATACGTACTAAACTGAGTGCGATGGTTTTATTACGTTTTTTATTTTTACTGACTCGTTTTTTGGGCTAAATTTATTTAAAATATACTAAAATGTGATGAATTAAAATACTGTTACTACTGTGTACATTTTGTAGACTTATCTAGTATTTCATTTTTATCGGTTGAGGTTTATAAGTCGAGTAATAGTAGGGAACGTAAGACCCATAAGCGCAATGTATTTCCCTATCTCCCCCATTGTCTCATCCGACTGTGGAAACAAGAATATGTTGTTTTATTCTCCTAGGTTGTTATATTATGGATTTCTGAGTCTTGTACTTCAACGAGAAGTCACATGCATCCGTATGATATAGTTTTTAAACTATAGGCCTACGGAAAATTTTTAAACACTGGGGAGTATCTTCTTGATAAGACCACTTTATCATCCCCATATTGCAAATTAATTATTCGTGGATTTATGATTGTATTTCATTATCTCGGATTTAACGTGTTTTTCGTGTACAGATTTGGCGTCCGATCTAAAAACTAAATTTTCTGTGCGCTATTGTGCTGTACAGTAGAGGTCGGCTGATTGTGAGAACGTAACCGGCTGTCGGTTGGAACGTACATTGCACGAGGCGGCTGATAACAGTGTAGATAAGGCTGCTACCTTGTTTGGCGTACACAGCAGCTGTAGTGTTGAGTGTAACGATGTATTGTATTCACGAGTAAAAACTTCTGTTTTCTTGGTGAAAGCGATTTTGTGGAGGTAGTTGGGAAAACACCGTCTTAATGGTCTCATCGTAAAGTCACTTAACGTGATGGTAGTAACACTGTATTGCGTTTTATTCACTGGAGATGGTATCGCAAATGAACACAGCAAATACGTTGACATGATACTGGATGCTGAACGTAGATGGAGGACGTCCTCTTCATTACCTGATATAAGCTTATATCTTGCCCTGTCTTCACTGAAACCATCTCTGCAAGGGCCTAGCCATAGGTCTTCTTCCAAATCGGTTAACTATCCTCTTGAGTTGCGTAACTGCTTCTGGGGGAACGGGAATAAGTCTAGCTTGAACGTCGGACCCCCTCCCCCCATTTTCGTCAGGACAAATAAGAAATTCAGGATTCTTCCCGTATAATTTTATAAATTCTTTGCGTCTCAAAGTTTTTCCATAAACCAACGTGAATTATAAGCGTTGAAGAGATGTGGAAAAGCGCTGAATTCAAATAGTTGTATCTCGATTAACTGTTATTCAAATTGATGATAGCTAATATATATATGTCATGTCATTATGAATTACTTTAATTCTAAATTTGTTCTTTATAGATCTTGTAAAAATGTGTCTTCGTGAAGATGTCTTTAAAAAATCCGCTTTTATTATCCCCTGTACACTTTAATTTAAGGATGTTGTCCTAAGAATGTTTTAAGCAACATATAGTACATGTTGAATACGTTATTTTTTATTGTAAAATCCAGCAATAAAATCTTCTCATTTTTCCGAATTAAACTCAAGAAACTACTAGTTTACCTATGCAAAGTCGACGGTTCAAACCTACAGGAGTCACGCATAGACAACCCTGAAAGGGAAGTGTGTGTGGCGGAGAAAGATAAAGGTAGATTAACAGGCTCTGACGGTTACCTAATTGTTTTTGAAGGCTGCAAATATGTACGTTATTTACAAAATGTTGGGTGAGTAATTGTTATTATTAAGAAAACACTAACTTTGTTTGATTAATTTACAAATATTGTAATTCTTTTTATTTCTACAGTTATTTATAAACCTTATTTTAACACACAATTGGCAGAAATAGGCCTACTTTAAGTGATTATATAGTCAGCTGAAATTTTTAATATCTGTGGGGCTGCCCCCCGTAGTTAAGCCACTGATCCTCTCATCTTCCATTCTGTAAACATGCTCCATCGACTGCTGTTTTCTTTCTTCTTTTATCTTATTCGCAGAAAATATATATTAAATTTTGTTCGTATTTCTTCATTGAGCTTCCGATCTCTAAGTCGACAGCCTATTCCTTGCCTCAATAAAATTCGTTTTAGCTAATTGAACTGTTTTCCTTTCTCTGTTAGTGTTTAGGTTTCAGCAGCGTATATGAGTATAGTACTGCTATAACTTTATAAAATGTAATTTTTTATTAGATATCGTTTTAATCTTTAATGTTTTGGTA
Organism: Magicicada septendecula; assembly: GCA_034769895.1. Taxonomy (NCBI): domain Eukaryota; kingdom Metazoa; phylum Arthropoda; class Insecta; order Hemiptera; family Cicadidae; genus Magicicada; species Magicicada septendecula. The sequence continues at coordinate 152,629,708 of CM068373.1, forward strand.
TTCTTCTGGACCTTTTGACGTATAGTGCTTCAAACTGTGTGTCATATATTCTGTGAATCGTGTTAATGTTTATGTCGCAGATATCGGGTCATGTCGTAAATAGTTGAAGTGTGAGATCTGTTTCTAGTGGTGTCGCGAACAGTCTTAAACCGGCCGCACACTGGAGCGACATTTTGTTTCGCGACAGAACTGTTTCGACGCTCGTGTTACAAAGCGTCGGTTCGGTGGAGGAGAGGCTTTAGACATTGTCTTACGACAAAACAATTTCTCGTCAATGACCTGTGACAGTGTGTGGTTCGTGGGTTTCTGAGAAGCATTAAAATAGAAGGGATGGACTAGGTAAGTGTAATATATTCTCCCCGCCTTGTGTGGTTAGATGCCAGCGCATGCGCAGTTCTAAACGTCGTAAGCTGTTTTGTTGCGAGACATAAACTGAAGGAGCTTCGTCTTTGGTCGCGAAGGGCCATTTTGAACTGCGCATTTGCTGAATTCTAACTATAGAAGGCGGGGAGCTTATATTCGACTTACCTGTCCTACGTGGTAAGTGAGTGAAATTGCCCTTTCGTTCTGGTTCTCGTATATTGTGTATTTTTATTGTTATTAATTGCTATTGGGTATAAAATGGAAACAAGTGTAGGTGTAGTTGAAACTGAAATAGATGCAAAGTAATGCCTGTCACGAACTCACGAATCACAAACAATTACAGCACAAAAACAACTGAGGAGAAATTATTTTGTCATGAGCCAATGTCTCGCTCCTCTGTTAACGGCAACGATGCTTTCAAACACGATGTGTCAAAACGGTTCTGTCGCGAAACAAAATGTCGCTCCAGTGTGTGGCCGGCCTTAGAAATCACCGATATACGCGCATAAAGAGTCACAGTATATTCACTTGTTACGTAATACGAAACGTTCTACAAGTTTATCGAATATTCCAGCTGTAATGTGTGTGTGCGTACATAATGCTGCTACTTTGCGGTGAAAGACAGTTACGCGTCAACTATCGGGTCTATACCAGACCATACCGGTCAGCGCAGTGTGTTCAAGACACTGTTTCTAGTGGACTCTCGAGAGCGCCTGTTTGTATAACAAGTCATCCAAAGTGACAGATTATTCTGGAAATCAGCGGGGTATAAATACAGCCATTCAGCGACGGTCAATTCAGTTATTGTCGGGCGATTACACAGTGCTTTTGAGTGGCGATTTGTCGATTTAGACAGTGCGGTTCGAGTTATTGTGGCGAAGCGTTGTGTCTTATAATCGTGCGGGACAATTGTACTACAATTGTGTTTTATATTAGTTGACATTTTATTGCGTGTGAACAATTGTTATTTGATTTGTTGTAAGAGACTATCTTGTTAATTACAAACTGTTTAATTGTGATACTTAAAGCTGGTGATTTAGTGACTTAATTGGTGTCTTGTATTTTGTTTTCTACTGTACCATACGACGATCAGTTAGACCGTCGTAACAATATTTGAAACGGGCGGCTTTGTGACAGTACTGTTCCAAAAAATTACTAGAGTTGGGGCGGTGATCCCATCAGCTATTGCACAAAGAGGAGCGGGAGGTCTGGAAGTAGTGAGGCCGAAAGTCGTAACTTATTCTTGTTGTAGCCGCTTCCCAAACGCTGTACTGGTTGTCAAGGCATCACAGTTCTTGCAAAAATGAAGAAACCGGAATCGGGTAGCTCGGACCGCGGGATACAAGTCTTTAGCGATATCCAGCACACGGGTCGATTCGTCAGAAATGATTAAATCCTGTGTACGTATCTTTTTTCTTCTGCTTGACAATCGGCGAGGTCCTACCGCCTATCAGTTCAATAAGATTAAATAATAACCATTTGTGACGTCATTTTGACAATATTCGTAGTATTCCTATGAGCACGCCAGCTCGTTTCTCTTAGTTTAATGGCATTCTTATGGTTGTAAGTGTTTCATTTGACAGTTTGTTTCTTACTTTGTATGACCTGCGTGTTTTCCTGTAATATGTCTGCCGCGCTGTTTTAAAGTTTTCTCCCAAGGTTTTTAAGTATTTTAAAACACATGCCAAATGGTGTGCTGACCTTAAAATACATCAAGTACAATGTGCTGAAATCGCTAGTCATTGTATTTGGAGGTAAAAAAACGCGCACTTGTGTGCGTGAGAGAAACAGTGAGTGAGACGAAAGGGGGAGCGAAGAAGAGAGAAAGAGAAATTCCGTTAGTGCCACCTACTCAGATCTTTAGTAGCAAGTCAAGTAAAATTTCCATCCAGAATCAAACAGTATTAATAACTAAATTACCTTAAATTAAACTATCACTCTTACTGAGGTCGCAATTTGAACGTGAACGGGTGCGCACCCTACTTCCGCGCGCTGTTTATATGCAAAAATGTTTGACATTTTATATTATATAACGACCTCGGTAAGAGTGATAGTTTTATTTTAATTATATCTGATGATGGAGCATAAGCTCTGAAACGCGTCATAGAAAAATTATAAGAAGTCACAAGGCGGACAATTTAAGGTAATTTAGTTATTAATTCGTACAAGTGACTTGGATACCGCATTCAACATGAATATCAAACAGTCTATGTTTTTAAATGAACACATTTTTCATGTTTACTTTTCTTTTTGACTAGCTATTAAGTTACATATACTGTAATTCCTTTTATTTCTACAATGATTTATAAGCCGTATTCTATCCCACGTAAATGGCTTACAGATACATCTACGTTAAAGGATAATGGAATTTCGCTGAAATTTACCACCCTCGCAGTTTAGAGCTAGAAAAGATATGAGTAATTTACTAATACTGAACTCTTAACTCTGCTTGATGGCGACTCTTAAAATTATCTCAGGGTATCAAAGAAATGATTACTAACACAGTTAACTTGAAGGACCACTAATTTTAATGAGCATTTTCATTTACATGTTACAATCTGCATACAATCTTCATGGTTAACAATTATTAAATTTATACCTTTCATCAATTATTATTGAAAGTAGGTTCATAGACCAATTGAATTGCCAATAGTAATAGAGTTACAAAAAGACATGAATTAAATTGAGTTTAATGTTCAATTTGGTTTACTTGTTAAGTTGAATTCCTTTTGGTTGGTGAGTCCTTCCCTCGGAGTCTGCGATCTTGGAGATTGCGTTGTCGGCGATTCGGATGATCCTGTTGATGACACTCGATGACACTAACCACTTGATTATTTCGGTTTCACCTTAATTATCACTGTTACGCCTACTCACTGATTCAGGATGTAACTAGTGTATACTAATCAATTTTGACACCTTAGTAACTACGTGATTAAACTGAGTGCTCGCACTATCAATGATACATCCCGAAAACACTCCCACGATCCGCAACTTCCAAATGCACGCGTTCGATTATCGATACTCTGAAGTTCGGTAATTACCACCAAGTTATTCGGTGTAACAATTACTTTAATCTGGCATATGTTGTTTATCGTTACTACCGGGTTTAACACTATTTAAACGCACGACATGAATACTGTACTTCGTACTTATTGCAAGTTTTAGTTATAAAATTTTAATACGTGCTAACGAGTCTGAATAGTTGTAATATTCGCCGTAGACTAGCTTAACAAATTCGCAACTACATTTTTTATACCCCCTCAAACATTACCCATACTCACTATTTACAAATCGCGTTCCCATAGGTTTCATATACCGCGATATTCGATTTCCACCAACCCAACTAGCTAATTTCGCCCGCATAAAAGTGACGCTTTCTCTCATTCGTCAAAAAACAGCGCGTAGCAAACTTTTACCGCGAAAGCAAACATGACGCCACTTCCGAGTTTTCTCTCTCACCTACTCTGTCTAAATCCTAGCGGTACGGTTTTGTCCGAGCACTCAATTTTCCCTCGACTTCACTTAACTTTATTGCTTTTTTTTAACACAATACATTTTATGCTTTTACACCCTGTACGTGACTTGCTGAATAACTTTCGCACCGACATACTGTCGCCTTGACTAGGGGGTGTGTGCTTTGAAAAACACTGCCACGCTGGTTTCCAACAGTACATCAAGTCACATTACTTGCATTTCTTATTCTAATATACATTTAGTAATCATGTTTTCTATATAAAACTAGCGTAAAATTTGATAGCATTCAATTTGTACGTTATAAATTTGTAATAGCTCTGGGAAGGGGATTGATACGCCTGATCCCCCCCCCCCGTAGTTACGTCAGTCATAGTTTGGTATAATAGTCGACTTGAGCAATAATCAGAAGCTATTGACAATCGGCATTCGAAACTAGTCTCCTTCAGAATTCCGCTCCACTCCTTTTCCGCAAGCGTATTGGTAGTAATTTCTGTCGTCTTCATAAACTTCATCATCCCAACTCTTAAGTACCTTCTTGGGATCCTGTTTTCCTCTGCCCTGCCCACGTGCTCTACTCATTGTAAGTGTTGTAATATAGCCTACCGACGTAATCTACGCGGTTCATTGTTAATTTTTTTTTTCTGCCACCTACTATTTTCACTGATTGGGCCCGGTATCCTTTACAATATTTTCCTGTGAAATATGTTTAAACAGTTAACGGATTTTTTTTCATGATCCGTCGTGTCCATATTAATTACTATAGGACTTATTGTCGTTTTACAGGTACTGTATTAAGCTTTTTTCCGTTGTATTTCATTGAACCGTTAATATGCGGGCAGCAGGGAAGTAGGCTCTGTTGGCCATTATTGATTAGTGTGACCTCGGTATTGTCTCTGACGAGGTCTGTATACCAAGGCGCAGGTGAATCTCAATGTCCATTTCCTCATTGTTGTGTATAATTTGTTGGGTATCGCCCTTCTGATAAAAGCTGTTCCCAGTTTATTAACCGGTAGGAATATAGCTATATTCTAAACACCTGACCGATGATTATAGTATTGAGCACAGGCATGAAACCTTAGTGGAACCTTGTATCATTGTGGATTGCAGCTGTTGCTTTATATATTGTAGACGCACTTACTAGTCCCACAGTGGTTCATGAGCAAATAGGAAAATAAACATCGGAAGTTTGATTCTTAGGGTTTCACGGTCGGCGTCATATTATTATGCGGGCTGTGAGGCCGTGCTCTTCCGAAATTTTCATGCTAAATAATGTTGTAAATGTAATCGGACGTTTCGACCTCACTCCTGGAGGTCATCTTCAGTGAAAGATCTTCGAAACTACTGACAAGATGTGCGTTCACTACTGTGGCTTACTGACGCACATTTTGTCAGTAGTTTCGAAGACTTTTCACTGAAGATGACCTCCAGGGGTGAGGCCGAAACGTCCGATTACATTGACAATATTAATGAGAATCAAAATTTCGGAAGACCTTACAGCCCGCATAATAATTTATGTAATTAGTTCCGAAGTTTATTTAATTTAATTTACAGTGCGTTCAGTATGGAGGAAAAAGTTGGATATACTAAATTTTCAGAAAATAAAAGTTTTGCTTTTTTGATATTTCCAACACGTGGACAGTGCTGTCGCCACCTGAACTTCTGTTGTTACGGAAAGCAATTCTGAGGAAGCAGTGGTGTAGCCAGGACTTTCTGTATGGCAAAGTATTAATAGTATTTGGTTATTAGTAGAGTTAGGAATTTTAGGTGCTGCACCTTAAATTTTTTGTTTGCTATTAAAATGCCCAAATTAGCTTGTTTTGCAAAGAAAACATTAAATAAACACTCCTAACTGTGTTTTGATTGCACTTTTTTGCACTTTTTTTCAATGCAAACACCTTTTCTCAGTGTCATCACCTTTTTGCTTTTCTTTACCTTTTTCTGGCTCCTTTGCCACATTTTATTCCTATAATAATTAAACAAGGAACACCGAACGTGTGCGGCATCACCGCATCTACTATATTTTATACTAGATGAAACCACTGATAGGCAGATGAGATATGTTTTAAACATTTTAGTAGCACCCCTAAAAGGACAGCAAATAAAGCCCATGCTGTTGAAAACATACTTTGTGAACAAAACACACAATGCCATTGTGATGCAAAGTTTCAACAACGCATGTATTGTGGTGTGGCCTGAAGGAATAGAATATGATCAAGTGTGGCTAGTACTTACGGACCAAGCACCTTGCATGTTATTGGCTATTGCTAACATGAAACCTATATACTCTAATCCAAAACATGTGACCTGCATTGCACATGCATTGCATCGAGTTTGTGAGCCACTAAAAGATGAATATTCATTTGCTAATGAATTTCTGTCTTGCATTAAGAAATTGCTGAAAAAAGGCAAAAGGCTGCTAGGATACAAAAGTATGTTGAAATTACAGGACTTCCTCTTCCAACTTCCCCAATTCTCACTAGATGGGGTACTTTTTCTGGACTTGTGACTTTAATAACATTGTGTTCTGGAACTTGTTTTAGGCAGACTTTTTAATACACGAGTGAATTTTGAGTCCTTATATGTGGATGTAATTGGTTTTGGTACTGTTTGTATGAATATTTACATTTGAAATTCGCACCTTTTTTAGCTAAATAAAGCCCCTTTTTGGCACCTTTTTTACCAAAAGTTTGCACTTAAAATTCCTAGCTCTAGTTATTAGCCTATTGTATACATTACAACACGACCGCCGGTGAACTAATATCGTCGCCTTCGGATTGTACCTAGAGAATGTAAAAGACTGTTGCAACCTACGGATGAGGGGATAAGTAGTTACGCCGCTGGTCACAGGCATGAAACTTGTACACAAAAGACGTATGATTTATCGTTAGCGTGTCATTCGTAATAAAAGTTACTATGTTGTTGAAAAATAAAAACGTTTTCCTTGACGCTTTTTACTTGAAACATGTTCTTCAATTTCGTTTTCGCATTGTTTGCTATCGAATCGCTAGAACTGCATACTGTACACACAGTTTACGATCCACGTTTACATTTTTTGATTGAAGGAATAATCTTTTGTAACACATTAATAAATAGGTACTTGCGCCTAAAGTAAATAAAGGAAACACTGACGCTTAGTGGCGTGACAAAAGGGGGACAGGGGATCAATCCTCCCCCGGGAACTATTAAATATTTCATCGAAATTAGATAATCACTCAACATTGACTTATTTCTAAGCTAGTTGTGTGTATTAATATAAGGCATAAAGGGAGGTAATTAGTTTGTTGTGTTAACTATTTGTAGACATAAAAGGAATTAGGATATTTATAAATTAATAAAATAAAGTTTTCTTAATAACTACAGTTGCTCAACATTTGATAAATGACGCGCGTATTTGAAACATACTTCGCGTCGGTTTACTCACGAATGTTTAAACGCAAAGAATTTATAAAATTATACGATAAGAATCCTGAACTTCTCATTTGTCCTGGAAAAAATGGGGAGTCCAACCTTCAATGCTAGTCTCATCCCCCCTCCCATAGGAGTAACTACTAGTTACGCCAATGCTGACGCTTAAAATCAAAGAAGCTGACACGACTTAAATTCAAACGCTGAAGTCACAAATCACAGCCTAATCAATACGACAGAACACTTATTAGCTGACTAGTTATATTTAACTGAAGCTTAACGTAGATGACATCATCGTCATCGTCTTCAGCAAGGATTAAACCAGAAATAGTTGTTCGGTCCCAAGGAGATAGAGCTGGTTACCCCAACGTTCTTCGGACGCCCCACACCTCTCCGTCCTTTCGGCTTATAATTCCATTGTTGTTTTGGGGTGCGGCGGTCATCTATTTGGTTAAGATGTTCCAACCATTTTAGTCGATTTTGGGTAATAGCTAACATGGTTCTTGTGGGTAATAGCTAACATGCTTCTTAAAATCCGCGTTACCGACCATTTTTTAAGGATAAAATTCCGGACTTGAACTGTAATTTCCCTCGGATGTTCCCCTCTCACCTCAAAAAGAGGACTTATCCAGGAAAACTATAGCGTGTTTGGGACGATCCTACCGTAGTAAGTAACAACGAGGCATCTACACGTGAACACATGCATCACCCCCCCCCCCCTGACGTGCACGTCGCCACTGCACGTGGTTAAATGCGCTGGCAGTGGTTTGTCTGTGGCGCTGACGTGGTGATGTCACCTGTACCACAACTGGAGGCCGCAACAGACTATAGGGGGCTAATGGTTACACAAGTTTCTACGAACTGAGTCAAGAATGATAGAGTAAGTCTGGCGTGGTGGGCAGTTGCTTGTACGAATTCTAACAAAGACATTCGAACTTTTTACCTCGCTAATTAGGCTATAGCCTTCTGGGGGAGGGATTATTGTGTATTATCAGGAATAATTAAGGTAATGTAATGACTATATGTTGCTTTATTAGTATGTATTGACGTTAAATTTATGTACAAAAATAACAGGTATTCAAACGTAGACGGATATTGTACATTTCTGTAAGCAACACACATAGTTTACTGTAAAAATGAAATGTGATTAAAATGTCAGTAGTGTGATGGTGAAATAAGTGACCGCAAAAGTCTATTAATTACAGCACGTGACCTCTGGAATATTAATGTTTTAATTTATGTTAAGTTAGGAACCCTGCTACATATTTTTTCAGATAATAAAGAAAAAAGTTATTTTTACTTTTTTAACCTCAGTCGAAGCTCTCCGTAGAAAAATACGCACAATAAAATATTTTTCGGAAATATTGTGATTTATTTAATTTTTACCTCGTCTCACCTAACAATGTTTACAAAGACATTATTGTGTTTGTCCAAAAAATTCTGGTAGTAACAATTGTTTTGAAGATTTGTACTTAAATTTTAATTAATATTTGTTTAATATATTGATATCACAGTTTTAGCATAAGTACAAATGCGCTTTGCTGCAAGAGCCAACCAACGATATTTTTTACAAAACCGCCAATTTCTCAAAAACGAAAAAGAGGATTTTACTGAGACAAAAACCAAAATAAAATTGGGAATTTTCTTTAAATTTCACTCGGTGACACCATATAGCTATCTCTCATAAAATGAAAGTTTGTCGCATGCCGAAAATTTCACTATACGCAAATTAAGAAAGACATTTCATGACATGGGACCTTGTTAAAGCTATCGGTTTAAATTTATGTCTAAAACTATCCTCAAACTTCAAGGAACACGGTGGTGAAAGAATTTTAAAAATCAGATCAGCAGTTTCTGAGGTTAGCTCCAGAGTACTCTGTCTATCTTCTCTCGGTCCGGCCTGAAGTACTCTCTGAGCTTCTGGATGGGTTTGTTCCCCGGATCGTTTCCTGTCAACGGAATCCCAATATCATGGAAAAATTTTAGACGACCTTAATGGTTTAAACCTATGCGAAAATTAGGAATTTGTTCAATTACTACTATGACGGTTGAGGTTCGTGAAGTACACGCGGGTTATTGACTTGCATAAAGATAGTTGCGGATAACGACGATTCGATCGTGGAGCGGACTTGGCTGGCGACCAACCGATAGACAGTGTCTCCGCTACTCAGCTTTCTGTACATGATTTAAAGCTCATTTCCTGTTGTTCGTTGTATTTCAGTCGACGTTTCTATTGCAGTGTCAGAGTTGTAATTCATTTAGGATAGTTAAAATATGTTCGTATAAAAATACGTAAATGATTTCATCTATGTTCTATGACTGACGCTGTTCGTCCGCTACCATTAAAAAAATTAACTTCCCTATTTAACACGCATGTTTTCACTGGTACCCAAGTCACCTGTATGAATAGATAAAACTAACCTTTTTAATCCGCCTTATGACTTCTTGTACAATAAATGTCGCGTTTCAAAGCGTATGCTTTATCATGAGATAATTAAAAACACGCGTCTGCAAACTACCATGTAATGACTGTAATTGCTTTTATATTGTTCAAATGAAGAGGGGTTTTCTTAAACGTTTCCTTGAACATATACCTAAACAATTAAAAAATCTGAAGTCCATAAACATTAAGTCTAACCATAAATATTAAGAAATATTCGGTCCACACCTGATTTAATAAAATTTATTAAATTCGTTTATTGTAAAAAAATATTTAATTTATTTTTAATAAAAATCCGATTGACCATTACAGTGAAGCGTTGAATGATGAAATATTTCAGACACGTCATAAGAAAATGTGGTCTAACAAAACTAGTAGTACAAGGTAAACTTGAATCGTTCGGCGGTAGAGAATAATAAGATATGCTGACAAATTGTCAAAAGTCATCTCTGACGCACTGCGTGAGGGCGAAAGAAGCCAGGAACCATATCACAATCAGTTCTTGAAGATTCATGAAATCGTGGACACTCGACACGAGCAAGGAAGGAAGAAGGACGTAAGTAATTGTTTTTTCCGGCCTTTTGGGTCCACAGCTTTGTAATTATGTCCAATGTTTCTGTGATTTCCATTTCTAGTGTTGTGCTCCAGTGTACGGGTCTGAGGAAGAGTCGGTTAGTTGGGAGCTTTTGGTAGTTGCTAGTTTGGTACTGTACAAGTTCTTCTTCGTTGGAGTATTAAAACACAAAGTTCGCTTCATCGATGACTTTATTCCAGTATTTACAATTTCCTGTTACAACGTTACAGTATACTCATATTTTCTACAGATTATTCGTTATAATTATTAACAATAAATATTTGTTTATTTCTTATAGAAGAATATATTTTTCTTAATTTAAATATGTACATTTTTAAATTTCTGATAATGACAATAAAGAGGACTGTCGCACAGTGTACAAACAGATTAATAAAAAAATATATTCTTGTAAGAAATTAAAAAAAATTATTGAAAAATTTTTAATTATTGTAAATTACACTACAATAATACATCGTCCGAAAAGTGAAAAGCCTAATGCACTACATGACTGAGTAGGCCTATAAGGTACGTGAGGGCAGTTTCAGCAGGACTTAGGCGATTCGCTGTACCGTTTCTGCACGACACTTGTTGACAATTAAAATGAAAATTGTGACCTTGGGCCTTGCGTTTGATGGTCAGTGAACTAGTGTGCTTTCGGCATTAAGACGATTTCACCTATTCGAAAGTCTGTTTACAATTTTATACACGGGTCACGGTCACTCTTGTTTGTTCTATATCTAAATTCGAACTATTGGTTTACATTCATAATAATGAAAACATTATAATTTAGTGGATCGCAAAATTAGAATACTTCGCGTTTAATGTCGTGACAGCATAGTATCTGACCTTGTTTTACGTAGTCTTCCTCACTTCTTATAAATGTATCTTCCTACCTACGTTTTCGCAGCCTCATTCTCGGCCATGCTCGTATATTACGTAGCAAACGTAGTCTACTTGATTTTATCTTCTTCTTCTTCTTTAGCACTACAGCCTAACGTGGACCCTGACTTCCAACACCAGTCTTCTCCATGTCATCCATTCTTCTGAGATCTTCCAGCACATCATTCAGCCATTTTTTCCTAGGTCGATCGCTCTTTCACCTTTTATACGCATGTGTCTTCAGTATTTTCTTTGGCAAACGCTGATCATCCATGGGCCCTAGGTGACCTAGCCATTGTATTCGTTGAGCCTTTACGAATCTTTGAAAGTCCTCATGCTTCAATATCTCGTCTATCTCCTGGTTATTTCTTATTCTCCATTCATTAGCTTCTTTAACCGGGGCATAAACATGTCGTACAATCGTTCTTTGAAACCTTCTTAGTGTTTTTTGTTCCTTTTTTGCTAATGTCCGTGTCTCACTTCCACAAGCAACAACCGGTCTGATAAGTGTCTTTCGTATTTTCTCGATTTAAGTGATAAGCAAAAAAGCTATTTTCAGTCTGCAATACCAGGTGGGAAAGAAGATGAGATATGATGTGCGAAACGAGGCGATTAAGGAAAAAATGCGTTACTCTTCGAATATAAAAGGATTTGTGGAACGCATTTGTACGCGATAAGAGTTCGGCTATGGAGGAATGTTTTAATTTTGGTATAGCGGCGGGTTGAAGCGTGTAGGGGACCGAGCGAATGCCTGGACAACAGAAGCAAGGAATGCGGAACTAAACCACGATGAATAATAGAAGGGAGCGTGGCCACGTATCGCTGTTGGCTTACGATGCCAGTACTTTATATTGGTGTTTCTTGTAACGAAAAAGGTCAAACTCGTACATACTACTGCATTCTGTATGTACGATTATGTTCCATATCAATGGCTAATTCTTAAAAAATAAGTTTTTAATGCTAACGAATTGTAATCATTAATATATGATAGTAATATTTTTTCCTATTTTGCTTTTAATACATGTTTTCAGTTGTTGTTATAGGTTTTCGGTATAGGTAGGCGTTAATAGGTTTTCGGTTGGTATAGGTTGGTATATGTAGCATGATACGGTATCCATCTGTTATCATATCTGCCACATTCCCTTTTGGCTCATAAATTATTCTGTTTCAGTAACAAAAAAAAAGTGGATATAATTAATATTTTTCACCTTTCATTCTATATTATTTTTTTGTATATATGTTACAACGGTCTCCTTGATCCTCGTACGGTACAGTGGAAAACAAAATATAAGATACAAATGAAGTCACTAAAAACCAGCTTTAATTACCACAATTAACAGTTTGTAATCAACAAGTTATTCAACAAGATTATATACGTACAATAATTCAAATTAAATTTGTCCACACGCAGTAATAATGTCAATAGAGTCCCGCACAATAATCTTTTTTTCATTAATAGCCACTTGAAACGCACTGAGTAAATCGCCCGAAGTAAACTGACTGTCCGTCGCTGAATGCTTATATTTATGCCCCGTTGAAATACCAGAATTATCGGTCACTTTCTGGATGACGTGTCGAGCAAACTGCGTATTACAGGCGCTGTAGAATCCACTAGAAACCGTGCTAACTGTTTCGTCTTGAACACGGTGTGCACGGACCGATACGGTCTGGAATAGCCTCGATTGTTGACGCACGATAAGTGTCACGTAATTGTCTTTCATCTCAAAGTAGCAGCAATATGTACGGGCACACACATTACAGCTGGGCTCTCCTGGAGCAGCCGAGATACTTGTAGAACGTTCCGTATTACAACAATATGTAATAATATGTAACAATATGTTAGTGTTAAAAAAATGTAAACCAGTGGACGTGAATTTCACAAGTAAAAGAATTTTAGAAGAACACAAATGATAGCTTGAGAAAATATTTAAATTAAAAATTGTACAATGTTAGGAAATTGTATTAAATAGTGGTGCGGGGAAAATAACAGTACGGAGAAAATCGCTAGTAGAGTCAATCATGGAAATGGGATACTCTGGAGACACCAAGATATGGATCTACAAAAACCATCGTAGAAAGTATTGGAATTCTGGGTAATCAATCTAGGAAATGGGATACTCTGGAGTAACAATATCTCTGGGGACACAAGGATAACGATCTACAAAACCATCGTAGAAAGTATTGGAATTCTGGGTAATCAATCTAGGAAATGGGATAGACTGGAGTAACAGTATCTCTGGGGACACCAGGATAACGATCTACAAAACCATCGTATAAAGTATTGGAATTCTGGGTAATCAATCTAGGAAATGGGATACTCTGGAGTAACAGTGTCACTGGAGACACCACGATAACGATCTACAAAATCATCGTAGAAAGTATTGGAATTCTGGGCAATCAATCTAGGAAATGGGATACTCTGGAGTAACAATATCTCTGGGATCACCAGGATAACGATCTACAAAACCATCGTAGAAAGTATTTCAATTATGGGTAATAGATAAAAAAGATAAATCTGAAATACAAAGTATGGAATGAAGTACTGGTGTAGGTGCTTTCGGTTGGTGAGAAGTGACAGAATAAAGAGTTCAGAAATTAGAAGGCGCATGGTAATCACTATTGATGCGCTTCGGACCATCGCATGCAAAACATTGAGGCGGTATGGCCATGTGCAGAGGATGGACGACGAGATGTGGCTGCGGGAATAATCGAATACACTGGCCTACACAGAAGGAGAAGACTTGCAACAAAGACGTGAACATCACTTTAGAAAACAGATGATTGGAGTTGGCGAATGGACGGACTGCAAGCGGTTTGAAGCCAGGATGCGAGAGGCGGCGACAGCCAAAAAGAAAACTCGCATAAAGAATATCAAATAGCAATATACCATAATGTAGTGCAATAGAAAAATGTAATTCAGCAGAATATCTAAGCGTGAACTGAGACCCCCCCCAATCCAAACTTAAATGAAATGAAGGAAAATTGCAAAGCACTGCAAAATATAGAACGTTATACCGGTTGGCGAACTGGAAAATGTGAGCTGTCAGTACCGTACAACTCGTGAATCTGCAAAAAATTATTGAAACCGGTATGGCGTTGGGGCTCACAACTTTAGAAATGTGCTAACAAGACGATTGTAAAGAAAACCGCGATTTGAGCATGTGCCGATGCACCGTGGTGGCGCAGGTGTAGCTGTTGGTGCTCGCAGTTCTTCTTCTTCTCCTCCTCCTCCTTCTTCTTCTTCTTCTCCTCCTCCTCCTCCTCCTCCTCCTCCTCCTCCTCCTCCTCCTCCTCCTCCTCCTCCTCCTCCTCCTCCTCTTCTCTTCTCTTCTCTTCTTCGCATAGGTAAACTAGCAGTTTCTTGGCTTTGATTCGGAAAAGTGAGAGGATTTTTGTTTCTGGATTTATATTAAAAATTAAGTTATTTTAACACAAACTATAAGTTGTTTAAACATTCTTGGGACAACATCCTTACAAGTACAAAAGAATAATGAAACGGATTGTTTTTTTCTTCAAAACATCTTCAGAAAGACTCGTTTTCACAAGCTGTATTAAGAATGCAAATTCAGAATTAAAGTGATTCCTTATGATGTGAGATTTATTACCTTTAATTTGAATACAATTTGAATAACATTTAATGAAGATAGCGTATTTCGAAATTAGCGCTTTTCCATATTTTTTCAACCCTTATATTTCACGTCCGTTTACTCAAAAACGTAAAGAAGCAAAGAATTTGTAAAATTGTGTCAAGAATCGTGAATTTCTCATTTGTCCTTATGAAAATAGAGGGGGGGGAATCCAACCTGCTAACAGTTCTCATCTTCCCTCATTAGGCACTCATAGTTACACGTCACTGTTTACCCTTAAACATTGCTGCAGAATTTTCCCAGAAATCCTACTTAATGCGCATTTTATCTGCAAGCATACCAGCATAAAAGTGCCGTCGGTTGAAGACAGTGCAACACTATCTCGGCTATAGGCGTGTCTTCACGTACGCGAGCTGGTTTCACGCCTGACTACCAACGCATCCCTGAGGAAGTCTCTCTTCTCGCTCGCGAGAGGAATTACTTCCGGAAACGTTGGCAGAGGACCCGTGATCCGGCCGACAAGGCAGCATACAATCGGCTCACCGGACGACTGCGCGGCAGTCTGAAGGCGTTCCGACGTAGCTGTTGGGAACTCGACGTGGCCCGAACGGGGGATGCGGACCCGCAATCTCACCCGTACAGAATACCTACCGCATTGACGGGACGGAGGCGCCGACCTCCACTTCCCGCCATTGTTGGACCGTTCGGTCGACCCCTGGGTCGCCCGGAGGAGAAGGCCGAGTACTTGGGCTTGTGTTTCGAGCGACAGTTCGCTCCCAACCCGCCCATGGACTGGGACTTCGACGAACAAGTCGAGATGGCTGTGGAAGACTTTCTGTCACTTCCGATCACGACGGACCCCGAACCCATCTCTTTGGAAGAGGTCTCAGATCGGCTCGCTGAACTTCAGCCAAGAAAAGCTCCAGGCCCGGACGGTGTTACCAACACCGCTCTACGACTTCTTCCCGAGCCTGGAGTTCAATTCTTGACTGATTTGTTCAACGCGTGTCTTAGACTGGCCTACTTTCCCAAGAAATGGAGAAAGGCGACGGTTATCGTGATCCCGAAGCCGGGAAAGGATACCACCCGCTCGGAAAACCTCCGGCCTATCAGCCTACTCTCCGCTACGTCCAAGGTTTTTGAGCGCCTCGTACAGCGTCGTGTACGAGAACATCTAACCAACTTTGACGTGCTGGTCCCCGAACAGTTCGGCTTTCGTGTGGGGCATTCGACCACTCATCAACTGATGAGACTGGTGGAAAGCATCACGGAAGCCGGGTGTCGGAGAGAACGGACCGTTGGCTGTTTCTTAGATGTTGAGAAAGCCTTCGACAGCGTATGGCATGATGGCCTGTTATTCAAACTTAGGGAAGTCCAGCTCCCGGACTGCTACCTCCATCTGGTTGCTAGCTTTCTGACGGAGAGGACCTTCTGCGTGAGAGTTGGCGATTCAGTCTCTTCCGAGAGGCGAATCACAGCCGGCGTCCCTCAAGGTAGTGTTCTAGGCCCCCTTCTGTTCTCGATCTACGTCAACGACGTGCCGAGACAGCCTGGAGTCCAGATGGCCCTCTTCGCTGACGACACGGCCGTATTTACGGCCGATAGTCATGAGGAAAGGGCCGTCCTACGACTGCAGCGCCAGCTCGACACGCTCGTGGACTGGACTGAGAATTGGAGAGTGCTCCTCAACCCTACCAAGAGTGTAGCCGTCGAATTCTCAAAGCGACGGAAGAACCCCGTTAGGCAACTACGTATCGGCAGAACGTACTTGCGCTGGTCCAACGAGGTCAAGTACCTCGGCTTACACCTCGACCGTCGGCTCACCTGGCGTACCCACGCACAGACAGTTCTTAAGCGAGCATCCACTCGCCTGTGCGCACTGTTTCCACTCCTGATCAGCCCAGCCATGACCAGGAAATTGGGTAGGATGATCGTCGGCGCGTATCTGCTGCCGGTCATTACCTACGCCTGCCCGGTCTGGGGTTACCTCGCCGCAATGCATAAAAAGAAGTTGCAGAGCGTCCTCGACAGGGGGCTTCGGCTAGCGGCCAAAGTCCCCCGTCGCTTCTCATCTCGCCTTCTAAGGAGAGGACTTGGCGTCCGCTCCTTAGACGACACTTTCAGGCGGCTTGCACGCAAATTTTATGCACGTGCGGCGAGGTTCCCAGACAATCCTCTAGTGACTGGGCTGGGAAGGTACCGTATACGCCCAGGTGATTCGTGGAAACGCCCTCGGTGTATATTGCGCTAGTGTAGGCTAGCACAACAGCCGAGAAACGGCCTGCTATAGAGCACACGCCCTACTTGGGCAGGGCCACGAGGCAGGAGCTCCAGATGGTAGCTCGGAACTCAGTTCCCGTGCGGTTCGTCTCTGCGACGCACAACCGCAAAGCCCAGAGAAAAAAAAAAAAAAAAAAAAAAAAAAACAGTGCAACACTATCTTGTCATATTTCTACGTGAGAAGACTGACGCCGGCTATCATGCCAGCGACCTCGTCAACACTCTACTTACCTATTTGATTATTACTGTACGTTAAATACTGGCGAGAGGTTACTACCCGTAGGTGGGTTACAAAACAATATCCTACCATTAGACACACTTACCTAATGTTTCCCGTTGTTTCGGTTCCTGTGGTGCGATTCTGTTGCGGTTCACTAAGCCGATTTCTTACCGATTGCAAATTTTATAATTGACAGCGGCAACTTTAATGAATCGCACTTCCCTGCCCGGCGTCGGGTCTGTTGTCACATCCGGTTTTGATTTGTTGTGACATCTGTCGGATGAAACCATGTAATACTCACTCATTGGCAACGGATTTTATTGAATTAATGGGCACGTCATATTTTTCTTTGAATGTCATCTGTCATTGAGACAACTGTTCTTTTAATTGAGTCAGCTGTATAGCGTTTGCAAACTTTTAATCTTTTCTTATTCTTCCATCAGGGAATAGACGAATCATCTGTTCCACTCCCAAAGTAGTACATCCACTTCTTCAGCGCTTTTTAGGTCTTCCTATTTATATTTCTTTGTCTGATAGACTTGTAATACCTGCCATTCGGCATCTTGCGAATGTTTTTATTTTAGACCCTATTTCAATAAATCGCAAGAATCTTATCTCTGATGCCTGTATCCTAGTGAGATGTTTGTACACCGGAATACAAGTTACAGAACCTTACAACAACACTGAGACAATCATTACCTTATAAAATTGTAGTCGAGTCTCTTTCCTTGTTTTCCTCGATAACAATTAGCTCGACGAATTGTGTCGCATATTGATTGAAACTTAGTTCAACTTGTCATCAACATCCTAATCCACGTCGTAAGTGATGCCACAACCAAGATAGCGGAACTGTGACACCTGCTGTATCTATTCTTATTATCCAGTACAATCTTAGTTCGCAGAGGGTATTTGCCCATAAGTACCTTAGTTTTAATATGAACTAAATAAACGGTAAAGTAATGCGGAATACAGATGAAAGGCGCGACTATCAGCATTTGATTTGATATAATTAAAGTGTTGAAGAATATATTATGACAGAAACCATTAGAATCCAGTCCTTTATCGAGAAGAAGGTGGTTAAACATTGTCGGAGCTAGAAAGGTATTTAACACAGCGGTTAGAGGAGGATTGTCGGGAAGAGAAGAAAGGAGTGGGGAAGTTGGAAGCCGACCCCCTTCCCATTGTAGGCCTACAGCTACAGGAAGAATAAGTGTCTTCCTTGTTTTAGCCGATGATTATATGATCGTCAGCGAAAGTTTGGTGGATAGCTACGTTTCTCAAGTTGTAAGGTAGAGCGTCATTTGTCCGAACTAATTGGACGTACAGAAATTCGGATATTCGAAACACAACAAATTTTTAATACATAGAAAGCTCTCTGAGCTGCACTGCTCTCTCAGTATTTTGAAGGAAATACTTTTATCATTAGGTAAACTTCAATATTGGATAATTTTTCAGTTATTAGAAAAATTACGAAAACCCTGATTACTCTACTGGTACTTTTGTATAATAATTCTGAAGCCAACAGTCGTACAATAAACACCAAAAAATCTGAACTACTTTGCCCATTAATAACCATTATGCCCAAATGACAAATAATTTAGTCATAGCTTATTAATTTTAAGTCTGTAGTACTATATCTAATACTTTTCATAAATATAGATATATATAACTGATAACAATTAACGTATGAAGTTTTTTGTAAACATAGGTTAGAAGGTTTTTGAATATGATAAAAAATTTGCACGAAGTGTTAAGAGATATTAATTCTGTCAAATTATTAAAAGTAACAAGCTTGTATTTTGAAGAAAATTCCACATAACGTGATCCCGCACAAAAATTTTTCCAGTTTATTAGATTTTTGAGTTCCGTATTTGGACCATTAATGCCTAAAGTTAAAAAAATTTCATAGTAAACGTTCCATTCGAATTTGGGTTAACATTTCCTTTAATCTGACGTCCGGCTGGAATTTTACAATTGTTATCAAATTTTGGATAGTTTTTCGGGCTCTAGTGTCGTAAGATTTTGAAATTTCCAAAACTTTTCATATATTCAGATTTTGAATAAAATTCCTTGCAGCATCGTACGCAACAAATGATATTTGCGACCTTTATCAAAATTTTGATCCACTTTTCGAGCCCTACCGGCACAAAATTTTATTTTTTCCTAAACTGATTGGCGGTCCAATACGATTTTTCTCAACTTATTAATGATTTTATTTAGGTGAAATCCCTTTAATTTGACACCTCGCATGTGTTTTTGTGAATTTTTTTAAAATTTTGGTACGCTTCGGTACAACCAAATGACGTGGCTTCCCTTCTAGTACTTTTAGTAATTTTAGTGGTAAACGTAATCGAATCCTAATCGCAGACTTTCCTGATATTTAGGAAATGGTATAAAGTACGTTCTTGGATTTAATTTGTTTAAAGAAATTTATAGTAGGTTATAGTAAGAACAAACGAGGTTCGGTTGACGTAAATAATGGATGGTTAGCCGCGTTAGAGAGGAGGGGTAGGCGGTCTGCCTGTCTTGTATACAGGTTAAATCAATAGAGTGGCTGGCACCACAGTATACAGTTATTGTACATATATTGACTTCTGTGTAATGAAAATAGCATTTTTATCTGTCTTCTGTTCAGCGGATAATGTAAATGTCAGACGCGCGTGCCTATAATTTATCTGCGAGATAGTGCCGTTCTTGTTGTTGGTGTTCGTCTCCTCGTCATCCTCATCCTCCTATTTCTTCTTAGGGATTTTTACTGCTGTTACTGTCTCACTCGCATCAACCAGTCTGTCCATTCTTTTTGTACTCTCATGCTCCTTTATCCAATCTTCATCTTGGCGTAGAATCATCCACTTCATTGCTGCGGGAAGACGTGCGCGCTTTCCGTTTGTTAGACTCTTTCTTGTTGTCGTGTCAGACTACCTATTTTCGGGTCTCGTAAATGGCCAGAGCATACCAGTCTTTTGACCTATGTATACTACAGCATGTCTGTTTTCAGTGTCATCATTATCATATCTTCCCACAAGCGATAGGTGTATGACCTGTTGCGACCTGCAATCGCGGTCCATCTCACACCCTCAGCGCCATCGTCAGAGTAATCACTTTTTACATTTAAACATGTGGCGTCGCAAGCTGCACAATGGGGAGGGATTTTGCGTGTGTTCTTGTGCAAGTGTCGCGTTATTACTGACTGAGATCCGCGTATCTCGGCCAGACTGTTATTTTGCCCCAACAGTAGGTAGACGAAGTTGTATTGACTCGACCTTGAGCAGAACCAGCACAGCACACCAAGTTAACGCTGTGCCGTCCTTGCACTGAGCATTCCCGCAATTTCCATGCCTATTCTTCTTTCAATTGCCTTTTTTATCATTCTGTCTGTTCTAATCCATCGCTCGCATCGTCTCCAATGTTGCAGCTCTGTTATCAGAACCTTTTTCTGATACTTTTTGTATTGATTAACCAGTCTTATGCCTTAAAACGTTGCACTGAGGTCTCGAAATGATACAGCGAAAAAAGTTGCTTTACAAAATAACTGATATAAAGCCATTACGTACAACTTCCGTGTTCAGTACTTACACGTTTCTTTTGGATCCACTGTCGACGTCGACATCTTAGCAAAATGTATACATTTTATATTCTGTACAACGAAATTTTATTTTGTACAAACGTTTTTTTGATTTTATTGGAATTTAACAGGATATTCCGTAATGTGAGTAAAAATAAGGGATACATTGTAGATAATGATGACGTGATCGTAAGTCGGCAAAGTTTCAGTCAATATGTGGAATAGTTTGTCAAGCGTTACTGAGGAAAACAAGGAAAGAGACTCGACTAAAATTTTATAAGGTAGTGGCAGTACCAGTGTTATTATGTGGTTCTGAAACTTGGCTTCCGGTGAAGAAACGTCTGAGTAGGAGATGAGATTCTTGCACGCGAAGAGATAGACTCTAGTTAAAGGCTGCACACGAAGAGATAGACTCTACAAAGAAGATATTCGCAAATAATTAATTGAAGATTTTAATATCCAAGATCGTATTGCAGAAAACAAAGGGAGATGAATTGCTCATCTGAATTGGATGCCATATTGCCTAAGGAAGTTTATCAATAAAATGCTACTGGAGAAATGACTATTGGAGGGCCTAGGAAGCGTTGGTGAAGCTGGTGTATTCATTTGGGATCGAAAAATGTTCTCCTATTCCCTGATGGAAGAAGAGGAAGAAGAAGACTTACTTTATAGGAAATGGTTACTTATGATTTGGTAGTACAGTTTTCCTGTAAGGTTATAAAATCTATACGTGATCGTACAAGTAGATCGTATTTTCTAATGACTTTTTTTTACGAGACAATATTTTGTGATGTAGATTATGTGTTATACACCACCGCAGCCGTTCTAAAATATATTTGAAATAATTACTAACAAAATAAATTTCTTTACTAGTTAAAACTGTACATTTCTCAAAATAAAGATAAAACTCGCTTGACAAAAATAGTGTATATGTGTTCATAATTACTAGTACCAAATGGATTGTGGCGCATTCTCAATTTTTCAGGGTCCGTTTTGTGAAAATCGATGTTTGTTGTGTAAGTTTTTCAGCATATGTTGAAAATTAGATGAATTTTTCTGGTAATAAACAACGGGAATTGAGTATGAAAAGGCTTTAAAGTGATCAGTAAAATAGAATACTGGAATCGATCCTTTTTGACGAGTTGTTTATACCATATACGGAGAGTTTCCAGTTAGATTCTCAGCGTATAAATCCTATTGTTGTAAAGCCTGCTCGTAAAAAAACTAAAGTGAACAAATAACGTAAAAACACCCCAATAAACCATTAACAGCTCACGGGCAAAGATCATTCAATTTTTTTGCGGCGCGCACACACGCACAACACAGTATCATTAAAAGGGTGTTATTAAACGTTGCAGGTCATGCAACTTCGTCACATAGAAATACTGTCGTTTTCCCTGCTCGTAACAATTATCGTTTGCTGTATTAAACATTAAAATATGGTATATCAGTGATTGTAGTGATGAGTCTAATTGTTATGTTGTTTGTCCACAGGGTTTGATCGTATGCAGCCACCAGTAGCGGTTTAACGCGACGAAACGGTTCACGTCAACAAAACAGTGAGTATCTGCTCTTATAAGTATAGTCAAACAAAGCAGACCACTTTTTTGAAATTTCAGATTTCGAATTTGTGGAAAATTTGTTATCACCATCATTTTCGTGGTGATGGTGGTCATCATCATTATCATCGTTATGGTCTTTTGCAAGGCCTGTTTTGGGATCTCTTAAGCCTGTCCGGGTTTTCACGTATCTGAAAAACGATTCTGTTTTCGGGAAATCGTACAGTATCTCTTTCTGAGACAAATTCAATACTTTCGTAAATGTCAGAATCTCAAGTTCCTAAAAACTAATAAATGTTCCTATACGTTTATATTCCAAATGTGATGATATCATTGGTTATCATTTAGGTAACATCATTAGTTAGATCTAAAATTGTTTTGGATGATAAAATTAAAGAGGAAGTTTCAGAATTTTACTATATAGGGTGTAAGCTCTCATATAAAAACAAAGAATATATTAATTCGAAAATTAATAAATTTAACCAGATATCAGAAACTCTCCGACGTGTCTAAAACACAAGGCAAGCAAAGAGTCCATAATAAAATTATAC
This sequence comes from Magicicada septendecula, assembly GCA_034769895.1. Classification (NCBI taxonomy): domain Eukaryota; kingdom Metazoa; phylum Arthropoda; class Insecta; order Hemiptera; family Cicadidae; genus Magicicada; species Magicicada septendecula. Next base: position 152,652,605 of record CM068373.1, read on the forward strand.
AAATCCATGCCAGTTTCTACCCTTACTTATGGCTCAGAAACATGGATAGTGCCTGCTAGACAAATATTAAGAATTCAGACTACAGAAATGAAATTTTTTGCGTTCCATACTCAAAATTAGATATGAAAAGAAATAGTCAGATAAGAGGGGAACTGAAAGTTGAAGAAGTAAATTGAATCATCATTAAGTATAGAGAAAGCTGGAAACAACACATTAGCAGAATGGGCAGTTCCCCAAGCTAGCTTTATTGTATCCCCCAAGCTAGCCTTATGGTATCAGCCAAAAGGGAAGAGAAGCCTGGGAAGACCCAAGAAGATGTGGTCCGACCAGTTTGGAGCTGGAACAGACTAAACAGTCTAAGCCGTGACGAAGAAGAAGCAGATAATATTAGAAATGGTGTGATTTGGAGGTGAAGGAACCCTGTCTAAAAGTATCGAGCGACAACAGTTAAAATGATGGCCATGTGGTAAGGATAGAGAAAGACAAGTGAGCAGGAATTGGCAAGCGAGGGGAGTTCCAGGAAAGAATAAGAGCAGAGGAAAAAGAGATGGCATTAATTGGAAGACAATAAAAAAGGCTGACAGCCTTTGTAGAGCGATGGTCTGCGCCGAGCCAGCCAAAGACTTAACCCCACTTACAAGTATAGCGTAAAGCGTCTAAAGAGGAGAGAACACGATAACAGTTCACCGTCTCTGTCACACACGTGCTTCTAATGTTTTCGCCAGCCTTGTTGCGGCCGATATCCACACAATGAACTACTGTACAAGACTATTGTGGGCATGTGCGAAATGAATGAAACATTTTCTTAACCTCGCAACGAGGTGTTTGTCCACTGCGCATCTCTAAGAGACTGTTCAAATCTTTTGCATCATGTCTGTAGCTTGAAGTTTAAAAGAGCATGGACTAAGCCTACTTGAAACGAAGACTTAAAGTGGTGTAAAATAAGAGTCGGACTGAGTTCTGTAGATTGATGTAATGTTTTATGCCTACGTATAGTATACGTTTTTTAATGTAGGCCTACCCATATAGTGTACATATACTAAATTTAATACCAAGTTTTTTGATTACAGTTATCATCACCGTCATCGTCATCAAATCCGACTTCAGTTTAAATAATTGGGTCTGTTTCGATTTCAAGCAGACTAGATCCACCCCTTCCTGGTGCAGCCGGCACGTCTTGTTCCTTGTGACTTGTACGTGTATAATAATTTAGGGATTCGATCTTCCGACATCCTTAAAATCTGTGCTTGGCTTGTTTTGTATTACTCCAGATTGTATGTAACGCTACTAAATCCTGTTTCTGGATCGTGCGTTCAGTACCGGTTTTGCGATCACTTAATCTGTACGCATCTGTGAAATTCTTATTTCCGCGGTCACAATTCTTTTTGTTGCACAATTCTGGCTTGTTGCACAGTCTAGACGTCTGAACCGTATGATAAAGCTGGAACAACTATTATGTATTTAGCATTGTTTCTTGTCTTACTTTATTAAGAACGGCACGTTTTGTTGTACCTATCAACTGTCGAAGTCGCTGTAATTTTATATCACTGAAATTGATTATTACGAGGGTCATCTCAAAAGTAAGTTTCCCTGATCTAGGTAAAATAAAAAAAAAACAAGTGTAAAAATTAAAAGAAAACTACTTTTATTCAAAAACATGTACTTACTTTTCAGTATAATCTCCAGCCTTGTCAATACACTTTCTGTAAGTTTTTAAATTCCTTCTTTGAACCACTGCGTGCCCAGATGTCGGACCCGGGCGTCAACCGCCTGTTTCACTTCCGTATCCGTTTCGAAACGTTGTCCTCCCAGGTGTTCTTTGGGATTGGGGAACAGACGGAAATCACTCGGAGCCAAATCGGGTGAATATAAGGGATGGTCGAAAATCTCCTTTCGAAAGGACTCCAAACATTTTGCGTGACTCGCGAGCAATGAAGACGTGTGTTGTCGTGGAGCAGAACTTTGTTGCTCAACAAACCTTTTCCTTTCAAGAACGATGTATGCCACCAGTGGACCATTTCCGTACACTCATGCACTCAAGTCCGTACACAGAAACTAAGTGACGATGAATTTCAGCCGCTGATTCATTTTGTGTAGCATTCATCACTCTGCGCACTTCGCAGTCGGACACGCTGGTAAATGGAACATCCATGATGTTAAATTTCGTGTTGTTACGTTGCTACAGGACGGATGAGGTTTTGGCACTGCTGCCACCACACACAAATAAAAGTTCTCCAACCATCGTCAGCCTGCTTGCGCCATTTTTCAATGAAAGAAAAAATAGGGAACTTACTTTTGAGATGACTCTCTTATTTGTTCCAGGGTGTGGGTGTTTGGTATTATCCTCTGAGATTAACCTAAAATGCCATCATTTTCGTTTTTTTCGTGAATTTTTGCAGTATATATACTTCAGCCACATTATAAAGAGACCACATTATGGCTCTGTGTAAGATGCCTTCCGAATCAGTTGCAGTAAGAGGGTCATAATAGCTTTATCGTGATTAACACGATGACATCTTATTGTAATCTTTATGATTACACCTTTATGATTTTTTTTTAGGTACAAAGTGTTTCGTGAAGAAATGGATGCAATTTTAAGATATGATTTACTGGTAAAAATAAAGAAAGACTTTTATATAAACGTAAATCCTGAAATGCTTTGTTTTTTTGAGTTACGGCTGTACTAAAATTCTTGAGACATAAATTTGGGGTAGAATTGATGCTTTGATTAGTTTTTTTAACTAAAAAATATTTTTAATTGGTCCCACAACTATATCTGTAGTAGTTTCCAAGAACATTGCTGTTAAGCCTAAAAAACTGAAATAGAAAAACATAATTTTTTAGGTTTGGCATAAATTTACTTGTTAAATTGCCAGTAAACAAATTTGAAATAAAACATAAAACGTCTAATTCTGAGAAAATTTGTGTATGTAAAGTTAATTGTAAATAAGTTAAAGTTTAAAACATTTGATTTTTATTTAGAACAAAACAGGCCAAAACATAGCAGAAAAATTTTATAATTTTAAATTAGAAAATAAACCTTTTTTGACGTAGGGAAAAACTAGAAGCAAAACTAATAAATAATAATAATGACTCCTTTTGATGCCACCGAAGTAGTTTAAGGATTTTAATTTAATATTATAACACTTTGCGTACTAGGTTTTGTTCTAAATAAAAGTCAAATATCCTCAACTTTTATTTGTTTTCAGTTCATTGTACTCACATAAATGTTTTCAGAATTAAACGCTTCACAGATTTTTACTTGCTTATTGGGAATTCAACAAAATAAATTTACACCAAACCTAGAACATTTAGTTTTTCGCTTTATATAATAATGAAACTTTCTCTTGTGAAACTTACTTGTCTTTTTCCGTAGAACGCGTTTCGGCGTCGTGTTCGCCTTCTTCAGCTTAGAAACAGACTGCCAGTACTTTGTAACGGTTATTGCTTGGAAGGTATAGTATTGATTATATGTTTTGTGTTATATATTTTGTATTATATATTGTGTGTTAATCAAACCTGAAAGCACCAAGTACCTTAAACAAATAAAACCTAACCCCCCTATACTAAATGCATTACCAAAAATACACAAACCTAACATTCCCATCAGACCATTAATAAACAACACACAAGCTCCCTCCCACAAAATCGCCAAACACCTAGACAAAATAATCAGAGAAAACATTAATCTCAAAACACATCTATCAAAAACAACATCGACCTTGTTAAGAAAACTGAACACATCCACATCCCACACAACTCAACACTAGCATCATTCGATATAACCAATTTATACACCAATGTCCCAATTCAAGAAACCATACAAACACTAGAACAATTACTCAGACAAAACAACACACCTGAAACACACATACAAGAGATCATCACACTTACCAAAATTATAACTGAACAAAATTACTTTACATACAATAACAAGATACACACACAAACAGACGGTCTCCCGATGGGATCCCCCGTATCAGGAATACTAGCAGAAATATATATACACAACATAGAACAGAACCACATAATTAACAACAACAAATACACCAACAAAATCGTTTACTGGCACAGGTATGTAGATGACATATTACTCTTATTCAAAGGCAACACAAGACAAGTTGAAAACTTCCACAAATACATAAACACAATACACCACAAATTAAAATTTACACTGGAAATTGAACAAAACAATAGTATAAATTTTCTAGACCTAACAATTAACAAAACTAACAATACACACACGTACAAAATATACAGGAAACCTACCACAACCGACATGGTTATACACAACACATCAAACCACCCAAAACAACATAAACATGCGGCCTTCAACCATATACTCCATAGACTAACTAAAATACCCTTAAGTAAACATGATTATACTGACGAACTCAACACAATCAAATACATAGCAATGAAAAACGGATACAACCCCAATTTAATAAACAAACTACACAAACGCATCAAAAACAAAAACAACAAAACACAAAATACCATCAACACACAACACAATAAATACATCACACTCACATACCATAACTCCAACACACACAAACTTGCCAATACATTCAGGAAACACAAGTACAAAATAGCATACAGAACTAACAATACCATGAAAAAACACATCAACGATACAAACAAGGACATAGACAAATACAATAGAACAGGTGTTTACAAATTAAATTGTAATAACTGCAATAGTTTCTACATAGGCCAGACGGGAAGATCTTTTTCATCCCGTTACTCTGAACACTTAAAGGCCTTATCCAACAACAATATACATTCTGCATTTGCCACCACACATACACACACATAACCATAGCTACACCAACATAGATACTAATCTTGAAATTTTACACTTCTTACCCAAAGGTCTAAAACTCAACACAGCTGAACAATTTGAAATATACAAACACCACACAACACAACCAAACAACATACTTAACGACCAATTACAATATAAATCACATACACTTTTCGACACAATTATACAACAAACAAACAATAATTTGGATCCCCGCGCCAATCCCCTTCCAATACACACCACCCCCACTATGCCTTCCAAGCAATAACCGTTACAAAGTACTGGCAGTCTGTTTCTAAGCTGAAGAAGGCGAACACGACGCCGAAACGCGTTCTACGGAAAAAGACAAGTAAGTTTCACAAGAGAAAGTTTCATTATTATAGAAAGTGTAGTGCTGTGAAAAAAGATGATGAACGAACAAGACAACTATTAGTTTTTCGATTTATTTGTTTTAGCTTTTCAGCAGTGTTCTCGGAAACCACTAGAGATACAGTTCTGGGACTCGTAAAAAAATGTTTCGTGTCGAAGAACGTATGAAAGTATACAGTTTAAGATATATAAACGCCTTATTTATTCTTGTTTATAATTGTTAAGCCTAAAAAAAGTGTAAAATTTGCTTCCAAGAAGTTTTTTATAGCCTCATTTTTCGTCATTGTTTTATGTAGAAATCAGGGCAGAATGTTTCGTTAGCTGTAACTCGAAAACCGAGGGTAATTTGTATTTCCCGATCTGTGTTTATACAAACATTTTTCTTTATTTTTATCAGTAGAACATACCCTGAAATTATTTCGGTTTCTTCGTGAAATACCCTGTATATTAAATAAAGCACATGAAGCGGATGCCCTTGCCTCACTCTAGAAATTTCTCTTTCTGCTCTTCCACAGAATTCTGGCTTTCTTGGTGTTATCCCAAGATGCTAAAAATAAAATGGTCTGACATTATTACAGATGAAGAGGTGCTGAACAGAATAGGCAATGAGATGTATTTGTTGAAAGTCATAATTAGAAGAAGGGTAGAACTTGTTGGACACATACTACGACATGAATGATTAGTAAAATTGGTAATGGAAGGATCAATAGAGGGTAAAGGATGTAGGGGAAAACCAAGGCTGCAGTATATTAAGCAAATTATGGAGTATGTAAATTGTGAAACTTATGAGGAAATGAAGAGGAAAGCACAAGATCGATCACAATGGAAGACTGCTGCAAACCAATCTTAGGATTGAAGACATAAGAAGAAGGAGAACTCTTCCACTACGTACCTTAATGTTGTTATTGACATGTACAATTTCAATTGATCTTAATAAGTGTTGGAGTAAGCAAAATTTCTGCATTACTCCTCCTCGACTGGACGTTTACTGTGGTTCCGTATTTCTCCAGAATTGACACTCCGTCAAATGCGGTCACGTAATATATGAAAGAGATGTTATGTGGGACGATTATAATTTTTGCGTTTCTCGGTTATCTAGAAAACTGATAAAACCACTGTCTGTACAAGATCATCTGAAACAGCTTTGTTCCTCTGCAAGGTTTCTTTCTGCGATAGTGTTTGCATACATCATACAACCCGAGTTGTGAAGACTAATTCCGTTGTAGTTATTGAACTTTTGGCTGTGACCTTTTTTGATAACGGGGTATTGACCGCAAACTGTCCAGACGTGTATGTGTTTCAAAGAGACAATTTCTTAGCCTGTTGTTGATTCATTGTCTCCAGTTCGCAATATGTTAATTAATTACTTTAATGTAATCCGTCTTGCGACTTATTGTTTTTTTTTATACAAGAGATGATGGTGATGATGATTATTATTATTATTATTATGATAATGATGATGAAGACGACCACCACGATGATAGTTTTATATTACAAAATAATTTAAACTTTTTAATCATAAATATTGAAACAATTAAAGTAACGCCTGCATAATGGAAATGACTCGTTTTTGTCAGTAGTTCCACAAGTACCTACCAGTTACAGAAAGTCTTTGACACGAATATAAATTGGTGGGTGTAACGATCTCGGGACCACGTGTGGAACAAAGCGGTATAACTTGTGTACGTATTGCGTTTACATATTACAGGAAAAAGAAAATGACGATGTCGGTATGCAGAAGGGAATTGTTTCAAACAAGAGCAACGGCAGCCGGGGTTTTACGGCGCTAGCGCGGAATGCTTTTATAGAGAGCGCCGCGCGGAATGTCAGCTATGGCGGCGACGATATCATCTCCGAGGAAACGACGCAATAAAACATGTCACAATGTAACAATTGAGTCCAGCTGGTTGGTCTCCAGTCCAGTTTATCTACGTACATAACAAAACGCCTTCTTGCTGTCGTATTGTAGACCTACATCTAGTCGATTAAATGACACGTTTTTATTGTATTTGCAATAGTAATTTAATTTAATACGCCCTTTAGAAGAGTGAAACCCGTCCGATCGAAGATAATTATTGACGACAAAGCCTTATTTATCTACTTTAGTTGAACGGCTAAGCGAGTTCTCAGTTTTAACTCGACCGTTTGACATTTGTCTGTCTGTTTGGGGCATTTGTCGTGATACGTTTTGAACGCATCAACCGATTTCCCAAAAACTTGGTATACGTGTCCATACAGAGCGAAAATTTTAGAACTAAAGAGATAATTTAATGAAGAAATTTGTGTTAGTGGTTGAAATCACAATCAGAATGATCAATATTGCACACCACTATATAAAAATTATTCCGATTAGCGCTTTCAAGCTTCACAGCTCATCGTCAGATCAGGAATAGACTGAAAATATGTAATACCCAACCCTTCACCCCTCTCCACCACCCTGCTCACCCACAACAAACTAAAAATTAATGACCCTTCCCCACCCCCTAAACTCTGTCTCACCATCTGTACAGTTACATATTTTTCTAGTAAATTCCTTGTGTTTCAGTGTGTGTGTGTGTGTGTGTGTGTGTGTGTGTGTGAGTGTGTGTGTGTGTGTGTGTGTGTGTGTGTGTGTGTGTGTGTGTGTGTGTGTGTGTGTGTGTGTGTGTGTGTGTGTGTGTGTGTGTGTGTGTGTGTGTGTGTGTGTGTGTGTGGCCAAAAAAGTAAAAGAACAAAGCGAGAAGTTGTGGATAAAACTGGAAATAAGGTCACTCTACGGCTTAATCAATAGATATAATAGGGAATTATATGACAGACACATAGAATTATTAAGAATATACTCGTATGTAGAGTTAGAAGAAATATTATATAATTTTGGTTTGGGGTACATAGAAAAGAAATTGGAAAGTAAAAATAAAAAAATGGTAGATAAGTTAAATAAATTAATAAGAAAGAACGAAGTAAAAAAGGAACACCTCTCTAAGAATAACTATGAAAAAAGAGTAATAAACCTTACAGAGGTAAATTTCAATACGGAAGAAAAAGAAATGTTAGCGAAAGGCTTAAAATACGCACCGCCACCAGAATTAAATCAAGAAAAAACGATTATTGAATGCGAAAGCATAATACAAAAACTAGGAAATGAAAATGATAAAAAAAGAATAAGGTGGGAAGTAGGGAATGTAGTAGATAAAATATTTAAGAAAAGTTTGTATAATTCAAAGAATGAACAAAAATAGAAGCAACTGTAACTAAACTAAAGAATAAAATAAAGAAGAATGATATTATAGTTACGAAGGCGGATAAAGGAAATACAATGGTACTAATGAGAAAGGAAGAATACATAAAGAAAACGGAAGAATTTATAAGGGAAGGACCATACGAGGAAATAAAGTATGATTATACAAGTAAGTACCAGTCAAGGATAAAACAAATGATGAAACAGATAACATTTATAGAAGAAAAAAAGAAAAAGTATTTATTGGAAAGTAATCCAACAGCACCGACTTTTAAAAGTCAGGTTAAGATACACAAAGAAGGAAAACCAATTAGACCGATTGTTTCTTTTATTAATGCACCTATTTATAAATTATCAAAGGAAGTTAGCAGAGTACTGAAAGAGAAATATGAATTTGGGACAAAATACAACATAGAGAATAATATAAAATTGATAGAAAATTAGAAAATATTAGCATTAATGTAAATACAAAATTGATATCACTGGATGTTAAGGACATGTTTACTAATATCACAGTAAATAAAGTTATTAAGTTAATAAACGATAATAATATGGGAAAATACAGGTATAAAAAGCAGTTGATGAAAGTAATTAAAGAATGTGTAAATCAGAACTATTTTAGGTTTAATAACAAGTTTTATATACAGAAAAAAGGTTTACCTATGGGGTCTTCATTATCCCCTATTCTTGCTGAAATATACATGAATGATTTTGAAAAGCAATTAATAACTTCCACTAAGTATAAAGACAATATAAAATTATGGTCTAGATACGTTGATGATGTATTAGTAGTTTGGGAAGGAAGCATAGAAGAAGTGCATGAGTTTATAAAGGAGGTAAATAATAAGGATAAAAACTTACAATTTAAGGAAGAGATAGGAGGTAAGCAAATAAAGTACTTAGATTTAAACATAGAAATTAAAGATAATGAGAAACTACAGTTTGGGATATTTAGGAAAGAGTCGTATTCTGATATAATTATACCAAGAGAGTCGTACCACCCATACAGATATAAAATGGCGGCAATCAATTCCTTTTGTTACAGAGCTCAGAAGTGTTTAAAAGAGACCGAATCAAAAGATAGGGAGTTAAAAACGATAAAGGGAATTGTAAGGAATAATAATTATAGCACCAACATAGTGGATAAAGTTATGAAAAGGGTCAACATACAAAAAGCTAAAATAGAACCAGAACAAAAGAATTATGCAGGGTCATTGACATACATAGGTTCACATACTAGAAAAATTATAAAATGTTTTAATAAATATGGAGTAGATATAGCTATTAAAAAATGTGAAACGGTATTTGATAAGGATAAGGAATAAGAATATAGAAAAAATTCCAGTATTACAGAAAAGCGGAATTTATAAACTAAAATGTAAAGACTGCAACAAAGTGTACCTAGGGGAGACAGGACGAAAATTCGCATGCAGGTTGTCTGACCACAAACGTGGAGAAGGTAATAGAACAACCAATTCGTTATATGCAAGACATTTCATAGAAGACAACCACAAGTTTGTTAATCCTTTGGAAGAATACGAAATTGTAAAAGTAGTAAATAACACAGTTGAAAGGAAGCTTAGAGAGGAGTTAGAAATATTGAAAGAAAGAGAAAAAGGGTTAGACAATTTAATTAATATTAAAATTAAATTTGATAATGAAGAAATATTTTATAACATGATTAAGAAGTAAATGAGAGAGGACAGATAGATAAGATTAAGAATTATACTTCATAGTACTAATTGGTTGTTTTAAAATAAGGGTGTGTGACTGACCCACGTGTGTGGAGAGGAAGAGGGTAGTTTAAAAGGATGCACACACACACACGCGCACGCGCACACACACACACACACACACACTGAAACACAAGGAATTTACTAGAAAAATATGTAACTGTACAGATGGTGAGACAGAGTTTAGGGGGTGGGGAAGGGTCATTAATTTTTAGTTTGTTGTGGGTGAGCAGGGTGGTGGAGAGGGGTGAAGGGTTGGGTATTACATATTTTCAGTCTATTCCTGATCTGACGATGAGCTGTGAAGCTTGAAAGCGCTAATCGGAATAATTTTTATATAGTGGTGTGCAATATTGATGATTCTAAAGAGATAAGATAAAATTCTAGAACTACAGAGGCAAGGTAAAATTTTGAATACAGGGCGGTAAAAAGAGATCAAAATTTAAAAGAGTGTAAAAATCCAGCCGGATTAAAGGGAATTGTAACGCAAATTCGAATGTACCGTTTACTGTGAAAGTTTCTTTTTTTAATTTTAGGGCAAAACTGGGTCAAGAACTCAAAGTTTTAAGAAAATTGTAAAAGTCTGTGCAGGTGATCAAGTTATTAGCAATTTTTTGTTTAAAATTCCAGCTCCTCGCAACTCTTTTTACAAATTTTGGTAGCCTTTAAAACGTTTGTAAGCTGTTTGTAGAGTAAATTACATGTTGTCATCAGTTGTGTGTGTTTATGAGAAATATTAGTTATATGTTTATTATACGACCCATCCTGTGCTATGGCAGTGAAATCTGGATACTAACACAAAGAGCAATTGAACGCCTGAAGATATTTGAAAGGAAGCTCCTGAGACGAATCCTGGGTACCCATGTATAGAAATGGGGAATGGAGGATACGGCATAATGATGAGATATAGGCCTATTGTCAGTTAAGCGAACCAACGGTAGAAATGCATGTGAAACTGAGAAGGCTGCAGTGGGCTGGGCGTGTCTTAATAATAGATGATAAACGAACACCTAAGAGAGTCCGCATGGTGAGTTTGGATGGCAAAGACCAAAAGACCGTCCAGGAAAAGATGGGAACACGCTGTCACTGTGGATGCAAGAGACATGTTGGGAGTGTGAGGATGGAAGTCCTTTACTATTGATAGATAGGGGTGAAGGGTCAGGATAGGGGAGGCCAAGGCTCGACTTCGGGCTGTAGTGCCATAGGAAGAGGAGGAGGAGGAGATATATGTTTATAGAAAATATCTATGGAACCATACATAAACTTAAAAGGTAGGATTAAAATGTTTGTAATTTAGGCATTATGGTTAGAAATTTAACTAAAATCCAATGTAGTAGTCGAATTTTTTTTTTTTTTTCTAGTTGTTATTTTATTGAAAAGAATAGAGTAGTCGTGGTTTTCGTAAATTTTCTGCTAATTAAAAAAAAATCTTATATTTAAATTTATCTAACTCGTAATATATTTCGCTAAAGTAGAGAGCGAGTTCTGAAGCTCAGTGTGAGCTTACTAGTTACCTTAGTAACGATTGAAGTACAATGAAAGAGGTAAATAGGTTTAGTTAATTTGTCGCAGTATTAGTAGATATTTAAGAAGAATTGTAAGTAGGACTGTGGCATGGTAAAAGGGAACTGGCAGCTCCGATACTGCTGTATGGGAAATAGGATGTGGCCGGTATCAAATAATCAACTTTGAAGCTTCCGAAATGAAGATCCTAAGGAGGGTTCAGTGTTGTCTTTTACAGGTAGATGAAGAAGTGAGGCACTAAGGAAGGATTTGGGATAATATGTGTATTAGAGAAAATAAGAACTTATTGGATACGGTGGAGGGAACATATGAGAATGTCGCACAATTGATTGCCTAGAAACGCAATAACCTTCACGCCACAAGGAAGACGAGTTAGCGGAAGACCTAGAAAACGCTGAAGTTTGTATGAAGCCCGAACAAGCTAACCTCGGAAGTGATGAAGAAGAAAAGGAAGAATTTATATTATTCAAGAAAATATATCTTCTTCTTCTATGGCGTCACAGTTCGAAGTCGAACCTTAGCCTCCATAATTATCAACATCCCTCGCCACTGCGTCAATCCAGCGTGTCTTGGGTCTTCCGACAGGCCTTCTCCCCTTGATTTGACTAAACAGTACCTTCCTAGGTATTCGGTTGCCTTCCATTCTAATGATATGTCCTGCCCATGGCAATCTATGCAGTCGGATGGAGGTGGCAGTCAGTCATTGTCTTTATACAGCTTGTATAGCTCATTGTGACGCATTCTCCATATGCCATTGACTTGGATTGGTCCATATATTCTCAAAATTCTCCTTTCAAAAGTACTAACTATTGACTATGTTAGCGGCTTGTTTATTCAGAGTCCAAGTCTCGTTGCCATATGTTATCACCGGTCTAATCATTACTTTATATAAAGTGACCTTGGACTTTATAAGGACAAAATGATGGTGGATATGCCTTGTCTTGAATATAGATGTCAACGAAGCATATTATGCTCTATTTGCGGCCTGTATCCTTTTCCTTATTTCGTTTATCAAGAAAATATATGGACCAAAAATTAAACAAAGAATAGTGTTGTGTAAATTAATATATCATGACATAAGCGAAATATTGGAGGGTGAGAAAGGAAAGGCATAAATATTTCGTAGATAGAAACAACGCATTTATAAGACACTGAGATTTAATGTGACAGAGTCAGTGATAGAAATATATTGAGATTCAAGTGCTCGTTTGAATAGAAACAACCAATTAAGAATTAAATCTGGGTAAGAGGAGTAAGCTACAAGGAATTAGGGAGACCAGAAAATAAATATGATTGATGAATCAGCATTAAAGACAAAAAACGTTGAAATAGTGGCGTATAAGGAATGGACGAAGGATGAGAATATCAGATGGAGTGACGAAACATCAACGTGTTAAGATAAAATGGAAAGTGATGTGGAGTCACATAAGTTAAGTGGGTCAGAAGAACTCATACCAGCGGCTCCAGTCTCCCTGGGAACGTACGACCCCGTATATAATTGGATATACATTAATTACAATTATCTAAATTGATCTGTAGCTATCTAAATTGTTTAATTTAGATAACGTATTTAATTGTCAATTAAATAACAGCTTCGCGAAGTGATGACGTTTGTAAACAACCAAAACCTTCGTAAATAAAGTTCACGATTACTAGGGCACAAACTGAGATTAAATATCTTCGAATCCTTCTCGATAAACGGCTTATCGAAAGCAACTAGACCTGAAGTTCAGACAGATGTAGACCTACTGACTATTCTGGCGTAAATCTAAACTCAATAAATTATTAATATTAAAAACTACGGTTTATATAAATGGTTTGACGGACTCCAGCTACGAGATTAAGCCAAATTAAATAAGTTTAAAAAATCACAAAGTTTCTAATCAAAAGTACTGAGAGGTTTAGTGGATGTTCCATGATGCGTACGCCAGCAGGCAGACGCTTCAAACCGATCTGAAAGTACCATTCATAAAGGGCGAGCAAACACAGCCATCAAGTAATAAATTTCGTAAATGAATTAAGAAATTAACTCTACACAAACGGTCCCTATGGGAGACCCGTCGCAGAACTTGGCCTCAGATTTGCTGCTACCTCGAATTCACTGTTCTATATAAGAAGAAATATCAAAGGACAATCCCCTTGCAAGCCTTAACTCATATACCTTATTTAGTCTGTATGGAATTAGATTGTAAATTGTTAATTGTCGATCATAAAAAAGTGATTTGTGTGAAACGTGGGAGTTAAACTAAAAACGATAATGGCAATGCAAGAGATGAGGTGGTTTGTAAGAGAAGATCGGTTGGAACTTGAAGGACAGAACATGAGAAACAAACAAAGAAGATACAGGACTCAAACAAGTCAAAGGAATTATCTTACGACATCGCAGTGCAAAAACGTGTGTTTGTTTTTTATTATTTTCAGCGAATGGACCAAAGATATTCAGGGAGAAAATGTGATGTCGATGAGGTTTCTTTGTTGGTTGCTGTACGAATCTACACGTTGAAAGCGAAACAATTTATTATTATCCATTTAATTTTGTATTAAATAGTATTGTTTCGATTGCTTAGTTCTAAATGTATCTCAAATACATGTTAGTATAAAAAGATTTATCTCGAAACTCTGGATCTCAAAACTGTGACGCGTTGCTTAGTCGGCTTCGGGGGCTCTCAAGTAAATGCGGGGTGAATCGTGAAAATCGTGAATATCAATCATATATACTGCTTTCAGAACTGTTCACAAAAAAACAAAAAAGTCTTTAAAAAACACGTAGCGATCAGTGTAGTGCTAACATTATTGTGCTGTCATTGTTGGGATTGCGAGGTTTCTTTTCTTGCGGTCACAGTTTACTTTCTTCTTCTTTCTTCTTAGCGCTGGTTTTCCGTAGACTGCAGTTGGAGAGTAGAGTACTTTCTTTGGTGCGGTCCCGAATACCGTTGTGCAACCGACTGCAATTACGTTTACTTTCTCGCTGTACGTGCTGCTGGAGAAAGTACTTCGGTTCGTGATGGAATGACAGCGTCTGGAAACGTATTGTTACTTGATAACCATCTTTAGCGTGATGGAATGATTAAGGACCAGCAAAGCAATCTGATTAAAAGAGGATAAAACAGTATGCTCAAATTATAGAGTGAAATTAATAACTAGTCATTGATTCGGTTGTATGGGAGAATCGTGAGAAATGTAATAGGAGTAGGTCTATAGATACGGTGACCGTATTTTCTAAATACGGGGGGGGCAAGTTAAGTTTAGTTAGGTTAGGTTACGTAAGGGGGAGAGTATGAGGCATTTCTCGAAACGATGTTGAAAATATATATTCTTTTAGTGAAGGTTATACTTGGCGTTAATTATTAACAAAGTGATTTTAGATTTGGTATGGAAGCTCAGGTACATTACTGCTATAACTGTATAAAATTTCATTCATTTATATAATTTTTTTCAAAATAACATTATTTTGTTTAAAATCGCCTGTTGCTAACTTTACAAGCGATTCGCATACGCACTATTTATGGCATATAATTTTTATAAGTTACTTTTATTTGAAATTTTATCCTGAACAATTTTTAATTAAAACTTTTTTTGATCCGATTATCAGCTAAGAGATAGTTTGAGAAAACCAGAAAAAACACGATTATCCAACTAAAATTGTTAATAAGAATATTGGTATTTTTATTTGTTGACCGATTTGGTATTCTAAAACTCAAGGGTGTATACACTTTCGTGTCCTGAACAAATGGTCAAAAGATGAAACCCTCTTCAAACAGTTCCCGAAGAATGAAACTAATTTACCATATTCATTTTGGTCAACTAAACTGATTACACGAAAAAAAGTTTCACCTCAAAATTTCGGTGAAGCGTTCACGGCAAAATGCAGGGTATTAAAACTACACGGTAAAACTTTTTTCCGTGTATTAACGTGCGAAGAGTTACCATGGACCTATGTTTGTATAAATTAAGCACAATTTTTGTTTTAAAACGTTAAATTATTTTAAAGTCTAAATCCGGGACTTCTTAACGATTTTCGGGACACCGGGACCTAGGCCGGAAAAAACGGGACGTTAGTCACAGTACTATAGAGAAAATGGAGATGAGCTTAGTGGATTTCGAATTGGGTAACTTGTTTTGTTTGAAACAGCTGATTTCTCGACAAACTTTGAAATTCATCTACTGTTTATAGAGATAAAGTCGACTTCACAAAGGCTACTACATGATGCCAGTTTCTAAGTTATAGGAAGTGTTTGTCTCTACGAAACAGACATAAGTCGGAGGGTAATAAAAGCCTTCAAAATTTATGTAACGAATCTAAGTTTAAGGTAAACTTCGGTAGAGACCTTTCTCGAGAATTTATCGTCAAGAAGGGCCTTCGTCAAGAATGCTGTGTCTCTCTTAATCTTTTTAAAAATATATCGTGAACGGTGACAAATAGGTAAGGAAGTGTAAAGACATTGGAGGAGTCTCTAGAGTATGCGAATGACCGGGTAGTAATTGATAAAAAGAATTTATATCTTGCTGTTTGGCCGTTGTAGATTGTTTTGTTGTCTTTCTCTAAACGTTTCGGCCACCCAACGGAGGCCTTCTTCAGTAGAAAAAAGTTTATAAAGTGTTCGACAAAAGGGTGGCGAGCCGAACGTACCTCTAACCTCGGTTAGGAGTACGTTCAGCTCTCCATCCTTTTGTCGAACACTTTAATACTTTTTTCTACTGAAGGAGGCCTCCGACAGGTGGCCGAAACGTTTAGACAATTTCAGAACAAAATAATCGACCACGGTCAAGCAGCCCAGATATAAATTCTTTTATCAATGACTTCGTTCGTGATAGCGTACGTAATCAACCGGGTAGTAGCTGATAATGACAGTGACGATATGCAATATGTGACTGGAAAACCACGAGAAGAATATAAAAAGAGGGGGCTAGAGATAAAGACAGACAAACGAAATATTTGTTTGTTTGTTGGCTTCTTTGCATCGACCTTTTTAATATGCGTGTAGATAACAAGAAATAGAGGTAGGCCTATACGTAAAGTGTATATGTTTAGAACTGACTTTTTATTGAACTGGTAATGACGGACGACATGGAAATTAAGAAAAGGATATTGGACGTTAAGAAAACGGTCGGCTGTCCCAATGGAATTTGGATGAGTAGAGAAATTGGTAAACATAGGAAGTGTCTCATTGGTAAAATTAGTGTACTGTACGAGGAAAACTGGCGTGTGAAAGAACAAACCGAATGAAAAGAAGAATCCGTGAAGACGGATGTGCTTAGAAGAACCCTAAGAATTTTGGTGGAGATAGGATTTCAAAGTATGAAATCATGAGGCAAATGAGGATATACGGGACTTTGTATCAAGATATTAAGAGAAAGCAGTTGATTCGTTAAAGTCGTGTCCATACGCTGCAGAATGAAAGATTTCCCAAAAATTGTGATGCAATAGGCAGAGTTCTTCTCCACTGTCAGAAGTGGTACTGACAGAAATATTCTGAAAAAAAGGATTGTCAAGAGCGACGAATGCACGACCGTGTCGTTAAACATCGAACAGCGTCGGAGGATTTACATCAACTCGATTTATACTAGTCCAGGAAGAATCTTCGCATCCGCTCGGAAAAATATTCAGATTCGGTTTTTTTGCATAATCTTACTCTAAAATGTCTCCTTTTAACAAATCTGCATGTTGCCAGGTCCAAAAGTGGGTCAAAAAAGTTTTAAACAATTTTTTTAAACAAATTGAAAAAATTTTTTTTTTTGCCCCGGACAAATTTTGTTTAGGTTTGTTGGGTCATTTTAAACAAAAAAAGGTCTCTTGTGATTTTTCTCTAAAATTGATAGTTTTCGAGGTATAAATTATTTAAAGTTCGGAAAAACCCCAAAATGGCCATTTTCAACCCTGAAAAACGATATGAAAAACCACAAATTTTAATGTTGCCAAAGTCCTTAAATATTCTTTAAACATCCCTTAACAAAATCTCGTATGTACATACAAATAACTCGTACAAAGACAGTCGTGTTGTTAATAATGATAGACTCGTTGCTGCAGAATTACGTAAGGCAGGTTAGGCTGATACTCATACGACATGCAAGGAACCTCAGCAGTCGCCAGCGTGTTACTTCAGGTTCTTATCTCCTCAGGTCGATTCACATCGTAACAAAATACTGTATATCGCATCCCAGGTATACTGAGAAATGTGAGCCCTGTTCATGCGTCTTATCATTCATTACTATTTTACTTCTGCTGAGATCTGGCCATTAAAGTTCTTACCCATTTGAAGTCTCCAAATTATACAAGAAATACAGCACATTGGGTCAGTGTGTAAACCGTTGCTAAAATATGTATTCATATTCATAATTGAAATTAACTTCATATTTATATTAATTCTAATCATGTATCGTGTATTTTAATAATGTATCATATTCAATAGAAGTGTAAATCGTTTCGTTTTGTTTTTGTAATTCGTTTGTAGAAGCTTGAAAAGAGATCTGCTGATGAGTTAGAATCTCGAAAGAACATACTGACCACGGAACAAAGCAGTTAGCAAGACACCATCTGGATTGTTGACCTCACGGCTGCTCGGTGGCCTGTAACCTCTACACTAGGTAGAGATAAAGAAATGATACAGAAATCCAAATATCAACGCAGATTGGTTCGTAGCTTTTCGAGGTTTTCATCGTTAAAAATTGAAGTTTTTTTCTTTGGAACGAGTGTCTTTGTGGCGAACACTGTCAGATGTTTCTGTGCCCGTGATGCGGTTGGAACTTGATTGATTCAGTGGTATTGCGAAGTACACCCCCTCCCTTTAGTTAGCATGCAATATAGTATTACGCAATAGTAACATCTATGCGGTCAGGATAATCAAAATATACACGCTAAGGTGGGTTGGACCGTGGCCGGCTCTAGTAGAAGGCTGGAATATTAAACGTGGCAACACTGGAACCAGCTGATATTTGAGACCAACTAGACGATCTCTTAATTTATGTATTTCAGTATTCAAATCGCGTCATTTTTAGTTGCCGGTTAACAGCAGTTTTTTTTGCAAATTAAAAGTTTATTATGTAAAATACTGTTATATTATTTAAGAAATATACTACTTAACCATATGATACGAATCCAATAATTCCGACAAAATTAATTCATTAGGCCTAACTAACACTAATTCACTAATTTCTTCAACTTAAACTATAAGACTAAGTGCGCACAGACCTATAATTTAGATTTAGCTATAAATAGGGCTACTCATGATTTTAGTAATGCTATAATATTTTAAATCAAAATATAACATGTTCACTTTAGCTATTTTATTACACTATGCTTATAGGCCTCAGACGCAACGTTGCCACGTTTAGTATTTTCGGCCTTCTATTAGAACCGGCCGTGGTTGGACGCATAGAGAGGATGGAGAAAGGACAGCCTACAAAACATATCTTCTACCAGAAACCAATGGGTAGTAGAGCAAGGGGAAGACTCCGAAGTAGATTCAAAGATCAGATAGAGAAGGACCTCAGAAAGTTGAACATAAGAAACTGAAAAGGGTGGCACCTAGTAGGGAAGAATGGAGTCGGCCTTTTGATCAGGGCAAAACCCACCACCATTGTAGAGCCGCGGTTGATGATGATGATGATGTACATCTATGTGATTTGGCCACGGGCAAAATACCTTCTGTCACATCGTGAAAGACTTCGAAATCTACTGGACGACCCTCCACAGTTTCCTACTCAAAAGACCCTACCAACGCTATCACAGTAATAGAAACTGCAACTTGCATAAAGGAATCGACTCTACCTTGAATTGCGATTATACCCGTTCGTGGTCCGTGACCAGTAGTAGGCCTATCTCTTGTCAGTTGCGCATAACCTTCTTTCGTGAGATGTCCGTCTCGGGATACTGGGCTGGTGTGCGCTAACTACTGCCAAACGGTCACGGGAGTCGCGCTAGGTGCAGCAGTGATCTACGACTTGGAGGAACCACCACGGACCAGGAAGAAGTATGCTCACCGTTACTACAGCCGCATCGCTGCTGGTTCTGGTGAACAGCTCCCGAGCAGCTCACTTGCTGAGATTCTCAGATCCACAGTTCACAGGGAGCATACCCATCCTTGTTACAAACACCTTTGAGAGTGTATCGGTACGTACAGGGGTCGGAGCAGTCACTATAGGCGTTGCTTCCATGAATTTGCTTGAGCCTTCTCCCCTTCGCCAGCTACAGCGTATACAATAGTACGGTAATACATTATACGCTCCCATTTGCAATAAATGTACTGTTCGTGTTCCACGCCGTATTTTCGAGATTCACGTTACTTCTTTCCATTATCGTTATCGTCAATCAATAAACAAAGATATTTTTTCATCATCATCACCATCACTACCAACACCATTATCGCCAAGTTTTAAATCGATATTTGATTTTAACCCCTTCACATTTCTTGCTAATGGTCTCATTTATAAATAAAAGATATTTTAATGTAATGTTTATAACTTAGAATACAGTAATAGAAATAACGCTTTTAAATATTTCTCGATCAATGTGATCCTTGTGCTTGATGTCCAGGAACAAGCTCCATATTCCCGGTTCTTTTGCTGTGAGGGATAACCAAAGATCGTCCCTGGCTGAGGAATATCTTCTCCTGATTGAAACCGGATTCTCTTCCAGATAAGAAATAGGACTTTCCTTGAAAACAATTTTACTTTATCTGAAAGCTGTGCAAACGTTTCATATATTGTGTTTTGTATCCAAAACATGCAGTTTTTCTTGATTGACCGTTCCTTGGCTGCTACATTCCATGAGCGCTTCTTGCAAAAAGCGACAACGCCACCCATCAAGTGACTTTCCGTCGAAAACGTCTGTTGCGCGCCTGGCTTAGACGGCGTTGATTAAGCACTCGCACTCGCATATTGAGGTGATTTTTATTCTACTCATGTCTGTATAATATGCATGCTGCACTTTGGGCTCCTCTCCGTCGCTCCGTCTTGCCATGGTCCCCGTTTTATGCGATTTTCACCCGTGACCTCTCCTAAGTCCTACAGGCGCCATGTGGTCGCGGTTGGGGTGTAGAGCTTGTCTGTCGACACGTGGGGAAGCGTTGGGAAATAATTTAATTGCACTTGATTCAGCAATTCCGTAGCTCTCAACTGAGAGTATCGTCCAAGCAACGTGACAGACAAACGACAGAAATACCACTCCAGAATTGTTATTAGGTCTGACAGCCTTTTCTGGAATCTACTGGAGTGGGTCTAACATTCTCTTGAGTCGGCGCCTGTGGGGCTATGTGCACCAAAGCAGAGATCAATACTCACAAAGTGAAAAGTTGTAGAAAGCTGTTTTGTACTCAAACCGTCGTCTAGACGGGAATATTGCAGAATTTGAATTTTATTTTCAATAAAATATTTCTCATACTTTTGTGCGCCGTAACGACGTGTCACTCGCATTCTCTGATTTCAGTTCCTTCCTCTGCTTGTCTTACGTGTTTCCTTCTCTTTTCCTTTTGTCCCAAACTTAGCCTGGAAGGGTGAGTGTAGCGTCTGATATGGATTTCTTTTAGATCTTTTTACCTCTTTTCTTTCCTGTCAGTTTTTTTATCGGCCATCTGAGGACCACATGCCGATTTCAATTCTGTATTCTTTGTTCTTTTCTTTTTCTCTAATATTCTTTCATCTTTTCACTGTGTCTCTTCTTCCTGTCTTCATTCCACTTTGAACCTGCGTTTTTCTCTCTCCTACCCTGGACTCCTTCCATTTTTAACACTTTTGCCCGAAAAACTTATCGTTTAATCGCTTCTTCTGTGTGTATATTATTTTTTTCTAAGTCCTTTTGGACTTCTTTAATCCAACTTGATGTTGACTTCTTCTCCCACAGATATTTGAAGATTTGCTTTGTCAACCTATTGTCGTCCATTCTATATAAGTGTCCAAAAAATAATAGTCTTCTTTTTCTCATTGTTTCTGTTATATTTTCTATACTTTAATATATTTCATCATTACTTTTTAATTTCCAACCTTCTGAAGTTTACTTTTCAACCTTCTGAAGTCCCTGTCAGTTTATTTTTAATTTAATTTTTTTTCTTATAATGCAAGAAACGACGTTGTGAATACGTTGCATAAGTTCAACATTATGTGCGGGACCATTAGGCGAACACTTAAGTCGGCAAGTAAAGGAACACGCCTAAAATTCAACGAGGTGATGGCTCTTCCCACACTTCTTTACGGGTCTGAGAATTGGACTTTAACGACAGCCCAAGCCAGTCGCATCGAAGCAGCTGAAATGAGATTTCTCAGGCATGTGGCAGAGTGTACACTCCATGATCATAGAAGGAACATAGATATATGCGGCAGGAACTGAATATTATGAGTATACTCGACAGGTTCGCCCAGTATCGGCTGAATTGGTGGGAACGTCTTTGCCGAATGGATGACTGCCGCATCCCCAAACAACTCTGGAACTATAAGCCGAGGGGACAGAGAGGTGTGGGACGTCTGAGGAAGCGCTGGAGTGACCAGTTCTAATCTTTGCCTATTTGAGACCGGAACAAACCATCCTTGGTTTACACCTTGAAGATGATGATGACGAATTTTTTTTTGTCGTGTTAGATCAGTGTCGTAATATCTAGTTTTCTCTCTAATATTTAAAGAATGAATAGCCGTCTTGTACTACGACAGTATCATATGTAGTTTTTAGGAGTTAGGAATGATGGCTGACATATGTGAACCGTTCTGCACCGCCGGCACTACGGTTTAGCTGCCCATTAATAACCCGGAGTAGTGTCTCAGATAATTCTGTCTCGGCTAAAAGGATGACTGTCGGAAGCTTTGATGTAGAAATGTGTTCTTAAGACTATGGCACTAACCCGACACTGTCCCTGAGCGCCAATCAGATTGTCCGGTTTGTAAAATGACGTTATCGTGTTTAGCCGACGTTGACTCTCCGTTGCCACAGTCAGTATTCATCAACCGCAGATTATCACCTTTCATGGAGCCGACCCGTTGTGTCGTCGTCATTCTGCTGTCAGTGTGACTGTTTTAAGTGACGCTTAGTAACTAACTTGTCAATAACGTAACTACACTGATGTGAGATAAATTAATTACGACTAATAACTTGCTTTGGTAACGGTTTAAATGAGGGGCCTATGCGCCTTTCGACTGGATAAGTTGACCTACAGGCTGGAAACGACCCTTGATTTTATGGTGCCTTCGGGAAACCGAAAGCGGGAACTTCAGATACTGAAAGGATGATTCAAATACTGATTCAAATAATTTCCAATTCGAACTTGTTGGGCTCATCTTTTTTAAAAATATGTTTGACGATCGTGGGAAGGAATAGAAGTATTGGCAGCTGAAATAAAATGAATCTTTTGTACGTGGGATTACATTCAAAACGATGACTGTAAGTTGTGGTCTTCTCCGCTGTTCCCACTTTCTCATTGAAAAATAAGGGTTTCACCTGCTGCGTTACCGCCTGCCAGTGCCAGTATGTATTCAGCAGTTTTTCCCAAAGCACTGCTTTCTCTAAAACGACGTTTTGTGGTTAATTGTAAACATACTTGAAGCATGTTTGCTCATTGTGTCTGGCCTAGAGGTGTGCTAAACTAGTATTTGAAAATAAAAGGTACGAATGAAACCGTCCCAAAAAAATAACACGTACAAACACCTGTTATTATATACTTATTAGGCCTGTACATATACCTTTATTATATAATTTGTTGGAAGAAATAAATTGAAACTAAAAGCATTAACAGTGTTACTTTACACTGTGACTTTATTAAGCTGTTACTGTTTAAAAGAAAATAAGAAACAAGAGAATTTATAGGCCCGTCTCCCTTTGGCAATACTATTAAGTTTTCACTAGGAGTAAACAAACTGATATAGATTTAATATTAAATTATTGATTCCATTTTGGATAGACAAATCAGCTGCGAAACTCAGGCAATGAAATTTAGAGTGCACGTAATAGCACAACAAAGAATGTCAAATAAAATTACGTGAGATGTGCAGTGAAGTTAAAATCATCTCCGAAATCACAACAAGCTTTTGTAATCCGGAACTAATCCCGGATATCCGGGAAGTCTGATCACTTTATTCTAAACCATCTTCGGCGTTGGTCTGTACCGAATCCGCTAACTTTTCTTCCGATGATGTGAGAGAACTGTTTGTATGAATCTTTCACATACAATGGGAGACAATTTAGTACAATCGAGTGCGTTCCGGGACGTGAGGGTTGTAAATTGCATTCATTCTTTGAATACTACGGTTGCAATACAACGTTCACTTTTGTATCGGGCCACAACGGTATTATCACAATGGCCAATGCGTTACGGTGCATATGCTATGCTTTCACTTTGTGTCTTCTATTGTGAAAGGGAATCATTATATAATGAAAGGCAGGCCGTGTGTAATTAATTACTCTATGATCTGTGAGTCACTTTATTTCTAATATCACTAAGCAACTGGTGTAACGAGGTGGTTTTGGAATTTTAACTCTCTCTCTCTCTCTCTAAAAAAAATAATAAATAAATAAATAAAATAAATTGCTGGTAACAATGAAGTCATGTAAGTCGTATTATATAATGTCAACACGAACAAAAATATTTCCGACTTTAAAATAGTCAATTCTCGTTAGAGTTTATGTAAGAGAAACAAACGATTCTTACGTTTATCTCTTCTTAGCTCTAATTTTTATGATTTAATGAAATATTCCGATGTTGCTAAAGAAATTCTGAGCGATAAAAATTGGATTGGCAACTCTGAATAACAATTTTACTCCATTAAATTTTGTTTATATATTTAATATTTATAATAACTTTACCTCAAGATGTTTTCACCTTATTTGGAACATGTTTCGGGAAGCCTTGTGTTCCCATCTTCCGTCTTCCTGATTTTGAGTCTTGTGAAGTACTTGTGTGTTGGTTGGTTATTGTTGTGGTTTTCTGTTGGCCTTTGGCAATTTAAATTGGTATTATTGTGTGTGATTTTGGTGTATATATTAGTATTTTGTGTATTTTCGATGTTGAGTGCTTTGAAAATTGTGTCATGTTTTGTATTGATTTGTATTTGTTCAGGTATTAGTTTGTTTTGTGTTTGTAAAGGGTGACCCATAAAGTACGCAAGATTTAATAATGTTGTAAAAACTTTTACTTATTGAAAAATATCAGATGTTTTAATGTTAATACAAAGTACACTTACTGCGGTTAAATGTGTAACACAATATCAGACAAATGTCTCCCAATTTGTAAATTTCCCCAAATGTTCATTATGGTGCCTTTGTGTGGTATGTGTTTTATTAGTGTCATATTGGTTATGTCTGAGAATTCATGGCCAGTGTTTATTGCATGTGTGGCTAAATTATTTATTTTATGTAGTCTACATTTTGTTTATGTAGACTTTCTTTATCGTGCTGAAACAAAGCCGAACTTCTTGCCTCCAGGCTTCATCTGTTGAATCGCTAGGAGGAAAACGTGATTGTCTGGACGTAGACACACAACTCCATTTTCAAACTGAAAAACATGGTTGCCTGCAATGGTGTAAATGGTTTATGATTTATTTGAGAATGGATCATGAGCCACAAAATTGGAGACTTTTCATAGATTCATCTAAGTTAAAAGCTTGAAAGTAGTTTTGCTTCACAGTGTACATTCACTGCTGCTGTTCTTGTAGCCGCACTCTACGTACGTATGAAGGCCGTCAATAGCAGATATGTGATGATATGAAAGTTGTTGTCATCTTACTTGGAATGCAGTTAGGTTATACCAAATAATTCTGCTTTCTCTGTGAGTGAGGTAGTCGTAACAAGTCTTCACACTATTTAAGAAAAACGATACCTCGTCGGGGCGTGAAATCAAAAATATCCAGTACAGTCCATTAGTTGTCTGTGACAAAATCATAATGTCACCTTTACATATTGAAATCAGGCTGATGAAAAATTTGTTAGGCAACGAATCGGGAGCGAGAAGTTTTCAGGTGTTTGAAGTCAAATTCCAACAACTGAAGGAATTCTCACATCATTATTGTGGTGGCTCGCAGATCTTGAACTATTTAAGGAGAAAACATTTAATATGAATCCAGAGTGACTTCGGGAATACAGCTTAACAAATCAATTTGTATGGGTTCCCTGCTATATGCGGATGACATAATAATAAGAATTCAAGAAAATGAGAATGATTTACAAAGAGCTATGTTTCAATTACAAGAAGTGGCAAGAGAGTACTCACTGACAATTTCAGTAAGAAAAACCAAAACCATGGCCTTTAAAGGTAAATATCCAGTGAGGAGTAAGATAGTTATAAAAACAGAGGTTTAGAACAAGTGAGCCGTTTCAAATATCTCGGCCGTGCAGTAAGCTATGAATGTGAATATGATATAAGAAAGAAGATAAATAAATTTAGGAATATTTGTGGTACGATTCATAGAAATCTTAGAAATAAAACAACACACAGCACAAAGATTAAATTTTGTAAGACAATTGCAATACCTACATTGATTTATGCGAGTGAGGCGTGGGTCATGACAAAAAAGTAAGGCGGCAAGATTCAGAGTGCTGAAATGCAATTTCTTCGAAATGCTGTAAATTATACATTGCAAGATAGAATAAGGAATGAAGATATCAGAGCAGAACTCGAAGTAAAGGAAATAAATGAAATTATTTCAATTTACATAAGACAATGGTGGGATCATCTCCAAAGGATGACAGAGGATCGATTGCCAAAAGCGGCGCTGAAATATAAAGCCATTGGTAGAAGAGACGTGGGTCGTCCCCTAGGATGAGATGCGTGCCGGAACAGGTTCATATAACCTAATCCTTGAAGAGGAGAAGAAGAAGAAGAAGAAGAAGACATAATATGGTTATTGAATGGAATGAGAAAACGGCTTGGAAACCTTCCAAATTTCGTATTTATCCTGGAAAATGGAAAGGATCTTACCTTGAACCCAGTTTCACCCCCCCCCCCACGATCAGATCGTAGTTAAGCCACTAGAATCCGTCTACAAATTTATGGCAAACGGAATATTTCTCTTTATTCCGGTTGAAATAGGTTTTTAAATAGTTTTTGTGGCGAGCGTAGATTGTTGTCCAAAGACGAAACGAGCACATTTCGGTCCACCCTCTACTTCTGACCCGGATGTACGACATATAGTTATTGAACGTTTATTTTGTTTTAACGACGAGAAATTAAATGGCTGACGGTTGATTATGTATCTGTCAGTGTTTGAACACACAGTCGACGAGGACGCGATCGATAAATCGATTTTGCCAACTGCCACATATTCGTGGCTGCGCACACTTCATCGACGTCTCTAACTAGGTCTGTAAACTAAAAGCGCTCCTCGACTTAAATTAGTCTGTGTCATCGGTTTTTCGCACGACCCCTTACTCGCACAACAACACAGTGATTACAAAGCAGGCTAATGAATACGATACACACCGCACTCGCACTATTTTATAGCAAAACTCTCGTCGAATTGCCGACCGTCAGCAAGCATCGTCTCTCTCTCTCTCTCTCTCTCTCTCTCTCTCTCTCTCTCTCTCTCTCCCTCCCTCCCTCCCTCCCCCCTCCCTCCCTCTCTCTTCTCACACAGACAAATCACTTGGACAATCTAAGCGACAATCAATTCTATGCGATGTACAGGTGTCGCATAGACTAAGTAGTCGGTTAAATCGTATATTGGAATGCTGTCAGATTTATTAATGGTATAATTACAAATTGCACATGTTGATTTAATACTGTTTATAAAACAAACAAATTATTCTGTCTGTGTTGACCTGACTACAAATTTTAAAATAATTTCCCGTTACAATCTGTTACGTCAAAATTTTATACGTTCTTTTGTCTTTTTAGTTCATAAGTTTATTTAAGTTGATAACAAAAAAAAAATTAAATCACTTCCCCTTATGATGACTGTAGGACGAGATATGGGCGATCCAGTCTGGAATATAGGTGTAGGTCGTTCCCTCTGAGTAAGTACCGGTGTCTGGCGTTCAGAGTCCTTCTCGGGTTGAGCAATTCTATAAATTGTAGTTAATTAAATTTTGTGTGTATATAATTACATGTGTATTTTGCGTTATAATTTTTGTGTATTGAGCTTACACAATACATCCGGTAAACTTCAAGTGTGTTTAATTTCTATACGGAAAATCTTGTACTTTCCCGGATTAGCACTATTGAAAATCAACTGGCGAACTTTCCAACTTGTGTTCGTACGCCTTAGTAGACCTAACGTATAAACTTCGAGCGAAACGTCCGCACGTTTTCAAGTTCAGAGAGAGACTCCACTCACTTGGACAGTTAATGTGTCCACTCTAATTCCATGGAGGCCATACACGAGTATATGGAAAATAAGATCTCAGTATTACTTTAGTTTCTGTATCACTTTTATTTGTGTGTTATTATAAGCGTGAAAACCAGTAAAGTTGCAAATTACCAAGAAGCGACCGGATGGCCTTGTCTAAGATATCCCAATTGAAGTTCCCTTTAGCATATGACGATTGTTTTGAAATTGAGATATGCCCGGTCGTTTTTACGAGGGTGATCTTAAAAGTAAGTTTCCCTGATTTAGGGAAAATAAAAAACACATGTAAAAATTAAAAAGAAAACTATACTTTTATTCTAAAACATGTATTTATTTTTCAATATAATCTCCATCCTTGTCAATACACTTTCTGTAGCGTAAAAACAGTTTTCCAATCTTTTCTTGAACCACTGCGTGCCCAGATTTTGAAACCAGGCGTCAACCGCCTGTTTCACTTTCGTATCCGTTTCGAAACGTTGTCCTCCCAGGTGTTCTTTGAGGTGGTGGAAAACATGAAAATCACTCGGAGCCAAATCGGGTGAATATGAGGAATGGTCAAAAATCTCCATTTGAAAGGACTCCAACAAATTCTGTGTGACTCGCGAGAAATGAGGACGTGCGTTGTCGTGGAGCAGAAGACCGATGTATGACACCAGAGGCGCACTCAGGCCCGTACACAGAAATTAAGTGACGATAAATTTCAGCTGCTGATTCATTTTTTTGTAGCATGTAACCGAATCACACTACGCAGTTTGCAACGGGCACACTGGTAAATGGAACGTCCATGATTAAAAATTTCGTGCTGTTACGTTGCTACGGAACGGATGAGGTTTTGGCACTGCTGCCACTACACGCAAATAAAAGTTCTCCCACCTTCGTCAGGCTGCTTGCGCTATTTTCCTTTGAAAGAAACAATAGGGAACTTACTTTTGAGATGACCCTCGTATATGACTGAATGTAAATGTCATAAATATTGAAGAAAGTATGCATACGTATTTGTTTAACCCATTTATTAATGACTTAAAACACATTTAATTTTATACAAACATCATATATAAATTCTGCTCCAGTGTTCCCTCCAAATAATTTCCTATAGGAGTGAAAAACTACATATGTACAGACAAAACACAAAACAGTGTGTAAAAAAAAAACACGACGCAGTAATGTATAAAACACTAAACACTGGAGGCGGTCACAAAACGTGTTACGTACGGACGAAATGATGATTTGACCAATAAGTGTACATTTGTGGACTTAGTGTAAATGCTGTAAAAACGAACACCAGAAAGGATATAAATTCACAATTTTTATAAGACGACTCTTACAGTATAGTTACATAGTTGTGAGTGCTGAACGGTGAGGAGGAGATTGAGGTAGCTGAAATGAACAGTTTAAAGTCATTCAAAGGTTCGTATCGGAAATAAATGACGAAGATATCTTCCGTTGGTGAGAAGGTAACATCGTATGGAGACAATAGGAACGCCAGTTAGGTACATATGATGGATTCACCGCTTAATGTATCTTTGTCAACCTCGTAGGAGGAGAGCGTTCGACGGCCAGTAGTTAACAGCGTGATACGCGAGACCGGAACGGGAGGATGCTCCTGATCCACGAAGAACGATGAAGATGATGACCGAGATCGGAAGACAAAAATGTTTACCAAAACCTGTCACTATACCGTGATCAACAATAGTCGTGGTGTTAACAGACAACAGCAGTGGCCAACCCAAGCACAAACACTTCACCAGATAGCGGTCCGCGCGGTTGACGATGTGTATACGTCATGACGATCGCATATGGCGCAAGCAAGATAACAGATTTCTACAGAAATTTTAAAGAATATTAAAACATTGTGTGTGAGTAAGGGTGTGTGTGTGTGTGTGTGTGTGTGTGTGTGTGTGTGTGTGTGTGTGTGTTTGCGCACGCGCGCACTCACGCGTTTTCCACATTAGTGTGGGAGGGGAGAATGCAGTCAACCTTAGGCTCGGTTACGTCCACTTTACGTGTTGGAGACGTTTATAATAATGTAAAACAATGTTTTACAACGGCATTCTCCTGTTTTAAAAACACGTTTTGTTTTCCCGTGAGGAATGGAAAAAGATGAAAGAATGTGTTACGTGATACAAGACTCTCCACACTGGGCAACATGAAGGCAGGTTTTTTACGCGCTGCCTGCCTCCTTACAATATTGTTCTCTAGGGGTCGTCAACGTGTGCGTTTCAACTATAGACTTCTGTTCTTTTTGTCTGCTTCGTACGAAGTTATGTTTATTGTTTATTCTTTTCGCAGGGAATGGATTAGAAGGCAAACTGGGCGGTTAATTGAACTCTTTTCTGAAAAATATGAACAGTTCTGTGGTACCCAACAAAAGCCTATAACAAGAAACACGTTGAAGTGAACTGGAATGAGGTTCGTTTGAAGCGATTTTGCTAGGCGATTAACAATTTCTGCGGCGTGTTGCTAGTAAAAAAACTAAAACATGTTTTAAACACAAATTGTATAACGGTACGTTGTTCACGTGTTTTGTTGTACAGTGTGGGAGGATCTTATCGTTAGTTGAGGTTGTATAACGGTACGTTGTACACGTGTTTTGTTGTACAGTGTGGGAGGATCTTAGCGTTAGTTGAGGTTGTATAACGGTACGTTGTACACGTGTTTTGTTGTACAGTGTGGGAGGTTCTTAGCGTTAGTTGAGGTTGTATAACGGTACGTTGTTCACGTATTTTGTTGTACAGCGTGGGAGGATCTTAGCGTTAGTTGAGGTTGTATAACGGTACGTTGTACACGTGTTTTGTTATACAGCGTGGGAGGATCTTAGCGTTAGTTGAGGTTGTATAACGGTACGTTGTACACGTGTTTTGTTGTACAGCGTGGGAGGATCTTAGCGTTACTTGAGGTTGTATAACGGTACGTTGTACACGTGTTTTGTTGTACAGTGTGGGAGGATCTTAGCGTTAGTTGAGGTCTCACGTGTTTTGTTGTACAGTGTGGGAGGATCTTAGCGTTAGTTGAGGTTGTATAACGGTACGTTGTACACGTGTTTTGTTGTACAGCGTGGGAGGATCTTAGCGTTAGTTGAGGTTGTATAACGGTACGTTGTACACGTGTTTTGTTGTACAGCGTGGGAGGATCTTAGCGTTAGTTGAGGTTGTATAGCGGTACGTTGTACACGTGTTTTGTTGTACAGCGTGGAAGGATCTTAGCGTTAGTTGAGGTTTTATCCTGTTTAGTCCGGTATTTTGATCCATCTCTGGGGAAATGTCTATGATTACAATTTATCCGTTATATTTACAAATACGTTTTCAAAGGAAAACAAGCACACTTTTTGATACTAACTCACAAGTTATATACAAAATAACTTCAAAACATAGATGTTATTTTTAACATCAAAAAAACTATTGTTAAAATAATGAGCCTCCGGGAGGTCTAGTGGATAGCACGGGCGATTGATGTGCCAGTGGTCTCGAGCTCAGTCCCCAGCGGAGGCTCCCTACGGCGTGCACTCAGCGTCGTGAGGTAGAACTGAGTAGCCGCTGAGATAACAACGGCGCCTCCTGGCTGTGAATACCGCAACTAGCGGCTGGCGGCGCGTTGTACTAGCCATGGAACCGTCACACTAAATACAAAAGCCGCGCGGTATGCCTTGGTCTTGTATCGACTGTTGAGCAGAGGTTTATTATTTTATTTTTATTGTAAAAATAATAAAAAGAATTACAAATACTTACAAGAAACTGCGATCATATGTTAAAAGTGACAGAAATTACGTAATATCCAAACGATGATCACCTTATTAAAGGTATCGTTACTACTAAAGGTCCATTTAGGCCTACATATTATTATTATTAGATTAAAACATTTTTTCACAATAAGATAAAATATGTAATAATTTAATTATAAAACTGTTTTGATTATTATAATTTTATTATTATTGTAGGTTATTATGTCACATACGTGACAAATTATATTAATGAAAAATGTAGATTTTTGTCTTTTTTATGTATCTGTATGCTCCCCCCTCAAAGCAGGTATTGAGCACATTATTGACCTGATATTGACAAGAAAGGAAATTAACTTTTTTTGAAAAACACAAATAGGTACCAAGAAGTAGGACGTCTTCTTTTCTGAGACTTTTCTCTATTTTCAGAGTCAGTGTCCTCGGCTTGCTTGGAAAATTATGCTAATCTTATCCTTAGAGTCCCATGATGTCTCGTAAAATAAATAAGTGTTAATAAAAGAACTTATATCTTGGCTGTTTGGCTGGCCGTCGTCGATTTCTTTGTTCTGTCGTTGTCTAAACGTTTCTGCTACCTACTGGAGGCCTTCTTCAGTAGAAAAAAGTCTATAAAGTGTTCGACAAAAGGGTGGAGAGCCGAACGTACCCCTGAGTGAGGTAAAAGCATTAGGATTAGGATTAATGAGTAGGATTATTTATTTTACCTCAGTTAGGGATACGTTCGGCTCTCCACCTTTTTTTCGAACACTTTATAAACTTTTTTCTACTGAAGAATGCCTCCGGTGGGTGGCAGAAACGTTTAGGCAGTGTCAGAACAAAGCAGTCGACCACGGCCAAACAACCTCGTTATAAATATTTTTATCAATGACTCCGGCCGTGATAGCTTAAGTAATAAATCTAAAAAAGTGTTATCGCCACAGTTATTATTATTATTATTGTTATTTTACAGCGGAACATAATGATAAGAACAAAATTGAAATATGACTTTATTAGAAATCTATTAGAAATACGAATTATTAGGAAAATATTAGGCCCACGAAAGACTTCAGAAGGTTGGAAATTAAGAAGTAATCTATATATACAAAAGCCAAATATCACTCACTCATCACGAAATCTCCATAACTATAAAGCCTACAAACTTGAAATTCGGCACGTATGTTCCTCTTTGCTTCTAGGTGCTCGCTAAGACATGGTTTTGAAAACTTTAACGCCTAACCGCGAAAAACCGCCAAAAACCGTGACACCGATAATGCAGCTTTTTTCCAACTGTATGCTTCCTGGAAGTCTAATGTTTATTTTTTTACTTTCCTTTAAGCTTCTGGCGAGTTACTAAAACAGTATTTTTTTCGTCTAACCTATAACCACGAGGAGGCGCGAAAATAATCGCGAAACAGTTCACTCTGTCCCTCTATTCCTTGCTATGTGGCGTTGAGGGTTTATTTTGACTTCTGAGTTCGGCACATATATTCCTCTTGGCTTCTGGGTGCTCACTAAGAAAGAGTTTTTAAAGTTTTAACGCCTATCCGCGAAAAAACGCGAAAACCGCAACACCGATAATGCCGCTTTTTTAGTTGTATCCTTCCTGCAGGACGCCATGACCATCAATAAGGCACAGGGGCAGAGTTTGGTAGTGGCTGGTGTGGATCTGAGGAGTGACTGTTTCTCCCATGGCCAGTTGTACGTGGCGTTATCCAGAGTCAGTTCACCTGACAGCCTGGTCATCCTCCAACCAGAGAGCAAAACCAGGAATGTTGTTTACAGGGAAATCCTGATCACTTAATCTGAGGGAGCTACTGAAAGTAGCAAGTTATTAGCCTGGCTACGTAGACCAAAAAACCAGGAGTGGTGGTGGGAACAAAGGGCTTAAACCTACCTATTTTATTGTTGTTAGACTTACAATAAAGGACTGTCTTAATCTCTAACAGAAACTTAGCTTACCCTCTCTAACTAAATAATACAGCGTAATTTTTAACAATTCATTAATTTTCAAGCTTTAATAGTTGATTCATCAAGCTTGATCAAATTTATCATCTTCAAATTGATCGAGCTTAAAGAGCTTAAATAGTTTCTCTTAGTTTCAGAATACCGGTATCTAACCTTCACAAATAACCTATTTCTATTTTCTGATTTTACATTCTGTTTTTTTTTGATAATCACCGTAGCGAAGCACGGGTATCTAGCTAGTGATGAAATAAGTTATATCAAAGTATAGAAAATATAACAGAAACAATGAGAAAAAGAGGAATATTACTTTTTGGACATTTATATAGAATGGACGACAATAGGTTAACAAAGCAGATCTTCAAATATCTGTGGGGGAAGAAGTCAACATCAAGTTGGATTAAAGAAGTCCAAAAGGATTTAGAAAAAAATAATATACACGCAGAGGAAGCAATTGAAGGATACGTTTTTCGGGCAAAAGTGTTAAAAATGGAAGGATTCCAAGGTAGGAGAGAGAAAAACGCAGGTTCAAAGTGGACTGAAGACTGGAAGAAGAGACTCAGTGAAAAGAAAGAATATTTGAGAAAAAGAAAAGAACAAAGAAAAAGAATTGAAATTGGCATGTGGTCCTTAGATGGCCGATACAAAAAAAATCTATAGCCTTAAGGACAGTAATAGGCTGGCTAAGTGGCGTGTTGCGTTCAGTTCGTACGTGTGGATGTTTCTGTACACTGCTTACGAATAATATGAGTGATCATAGAGGTATAACATATCCATGAGCATAGAGGTATAGTTACACCATATCTCTATGGGAGTGAGTGAGGTACCTTATTTGGGCAGTCACTAGCATGCCAGGCACGTGTGTTTGTACGTAATGACCCAGTATTAACAATCGTTGTGATACGTTCTCAGCTCTGCGATGCGGCTGGCCTACGAAGTGACCGCGAGGCGTACCCACCTGTGCCAGACTCAACGAAACAACAGTAACATCAGCTCACAAAACAGAGCGCTTTTGTTAGTATGCGTATGGGAGGTCCTTCACGTTTGTACAGTTCGTACAGTACTTTTATTTACTGCAGGGCTACGTGTAAATTAGTTCGATCGTTTGTACAAACTGTTATACACTGGTCTGTCGACAGTGAAATCGGGTATCACTGTCGGTTAAATTTATAATCATATGACCGCTATTACTACAAAAATACGTAAACGCTTTAACAGTTTTCATACCTAATAACAATGTCGGGGTTAGATTTTTGTCACGTAGTACAGTGCAGTATTCGAAAATAATAACGATTGTGTTCAATAATTAAAGTCCAGAAGAATCACCTGGATAGGACATGTAGAAAGAATGGACAACCAAAAGAATAATGAATGGGCTCATAGATGGGCGTAGAAGACGAGCCAGGCCAAGAAAACGATGGCAAGACGACGTGCAAGAAGAACTGACTAGGATGTGTGTAGGCTCGTGGAAGACCAAAACACATGATCGGACTATCTGGAGGCGGATCGTTAGTGAGGCCAAGGTCCATCCTGGACTTGACTGTAGTGCCGGATATGTCTGTATGTTCAATAATTGTCTACGAGCTTATTCAGTTCCTCACTCCCCCTCCCGTCAGAATGAAAGTCCGAAAATACACTACGAAACTTCAATATGGGGAATCGGTTTTCAATGTCCGGGAACAGCAAAAAGTACTAGTGTCAAGTACAGTATACGAAAGTAGAGGATAACCTGTATTCGATTTGAATACATAACACTGGATACAATAAAGTTTCATTGCGTATCGAGCGACTGTTAGAGCGTGCGAATGTTCACAGCTGGTGGGCAGCTCACAGAATCAATTCTATGACGTAACCTCTTCCACACCGACGGAATTTTGAAAGCACTCGTGTGATTTCGTGGCACCTTGTTCTTTGAATGGGAAATTTCGTCAATTTCAAATTGAACGACCGGGTATTTTCCGGAAGACATTGAAACAAAGAGCTATGCTGAAAGTTTATGAAGTCACGACAGTTCAGCTGCTTTTACGTGGATTAAAAACTCGCATAGTTAACACTCAATGTCAGCAAGATTGCGTGCCGCTGGCATGACAGTTTTGACGTATTTTGGGTACTTTACAGGCTCCAAGCAAAGGACAATATTAGAAACAAGGTTCGATTTCGGAAGTATAGCCCTGCATTATCTTTGTCTGACATTAAATCGATGAGTTTGTACTAAGTAAGGGCTCTTTCACACGGTAAACCAGTCTGCTGTAGTAGGCTCACGCTAGCTTGCTCTCGGCACACTGTGCCTGTGTGCCTCGCACCAGACGGTCCAGCCTCAATTTTGTCAGTGAAGAGTAAACACTCTAATTCAGCATATTTTTTAAATTGCTTTTTTATACAGTATTTCAAAATTATGAACGAACAGGAAGAAGTAGTTGCAATATTGGCTCTAGTACTAATTGAAAACAGAAAAAGAAGAAGCGAAGGAACAGGAAAATGTTGATTGACTAATAAACGACAGACTTACCACTAATAGTTTTGCACTGTTCTATATCACGAACTGAGAAATGACAATGAAAAGTTTTTTAATTATTTTCGTATGTCAATTTCTTCTTTCGATGAATTGCATAGTTTGTTGGAGAATAACATTCAAAAACCGAACACCAACGTGAGGAATTCCGTTGCAACAGTTTAAAAGTTAGCGGTTACATTAAAAATTGGATAAACTTTAAATTTACAATACACATTGTTTTTTATTCAATTTCTATTTTTAATAGTAAAATTTTTAAGTACAATTAAGACAGAACTGCAGTGACAATTTACTTATCTAATGCAATTTTGTTTTTTCGTGACATTTCTTTGTAATCTTCATAAGCAATCAAAAATATTTCGTTCCAGGACTGTTGTTTTCTTATTTTATTACTACATTATCTTTTGAAGAACATTCCCATATAGCTGGACGATTGCGAATTTCTTCAATAAAGGATTCGACATCGAAAGTATTAATGACTTTTCCCATTCGGAAGAGGCAGACGTCTGCTCGTGTGAAAAGGTTCTAAGGATTTGCACTTGTTAACTAGCAACTGGCCTGCCCGACGAGTTGAATTAAACTGTCGGGGAGAGAACGAGCCGGCAGACGTCTGCCTCTCGTGGGTCGCTCTCACGCTCGTGTGAAAAGCTATGCATAGTATCAATGGGATTTCAGTCCCTAGCAGACGTCTGCCTCAGTTGTCTGCCTCGTGTGTAAGGGCTCTAAGTTGCTCCGTGTTAAGTACAAGACCGCCTAAACCAGTCATAGACAACCTTTGAATATATGGGGGCGCATATGTAACTGAGGACCAGTTCGATAGGCGCATCCCTCCCTACCACATCAATGGAAAACAGAAAGGTGCGGAGTTCAATAGCCGGACGTTACAAGCATTAACTATCGCTTTATAGAATACCCTTGCGCTTATATTTAGCGACGTGGAACATCGAATAAAAAAAGCTTTGCAGTATTTTTCATATAGTGAACATTTTTCACATTAGGAGTATGTCATCAACAATCTGTCTGTCATCACATGCAGACGCACATTAAAACTAACAAAACTTTAAACGAAAAAATGGTTAAACGGGAACACATTTTAATAAAAATAAGTTAACGAACTTACCGTAATAAAAACTATTTATTTTTATAAAATGCACAGAAATGTAAGACTTGAAAAAATCACATTTAAAATATAAATGAAGGTTTCAGTTCCTTTTCTTGAAAACACTAACTTACAGTGATTATTATATTAAAAAGAAGTAAAATTTTAAACGGCTCGTACTATTTTATAGTACAGTACTTCGAAGCAGGTGCAATGTGGGTGCGTTCCTTTGTTCAAAATAAAATAAAATTACAAATTAGTACGCGAGCGCGTCAAACCTTATCGACGGGCGCAGGGTTGCCGACTGCCGGTCTAAACGATCACGGTTTACAATCCGTTTGTAGAAGGGGTGTTTAAAAGGTCACGGAGAAAAGACGTCGTGATTTGTGAACCTAAATAAGTGTTAGTACCTAATCCTGTAATCTGAGTAATGGTAATAATGATGATATAAACGACGATATATTTAGTGTTTCTGTGTCAGTACAAAAAAATCTAATAATGGCAAAAGTGATGAATTTGTTATATGTTAAAAAAAATATTGTTCAAACGTTTATTGTACAGCAAGAGAGAGCAGTAGTTTCCGGACGACCTTTGACATTTGCTTTGGCTCTTTCATAACACACGCTTCATTACTGCTGAAATGAAATAGTCAATCAACGAACGGAAACAGTAACACTAAACGGTTTCCTATTTTTAGTTGACACACTCTTGGGAAAAAACACTGTACAGAAATGTCCACCTGTAACAGCGCGCGTTCACAGGTTAATACCTACAGCTACACAAACCTTCCGCGAACAAGGCTTCCGTTTCTCCCCACATCAGCCTGCTGTGCCCTTTATCGTCACGAGGTTCAATCTTAAGGGGATTTTAGCCTGAAACAGGTCATTTTTTTTTAAATACCAATATTGGCTTATACAGTGGAACTTGCTTATAACGAGATTCAAGGGACCGGACAAATGTCCTCGTTAAAACCGAATGCTCGCTACATCCGAGTTGTCGACTCGCAAGCCTAAATTTTTATACTATGATTATTGAACACACAACAAAAAAGTTACTGTAGAAGAGGCTTTGCGCAATAAAATTTTGATACATTTTATTCTACGCTTAAAAGTGAAATTTAGACTTTAAATATTTTTTAGACGCTAAAAAAAAGAGGCTAAAAATATGCTGAATATTGGCGTATAGTGCATTCGCGAAACATAGTGTAAGTAAGTGTGTAGTAAAAACTTGCAAAAACCAGGCGGCTATCTGGCAAAAAACAAATATTTTCCATGCCACATATTATTATTTAATGCCACTTATTTATTTTTAAATTACAAGAACATTCACTAATTTATTTGTCTTTTTGTTCTTCGTTCTAAATGGAATCGTCAAAAGTCATCATTTTCTTTGTTTAGTAATTTTGTATCTGTAGATATCAAAACAGTTTTGTAATTTATTTAAATATTCCACGAATTCATCACTTTGAATTTGCGTTAATTCACTAAATTGCGTTAATGATTTTAAACGAATGTTAAAATGCTGAATTGTAACGAACTTTTGTTAAAACTTAACCAATTAACTAGCCTGCGATAAAATGCTCGTTACAACCAAACCTCTAATGCGTTACTACTCGTTAAAAGCGAGTTTAATTATCATTACTAAGATACAAAGCCAAACAAATCTCGTACATTTGCTCGTTACATCCGAGTTCTCGTTATAAGCGAGGTCGTTATTCGCGAGTTCCACTGTATATATTTTTTTAAATATATAGATATATATTGGCATGTATATTTGTTATGACCAAAAACCAATAAAAATGGTATTTGTTTGATATCAAAACCATATGTATGTTAGGTTATGAATCGTTATAACATTTTTTAATGTACATTTTTGACAATTTTTAAATTTGCTGTAGCTCTAAAACTAATGTTTCAAATTTAATTATTGATATCTCATTTCGAAGCTAGTAACGCGTACTAAAAAGTTGGGTATGTACACAACCCTATCTTTTATGGTTACTTATTTATGGACGAAATCGTTTATGTAAAAAAATGCTGCGACCACTTTATTTTGTAATATTTATAACTAAGGAATTATTTGGGCTAGAGAAATGATTATCTCCGAAAAGTTTCCTTTTATGTCCTGTAGGCTATATGTGGTAAAAACATCACGAGTGTAGCTCGAATAGTTCCCGAGTTATATCAATTTTTGATACGTGTATCACTAAATATCGGCTGTTTTATAACAATTTATGTTTATTTTCAACTAATTTTATGAAATGTAGTAAGTAAAAATAGTGTCATATTGAAATAATGTGAATAGTGTCAGTGATATGAAAAAAGCGAGAACGAAAACGTGACGCGCGTGACAAAAATTTATTTACACTGAAAAAAAAATTAAAGAGGATACTTATGCATTTTTCTTTTCTTTAATCAATGTAGAATCTAAAAGTAAAATTTAAAAAATTTGAATTTTTTTTTTCAGAAAAAAATGCCAATTTTCAGGCTAGAATCGCCTTAATGTTGCTTTCACAACGTAGTAGTTATTTTATCTCTCCGTACGTCTCTGAAAAGACTTAGGCCTCTATTAGACTAGACCCTGGTGGCGCAACAAAGTAAATCCACCAGTGACTCAGCGTTGAAGCAAATGATACTTGTAGGGTACTATAATAAATATATACGTATTAATTGCATAAATGGGTTATTTATTAAATATGTAAATTTTATCGATCTCTCACATGTATCTAGCCCCGAAGTTGAACGCCATTTTATATATAATGAATATTTATATATTATAAATATATCAAATCGATAAAATTGATTTTAACGTCCTACGTACTTTGGGTGTCATCAATATAATGATATTTTATTATATTCATGTGCAATAGATAATATGTATTGACTTGCTTTAACTGATTACTTTCATTCCGTGTGTTATGCAGCCATTTAATACTATATATAACTATTCTGATTCTCATAAACACATACTCGATATCATTTAGTAGATTAACGTTGTCACTTCATTTACTTTATTTGAGCATATGAAACTCTTGAAAATCTATTTTATATTTTTCCAAAATTTAAATTAATATCTGGGATGTAATTGGTAATAATGAACGCATATATATGATCAACTTAAATTACTAATTTATTTATAATTCACAACAAATTAAAATTGTACATATGATACGTCGCTGTACCTGAAATACATACATATTTTATAAGAACAAATTCATGTTTCAATATATGCTGAAAACAAAGAAAAACATACATACATATATAAATCAAATAATATAACAATTCATATTCTACTTATTTAATGCGTTCATTAAATCCGAAATAAGCTTTTGTTAATATATTCATTAATTACTTTTATTCAAATTTATTCATTGCGTTTCTTAATAATTTCTCAGGGATGAATTCTTTGAAAGAATCAGGTCAGTAGAAGTAACTAAATAGAAATGATTAAAATAATGGTTACTTGATTATTGAATATCCATTAAGCGTTGGTGCAGTCGAGTTCCAGTGATGGAGATGGCTCGTAGACACATTTCGTCGGATGCTGTTTTATCACAATCACTTAACACTCACTTTTCCGGTCACTCGTGTTGGCGTTTGTTTATGTGAATAATTGAAGTTTAGTGTTCAATCAAATGTTTCATCTTACGGTGTATGTTGTGTGTCCGTTTTGACGTTAATGTACATGTCTGGTTTCACTTATCGCTGCTTCTTTAAATATTCGTATAATTTATTAATTAGTTCAATATTTCATGTTTATTATGTTGTTAATAAGGTGTAGTAACACTATATTAAGTTCAATCTGTTCAGTATATCGTTTATGTGGTGATATCTGTTCGTGTAACGGTCTGATTGTTCACTTTATATAATTCTCGTCTAAGTCCGTTACAACACACTTCGAAATACACTCTTTAAAAGTTTACTAAGACTTATTATCGTGACGTAAAGATATTACTAAGTCTTTTAAGTTACAGGTTAACGTACTAAGTCCCGTACTCGAGTTAATTCTCCGCACGATTAATGTACTCTTGTGAACTTAGAATAAAACTAACTCCGAACAATTAGAGTAACTGTTTGAAATATGAGTATCAACTGCTTGAAGATTTGAGTAGAAACTGTTTCAAAAATTGAGTATAGACTGTTTCTCCTCCGTCTTGGACAGATAGTTTTATTAATTCGTCCCTACTCAAAATTTTGTCTCTGGCGCAGTTCACGCCTACTTCATTTTGAGATTGGTCAGTTTTGAATTTTCTTGGAATATTCTGTCCCACCATGTCGAGATCCTACGTCATAGTTCTTCCGATAGGTCTTCCGTTTCTGTTGCTATGGAAACACTCCTCACCACCATTTTCTCCCTGGCTGAAGGCATCTGATAGGTTCTTAGACGTCCCCCGATTTTGCTCTGACGAACATTGACCCTTTTCGTAGAAACCACGGCTATTAGACACTTGTCTATCAACCTATTGTCTGAAGTAAACTCTGCGTTTCTCTAGATTACCATTATCTGTACTTTCGGTCTCCCTGGCGTATTGTTCTATGTTATACCCCTTTTTTTGTGGCTATTAGTAATTTTGAACATCTGCTGGCTGGTGAAGTCACCCCAACTTTCCACTCGTAAATTCTGTCTGTCACTTAGACGATAACTCCAGCTGCGTAACATGACTTGAGTTTTTGTCAGATCTATCCTACTGTATTGTTTCTTAAGGTGCAGTGGATCCTTTCCATTGTAATATGTAGTTTCACTCGTTTTTGTCGTTTATCGTATACTGACGTAACATGGTCAAACATCTGCCACAATTCTCGGTACAAGTGTGAATGTCCTTGCTTACTTTGTTACAGCTGTAGTGAGCAATAATTCTGGACTACACTTTCCCTGTCATCTTGTGCCACCAATTTCTATAGTCGTATCGTACTTAATGTCTTTCTATTGTCAAGCTAGCGACGCTGTACTGACATCTTCTCATTACGCCTTATTTATTGCGCCAACTATAAGTCGTTGACACCGCCTCGTGTGAACGTACTCCGTCGAGGTGAAAATTTAAAATTTAAAAATTTTTGCTCGTTACAGTGTCCTCAATTTTGATTTGACGATGTGACCTCAAGGAACAACTCAAATCCAAATTCTGCCCCCTGTACGTCGCCTCGCCGTGTTCATCTTCTTCAGGGGAAGGTAATACATGATGACCTACTCTTAAAGGCTTATATTGCAACTGGTACACCCCCTTTTAATTTTAATTGGTTCCCTGAATTTATTGCTAGCTATTTGAGATGGTTGAACGCATTTCACATTATCGTATTTACATATAAATACTCTATCTCTCTAATTATAAGACAAATCATAAATTCAATGAGCAATTAATTAATTTAATCAATTGAATAATTTTTTCACAAGATATTATCAAACAATCAATTGGTTTAATGTAACACTTTACATGACATCAAAGAAATCTCCTATGCATACGCATTTTGTGCATTACTAATAGTCCTACCAATAAAATCCTTTTTAAAATGTTATTTAAAATTAGATTAGTAATTAACATATTCGCTACGTTAATTACAATTATTTTGATATCTTATACATATACGTAATACATTTTGTTAATGAGTTATCTACTTCATTCTAGTATCATTTACAATCCTAGTCTATTAATTATATACACTCACTTTAATAGAGTTCATTTACGATATAGTTCTTTGAATACTATCACTTATTTGATTTTAAGTGTCCCCTTTTTTTTTTTTTCACTTTGTCCCAATAACTTATTACTATGTGAATCAAGTAATAGCAATTAAAATGTCCTTTGCATTCACTGCAATATTTTATAAAATGTCACTCAAAATGTTAATTTATCCTTATTATCTAACATTTAATTAGTGCTTAATTAACTAAATACACTTTTATGTTATGTTTGACAATTAGAGTACATAATTTTCTTGGTTAAGCCAGCTTGAATGAGATCAGCGCGTCAATTACCCTAACGCAGATGACTCATCAC
Source organism: Magicicada septendecula (assembly GCA_034769895.1). Lineage (NCBI taxonomy): Eukaryota > Metazoa > Arthropoda > Insecta > Hemiptera > Cicadidae > Magicicada > Magicicada septendecula. The sequence goes on from CM068373.1 coordinate 152,695,792, forward strand.
CATCAGCTAACTTATTATGATATATTCTTCGATTTCTTCCTCTTCCTTCATCTTCAATTTTCTGGTTCATGGTATTTTTTCATTTGTCTGGCATTAAATTTCCCACGGAGTTTACTTTCGTCATCGCAATCGACGAGTGGATATGTGGCTTCGTTTTATTTTATTCATTAATCTCCTACTCTTCTTCATCAATATTCATCTCTAATTATTTTCTTTGGGTTATGTATTCCCATACAACCAATGTATTTAATGTATTTATTCAATACTATCTAATTTAATCATTACATTTTCAAACGTTCTTAAGTTCGTCTTTTTACTACGTTGTCATTTATTCATTCTTAAATTATATTTATGATGACATATTTGTATGCCTTGTCAATATAGTGCTGTCACTAACGCACGCATTTTTGTTTGTAAACAGTAAGGTATTTGACCTAGGGGTTTGCGTCACATATTTTCCTAATAGCCGGTCGGCTGTTTCCGTTACTCTGGTACAATGTGCCGCACTTGTGCTTTTAAGATTTACGACTATTCTCTGTCTCTTTCTATGTGAGCGAGTGAGAAATGTGTCGCACCTTCCCTTTTGTCGACCCCTCTCGGGTATATACGCGTTAAACAGCTTGCCTCGCCTACGACAACCTTTCGCAGCAGTACTACCATTGTTTACGTACACATTGAGTAGTTTTTGCCGTTTTCTCCAATAACTTTCTCTAAGTAACCACGCGCCGTTCTGCTTTTGTCGTCGTTTCCACGCCTGCATACAACACCGTTGTTCGACAATCAGCTCACCACTTGTGTGCTTACATAATAAAGTTTTGTTTCTTAAGTTCCTAAGAAATCTTACCTCGAGTGCTCGGACTCTCCTTTCAGTACTTTCACATCCTTTTACAACATTTTTAAGTCGTCTAGCAGGATTCTTTCCTCTCCTTTTTCTCATAACGTTTCTTGTGCATGATGAATATTGTAATATAAATAAAAATATTACAAATAAAAATAAGAATAAAAATAATGAAATATATAGAGAGATATTGTGTGTGTAGCTTTTGTTATAACAAAGGTATTGTGCTCTTCTTTTAGCCCCACTGGTTAGGCTAGTCAATTTGTAATATAATTTCAAGTGTAATAATAAATAAAATATAAAGATATTGATGATAAGAATATGTTATAACTAGGTGTGTTGGATTGATAAATCACAAATACATCAAACTTTAAAAATTGTGCAAATATTTTTTCTTGTTCTTGTATCGAGTTTGATGGAATGATTTAATTTAATGAATTAATAATTAATTAATTAGTTGAGTTTGTAATTTCCTTCTATATCTATTCTCTCAATGTGAATTATGTATTTGCTTAATAAAAAATAATAATAACATTAATGGTAGAAATAAAAACAATGCTGGTAACTGAATACTGATTTGCGTTTATTCATTCAAAATTGTGCGCCAGTCAAACTGCGCATGTCCCAGGCACTGGCGAATATTCGCCACAGTCGGCAGTGAGAAAAATCAACAAATATATTTTTTACACGTTTAAATTTATGGTTCTTTTAACGAGTCGAAATGGTCAGAGGGCAAGGAACAAGATACATTTAACAGGTATTCTTAAACTAAATGTTAATATCTGAAACAGAACAGAATTATTATTACAATTGTCAATTAGAAAGAAATTATTTAAATTTCGAACCAAGTCGAAGAAATGACGTCACTCCTCTCCAGGAAGCACTGGCTGATCGTCTTTATAGAAATTCAGCAATGGCCGCCGTCTGCTCGATTTTAACTGCTACAATGCTGTTGGAATTGAAGATCTTCTCCCACAGAAATAAAACGATGTTCCCTTTTTCTGCGAAGTGGTGTTGGTCCAAAATATAGTGTTGAATGTCCCCTCGTCGTCTGCGATGTCGAATTCTGGATGGATCTCTTGTGTAGTGTGGTGTTCAAATATGTGTGTTGGTTCTCTGTGAATTCGTTCCAAAAATTGTTCAAAATGGCTGTCGATTTCTGGTGTTGAGTTTTTATGGTGTTATACTGTGTTTTTGGAAACTTGTGAAGTGTTAGACATTGATAGATAAGGTTATTTCACTTGTTAGTTCATCTCCGTTACACGCCACATAACCACACTTAGTTTTAATACAAATTATTTCGTTTTCAATACTCCACTAACACATTTTTCAACTGTTCAGCTTTGCGATTAACAATAGACTAATAGACGCAACGTCGTCGTTTTAAGGCAACTTGTGGTATGTCTTTTTCCTCTTCATATTGTTTAATTATAAAATATCTGTCTAAGACTTGTTTCACTATCTAACTATACATAACAAGTTTTCTTATTTTTTACTGTATTTCAAATATTTCTTAATTTTACATGAATCTAACTATTCAGTAATATTGATTATTTAATTTTACATCTTTTGATATATAGCTGGGTTTGTTTCAAACTCATTTAAGCCCAAAAATTACAATTTTACATAATGATTGTATGCCCCATATTTTGTACAAATTCAGTGTTTTAAAGGTTTTTATTTGTTTTTTCGGTATAATATTTCCCTGGAATACACCTAATAACTCCGTAATTACTTTGTTGTTAATAATTTGGTTATTAAAACATTTCAATATTGATTAATTTGCTGTTTAGTCTGATTTGATTACTATCATAAGCCTATTTTTGACTGTTTCCAAAAGAAGTTAATTTTCTTTCTTTTGTCATTCTATTTGCTATTAACTGTATCTGTATTAATTATATTTTCAATTTCTGTATTGTATGTATTGAATTCTATTCCTATTACATAGATTAATTCTTTGATAGATAATTTTTTTTTGTTTATAGGCCATTCTGTGTTTACAAAAATGGTGTCTTGGCTGGTCTGTTTGTACAATTATACATGGTTTACTGATTTGAATAAAATTATTACATTTTTATGCCCTACTTGCCTCTCTGACTTACACAATGGAAAATTAAATGACATGATTTTAAATACAATAGAATATCTTGTATCTACTAAACTTTCTTTATACTAATAACATCATTGAACCATAACATGAACATCTTATGCCTAATTTTAACAAAAACATCTTATTATCAACTATTTTCCATATATCACCTAATTTTAACAAAAACATCTTATTCCTATTATTTTTTACTGTATCATCAAATGATAACAAAATAGCTTATCCTAGACATAATTTAATTAAAAAAAATAAAAAAACTCCTATTACTAGTAACACTGTCAGTCACTAACTGTCTTGTGTATTTATGATTCTTTTGAAAACACTTTAACTGAGATTAAAAAACATCGTGTATCTATTTACACCTTACATTTAAAATATTATCTAATTAATAATAAATAACAAACATCTTAATATTAGTCATACCTTCAGTTATGAACTGTCCTTTGGTATTTTTGTCCTTCTCACCATTTACTTAGCTATAATTAAAGAAAACATTTTATATGTAATAGTTTTTCGTATATCTAATTTAAAAAACTCTTATTACTGGTAATGTTGTCAGTCCTTAGACTGTCTTTCATTCCAATGGTTTTATTATTATTATTCTACACTCATGGTAGTCTTTTTATAATACTTAAACTTCATTGAAGATTTTTTCATAGATTTTTTAACTATGTTTCTCACTATACACTCTGTAGTTTCTTAATTTTGTTATCTCACTTCACTTTATTGGATTCTACACTCGGGTAGTCTTTTTAGTGAGTTCTACACTATGGTAGTCTCTTTTGACATATTTTTTAACATCTTACACTTACAACTAATATACAATTTGTGTTTTATAGTATTGTATCTTGTAACTTGTTTGGGGTTTACCTATATCGGTTTCAATTTTGTCTCATGGTATTTATTATATGACTAACATTTTGTTTTGGCATATCTCTTCCTGTTTCTGGTCTCTTTGTTGGAATCTTGATATGTTTTGTCCCTTCTTCAAATATCACATTAGTAGTTTCCTTATTAAAATGGTTTCATGACAGATTATTTCCTTTTTTATGGTCCTTCCCTTTTTGTACTGCTTCCCCAATCTACTGGGTATACTGCTGGTTTAACTGGTTTTTTCATAGTAGGTTATTTTAATTAATGGTTTTCTGTATTATTTTCCATTTTTATTCACATTTTATAGACTTAATTATACAGTTTCTAGTGTAATCCTTAAACAATTTATTCTTCTCACTCACTATGGAACTTTTTCTTTTATTTATGTAACATTAATTCAAATGTTTAGTGTGATAATTTTGTTATGTTACATATGCTCTCCTGTAAAAGTGATTAGTTCAGATCATACTCTGTATGGATGAAATAATTACTACTAATTCTTTTGTATTTACATTTTCTCCGTGATTACATGTTTTCACTTTATATACCTTCTTTTTCCACCATTGCTTCCTCTCAGCTGATGTGTATCTCCTTCATTAGTTTCTTTTTTTTTTTTCATTGATAAGTGGTCTTCAATCTTGTGTATAACATTATCATTTTATATTCCTTCTTATTTGGTGCTTCCTCACCAGTATGTTTACTCCCTAACATTCCCTAACAAATTAATTGGAACAGTTCAGAGTGGCACTCTTGGCTTCAATCCCTGCTGTCCAATACTTCAATTGAGTCCAGAGGTATTATCATCTCTGCTCAACACATAAGACTGATGGCATTTTCTACATCCAGTCATAAAAATAAATAAACAGTAAAAGTAGTCATTTTTGACTAAAATAAACATCTTTAGATTCTTCACTTCATAATACGTTATATTAATTAATACTTTTATACACTTGACTCTTCTTCTCTCTTAAAGCTTATTCCATATTAGGTGGTGTAGGTATGTGGTATCATATACATTTCATCATGTTTACATAGTAAGTAGTATTTATATTTACTCTTTCTACCATCTGGTATCCATTGAGTTACTTTTATTGCTCATGGTATAACATGAATTAATTCTTTATCACTTTCACTATAACAGTGGTTGTTGTAACAGCATTATCATTATTAGTATCAGGTTTTTTTTTTTTTTTTTTTTTTTTTTTTTTTTTTTTTTTTTTTTTTTTTTTTTTTTTCCTCACTATTTGGTCTTTAGTGAGCTGGTCCTTCTTCATTGTTCCATTTTTATTAAATTATTTTCTGTGTGAGTTTGGTTAATTTGTTCGATTAAGTCATATGACATTCTGGTTTCCTTTCTCCTTTAGAATTTTGTATCTCTTTCTTACAAAATCTTTTTTCATATTTCAGAGTTATTTCTCATCATTTGTATGAGTAATGATGTGAGTTTAATGTTTTTTAATTTTAGACATTTTTATTCAACTACATTCTTTCTTATTCATAGTTGTTTTTCAAATATTTTGGTATAAGTTGTACTTATTATTGTTTTGAATTTTGAAATTATTATTCCTCAAAATTCTTTTTTCATTCATAATAGTCTTTGAATGTTTGTGTAAGTGGTACTTACTAATTATTTTGAATTTGGACAATTATTATCTGCATCCAAATTCTTTTTACTTGCATAATAGTCTTTGAATATTTGTGTAGCTTGTACCTACTATTGCTTTTGAATTTTGAAGCTTATTATGTTCAAAATTCTTTTTATTTATTCACAATAATCCTTTAAATGATTTGGTGTAAGTTGTACTTACTATCGTTTTGAATTTTGAAATTATATTCTTATCAAAATTCTTATTTTGTTCACAATATTCTTTCTGATATTTGGTGTAAGTTGTTCTTACTAATTTTTGGAATTTGGTAATTATTTTTCTCAAAATTCTTATTTTGTTCACAATATTCTTTCAGATACTTGGTGTAAGTTGTACTTACTAATTTTTGGAATTTGGTAATTATTATTTTTTCAAAATTCACAATTTCTTCATAATAGTTTTAACTCACAACTATGAGTCCTCCAAATATTTTTTAATGGATAACTGATTATAAGTTCCTTTTACTTTATTCGAAATGATATCCTTTAGTCATATAATATTGTTATTATTGTTTTTAATTATCAGGTATGGGCCGGTATACAGCAGTAATAACTTTTTGGTAATGCCTTCCAAAGTACTGGGTAATTCCCTGTTTTTTAACAGTACCTTTTCTCCGACTTCATAGCTTATTATTCTCTTAACAGCCTTTTGATATTTGTTCTTGCGCCTTTCCTGGTCTTCTGCCAATTTATTGTAGAATCTGATTCGATTGAATTTGTATTCTTGACTCCTAGGGAATTCTATTATTTCTTGTATTTCTCTTGGAGGCGGTTTTTCATACATTGCCGTGTATGGCGTGGTACCAATAGCGGTGTGATATGACAAATTAAGGAATTCTTCCGTAGCTAATAAATATTCTTGCCACTTCTTTTGTTGATTATAGCAATAAGTCCGTAATATTCTTCCGACCTCTCGCAGTACCCTCTCCGCTGGATTGCTGCTGGGGTGGTAGACAGACGTCTTGTATGTCTTAATGCCCAATGTATTCAGAGTGTTTCTCCACCGCCAACCCTTAAATTGTGTTCCATGGTCGGTGATTATGGATGTCGGGCTTCCTACCTCTGGAATGTAATGATTTGTTATTATTTCTAGAGTCTTCAGAGTGGTGGCTCTGTTCACAGGGTATAGTTTTGTAAATTTTGTAAAATGATCCATCATAATAACAATATACTTGTATCGATGGCGTCCGCCACTGCGGGGAAATGGACCACATATGTCCAGAAAGACCTTTTCCAGTTTGGCTTGTGAGGTAATTGGTATCATCATACCTTCCTTTCTCTCATTGTTGGTTTTCACCAATTGACATATCATACAGGTTTTAAGGTAGTTTCTCGTTTTTCTATTGATACTTTTTATGTGACAATTCTCTTCTATTGCCTTGATCACCTTCATGGCTCCCATGTGACCGTATCGTAGGTGATAGTCCAGGATGATATCCTTTTCGATTGTAGTAGGGATCATGACCTTCCATATTTCTTCATCAAGGGATGTCTTGATGAATAAAATCCCATTATGCATACAATAAAATTTGTTTATTGTCATCTTGGTTGGAGAGACGAAGTTTAATAGAGTTTAACTTCGGATCGGACTGCTGGTGTTTGCTGATGTCCCGCACTATCTTCTCTAAATCGGATCTGTCCTTAATAATGTTATAGATTTTCAAAATGCTCTCCTTTTCGCCTTCGAATGTTTGTTCTTCCAGATTCACTCTTGACAATACGTCGGCTACTACATTTTTACTTCCAGGAACATACTCCCACTGTATATCGTATTCCTGCAGGGCGAGTACCCATCTGGTCAATCTACCATGGCTTAATTTGCATCTTCTTAGAAATGATATTGACTTGTGATCTGTTCGGACGGTCACTGGATATCCGAGGATATACGTCCGAAACTTCCCGCAGGCAAAGACTACACTTAGCAGTTCTTTTTCCGTCACATTATAGTTCTTCTCACACTGGTTAAGGGTTCTGCTAGCAAAGCTCACTACTAGATGGTTTCCACTTTCATCTTCTTGGTACAGTGTTGAACCCAAGCTAATGTTACTAGCGTCACAGTTTAGAAAGAAGGGTCGGTTAAAATCTGGATGGTTGAGCATTACTGCATCTAAGAATTTCTCTTTAATTGATTTGAAGGTTTCGTCTTGTTCTTGACCCCATCGCCATTTATTCTTGGACGATAACTGGTACTGAAACTGGGCTGTTAGTTCGGAATAATTATTCTGGAACTTCCTATAATAGTTACACAGGCCCAAAAATGATTGTAGTTGCCTTCTGTTTTTTGGTGTAGGGAATCGTTGTATGGCGTCTACCTTTTCTGTTGATGGTGTTATTCCTTGACTGTTTAGCTGGAAACCCAGGAATTGTACTTCCTTAGCTATAAGCTTGGACTTGTCCAGTTTAAGGGTGACATTATTTTCAGCAAGCTTCTTCAAAACATACTCCACACGATAACAGTGTTCCTCCCAGTTGGTTGATGTTATTAGGAGATCATCAACATAGACAGTCGTGAATTGGAGCGCTTCTGGTCCTAGTATATGATCATACAGGCGACAAAAACCGCTACTGAATTCACCAACCCGAAGGGCAACCTCTTAAACTGATAATTGCGCCCTTCGAAGATGAACGCCATATATTGCCGGCTTGCTGGGTGCAACTCCACTTGCCAATAGCCGCATACCGTATCCCAAGTGGTAATGAATCGTGTTCCGTGGAACCTCTTCAAAATTTCATCAATTTCGCCAGGTGAGGTACGATCGTTTATTATCATCTTATTTATCTCACGAGCGTCAAGGCAAAGTCTTACCTTCCCATTTTTCTTTTGTATGGCCACAATTGGGCTAGTGTATGGCGATTGACTGCTCTCGATGATATCCCTACGGATCATATTCTGGATCTCTGATCGTACGGCTTCTTTCAAAGATTGTGCTATTGGGTACGACTTTCGGTTAAATTCTACCGGTTCTCTGAATCGTATTGAACATTGGTAGTTCCGGATCTTTCCAGGTTCGTCAGAAAATACAGCTCGGTATTTCTCATATATTTCTACCAATTGATTCAGCTGGTTTTCCTCTAATTGCTCGTTAGTGTTGTGGCACTGGAAGTTACGTATCTCTTGGATCTTTTGTTGCCATAGGTCTTCCTCCGAATCTTGATGTACTGGCTTGTTGTTTGTTGAGTGGTTGGATAAGTAATTCACCTTATTTTGGTGGTCGAGAAGTTGTCTGGAGTCTAAAGTCTTGTTATCAGTTAAATTGGCTATCCAGGTTGACCCTTCAGCAAAGAGTGATACCTTTCCTCGGCACAAGTCGATAATTGCTGAGTTTCGGCGCAATATGTCACATCCTATCATGATGTTGAAAGGTAATCCGGCTGCAACAAGAAATATCATATCCACACTAATGCCCTGACTTTTGACATTGAGGGATACCTGCTTTCTTATGGTCTTGTTCTGTCGGCCGGTAGCTCCTACAAGTACAATATTATTAATAGGTAGTACCGGTAAGTTTTTGTGGCATTCCTGCTGTATCCGGTCCAACTCATTTCGATTTATTATGGAGACATTGGCTCCAGTGTCTATCATTATAGGAACAGAAATACCTTCAATTTCTGCAATTATGTATATTATTTCATTATCATTTTTGTTAATATTAAGCTCACTTTCTTCTAATAGGTCCTTACGGATGTCCTTCAAATAATTACGGGTTAGACCGTTGGAAGCGTCAGCTTGAAGTCCTGAGGCTGTTTCGTTTGGTTCTGCTCGATCGTCTGGTTGGGCTTCTGTTACAGGTAGTCTTCGCTGATTATCCAGGCTGGAACTACGTCTGGGCTCGTACTCTCTGTACCGATTACTTCCCTGACTTCCTTGGAAAGTTTCGTACTCGTAGTATCGGCTCCTTCGTTGAGGCTGGTACCTCCTGTGTCCACTGCCTTCTGCTCGGATGTAGTTAACATTAGGTCGATATGTCCTGTAATTGTGGTTACCTCCATTTGGGTAATTCCGGTTATAATTACCATGATAATTATTATTATTAGAAAGGTTGGGGTTCCTCTGACCATTTGGAACATAGTTACTATTATTATTGTAATAACCGTTGTTATTTTGTGGACGGCTATTATTATTATTATTATTGTTGTGGTTGTTGTTACAATTATTTATGCGAGGAATATTACTATTATTATTATTGTTGTTAATACGGGGCAAATTATTGTTATTTCTGGGGTTATAATTGTACTCGGCATTATTCCGATTTGCGGAATTATAATTATTATTGTTACCCACATTTCGCCGATTATTATTATTCAAATTATTGTTGTTACTCCTTGGTTCCTGCTTTTCATATCTCCTGCGACTTTGACGGTAATAGTCTTCGTGCTCGTACATTTCTAAAAGCTCGGTCATGGCTTGCACCGTCTTTATTTGACTGTTTCGTCTGGCTCTGATAATATCCTCCTCATAGTGGTATGAGAGTTTGCTGACCAGGCATTCTTCCGGTATTCGGGGCTCTAGATGTTTGGCCACGCACACCTTTCCCAAAAAGTACGCCGTTAAAGTTTGGTTTCCATACGGGTTGTACTTCCCATGACATATCCCGTCTCTGGCGATATTTTGCGTTGATTCAGACCAATATTTGGCTTTGAATAGCCTTCTGAATTGTTGATAGTCGGTCACCTCGTCTCTTATCGCCATCCACCAATTGTCTGCTATTTCCTTGAACGATTCGTCAAGCACCTCTTTATTCTCCCTCCAGCGATTACCTCTGTGTTTGGCAAAGTATTCCTCGATTCTTGCTAGGAATTCCATGGGTTTATTTTTATAAAACCTGAAGTTAATCCCTTCACGATTTTCACTGTTGGGACAACTGGTAATGGTTGTCGGTCGACTATGGAATAGGTCTATATCTGTCTGGTTCTGTCGTACCTGACTGTTGATACTGGTCACAGCAGCTTCTATGCCGTCGCATTTTTCTGTGAATCGGTCCTGCACTCGCTCCCAGTCTTCCCGTGTTTCCTTTAGTTTTTCCTCCAATGTTTTCCTAGTCGTTTCTTCAATGTTGTTAACCTTCGTATTTATTTCGGTCTTGATAATCTGTACTTCCCGTTCAGTTTGACTCCATTTTTCGTCAGCTCTGGTAACCCTTTGTTCGATTACCGTTATTTCCTCTTCTACTTTCTTGCTGATTGTCTCATTGTTTTCAGCTATCTTCTGGCTCAATTCTTCCTTCAATATTTCCATTCTTCCGTCTAACCGGTTCATGTTCTCTTGGTTCGTCTCCTTCAATTCTTCTCTCAATTGCTGACTATTGCTTTCCATTTTCTGATTTGTTTCTTCCATCCTCTTGTTAGTTTCTTCCAGTTTTTGGCTTATCTGGGTTAATTCCTCTTTCGACTGTTTATTGTCAGTCTTTATTTCCTCCATTTTCTCCTCAATTTTCTGAATATTTTCCTCCATTAATAATTTATTTTCGTTTTTTAATTCGTCCATTTTCTCCTCCATCTTCTTACTGTTTACTTCCATCTTCTCCTCCATCTTCTTGCTAGTATCTCCAATTTTATTGCCCAACTCTTCCTTCAATCGTTGGTTATCATTCTTCATTTCCTCCTCCATCTTCTTACTATTTTCTCTTAATTCCTCCTTCAATTGTTGGTTATCCTTTTCCAGCTTCTTACTGTTTTCTTCCATCTTCTCCTCCATCTTCTTACTATTTTCCTCCATTTTATTACCCAACTCTTCCTTTGTCGTTTTAAATTCTTTGAGTAACATCTCCATCATTTGATCAAATTTTGTATCTTCCTTTGCGGTGGATTTCTCCGGCTGTTCCTTCTGTGGTGCCGGCTTATTTGGTTCTGCTGGCGGTAACATTAACTCCACATCTTCCACTGGTGTCGCTTCTTTATCCTCCATGTTTATCTCCTGCTCGGCCTCCATAGCCCTTTTTCTTGATGTAGCTCTCCTGTGCATCTCGCTCCCTCTTCCGACCTGTTGACCGTTGCCAAGCTAAAAATAGGAAATTGGACACTCGTCCTTATTTTATAACACTATTACCTCCTATTTAAAGCCCCTTAAGTTGGACGCCAATTTGTAATATAAATAATTATTACAAATAAAAATAAGAAAAAAAATATAATTGAAATATATATAGAGATATTGTGTGTGTAGCTTTTGTTATAACAAAGGTATTGTGTTCTTCTTTTAGCCCCACTGGTTAGGCCAGTCAATTTGTAATATAATTTCAAGTGTAATAATAAATAAAATATAAAGATATTGATGATAAGAATATGTTATAACTAGGTGTGTTGGATTGATAAATCACAAATACATCAAACTTTAAAAATTGTGCAAATATTTTTTCTTGTTCTTGTATCGAGTTTGATGGAATGATTTAATTTAATGAATTAATAATTAATTAATTAGTTGAGTTTGTAATTTCCTTCTATATCTATTCTCTCAATGTGAATTATGTTTTTGCTTAATAAAAAATAATAATAACATTAATGGTAGAAATAAAAACAATGCTGGTAACTGAATACTGATTTGCGTTTATTCATTCAAAATTGTGCGCCAGTCAAACTGCGCATGTCCCAGGCACTGGCGAATATTCGCCACAGTCGGCAGTGAGAAAAATCAACAAATATATTTTTTACAAGTTTAAATTTATGGTTCTTTTAACGAGTCGAAATGGTCAGAGGGCAAGGAACAAGATACATTTAACAGGTATTCTTAAACTAAATGTTAATATCTGAAATAGAACAGAATTATTATTACAATTGTCAATTAGAAAGAAATTATTTAAATTTCGAACCAAGTCGAAGAAATGACGTCACTCCTCTCCAGGAAGCACTGGCTGATCGTCTTTATAGAAATTCAGCAATGGCCGCCGTCTGCTCGATTTTAACTGCTACAATGCTGTTGGAATTGAAGATCTTCTCCCACAGAAATAAAACGATGTTCCCTTTTTCTGCGAAGTGGTGTTGGTCCAAAATATAGTGTTGAATGTCCCCTCGTCGTCTGCGATGTCGAATTCTGGATGGATCTCTTGTGTAGTGTGGTGTTCAAATATGTGTGTTGGTTCTCTGTGAATTCGTTCCAAAAATTGTTCAAAATGGCTGTCGATTTCTGGTGTTGAGTTTTTATGGTGTTATACTGTGTTTTTGGAAACTTGTGAAGTGTTAGACATTGATAGATAAGGTTATTTCACTTGTTAGTTCATCTCCGTTACACGCCACATAACCACACTTAGTTTTAATACAAATTATTTCGTTTTCAATACTCCACTAACACATTTTTCAACTGTTCAGCTTTGCGATTAACAATAGACTAATAGACGCAACGTCGTCGTTTTAAGGCAATTTGTGGTATGTCTTTTTCCTCTTCATATTGTTTAATTATAAAATATCTGTCTAAGACTTGTTTCACTATCTAACTATACATAACAAGTTTTCTTATTTTTTACTGTATTTCAAATATTTCTTAATTTTACATGAATCTAACTATTCAGTAATATTGATTATTTAATTTTACATCTTTTGATATATAGCTGGGTTTGTTTCAAACTCATTTAAGCCCAAAAATTACAATTTTACATAATGATTGTATGCCCCATATTTTGTACAAATTCAGTGTTTTAAAGGTTTTTATTTGTTTTTTCGGTATAATATTTCCCTGGAATACACCTAATAACTCCGTAATTACTTTGTTGTTAATAATTTGGTTATTAAAACATTTCAATATTGATTAATTTGCTGTTTAGTCTGATTTGATTACTATCATAAGCCTATTTTTGACTGTTTCCAAAAGAAGTTAATTTTCTTTCTTTTGTCATTCTATTTGCTATTAACTGTATCTGTATTAATTATATTTTCAATTTCTGTATTGTATGTATTGAATTCTATTCCTATTACATAGATTAATTCTTTGATAGATAATTTTTTTTTGTTTATAGGCCATTCTGTGTTTACAAAAATGGTGTCTTGGCTGGTCTGTTTGTACAATTATACATGGTTTACTGATTTGAATAAAATTATTACATTTTTATGCCCTACTTGCCTCTCTGACTTACACAATGGAAAATTAAATGACATGATTTTAAATACAATAGAATATCTTGTATCTACTAAACTTTCTTTATACTAATAACATCATTGAACCATAACATGAACATCTTATGCCTAATTTTAACAAAAACATCTTATTATCAACTATTTTCCATATATCACCTAATTTTAACAAAAACATCTTATTCCTATTATTTTTTACTGTATCATCAAATGATAACAAAATAGCTTATCCTAGACATAATTTAATTAAAAAAAATAAAAAAACTCCTATTACTAGTAACACTGTCAGTCACTAACTGTCTTGTGTATTTATGATTCTTTTGAAAACACTTTAACTGAGATTAAAAAACATCGTGTATCTATTTACACCTTACATTTAAAATATTATCTAATTAATAATAAATAACAAACATCTTAATATTAGTCATACCTTCAGTTATGAACTGTCCTTTGGTATTTTTGTCCTTCTCACCATTTACTTAGCTATAATTAAAGAAAACATTTTATATGTAATAGTTTTTCGTATATCTAATTTAAAAAACTCTTATTACTGGTAATGTTGTCAGTCCTTAGACTGTCTTTCATTCCAATGGTTTTATTATTATTATTCTACACTCATGGTAGTCTTTTTATAATACTTAAACTTCATTGAAGATTTTTTCATAGATTTTTTAACTATGTTTCTCACTATACACTCTGTAGTTTCTTAATTTTGTTATCTCACTTCACTTTATTGGATTCTACACTCGGGTAGTCTTTTTAGTGAGTTCTACACTATGGTAGTCTCTTTTGACATATTTTTTAACATCTTACACTTACAACTAATATACAATTTGTGTTTTATAGTATTGTATCTTGTAACTTGTTTGGGGTTTACCTATATCGGTTTCAATTTTGTCTCATGGTATTTATTATATGACTAACATTTTGTTTTGGCATATCTCTTCCTGTTTCTGGTCTCTTTGTTGGAATCTTGATATGTTTTGTCCCTTCTTCAAATATCACATTAGTAGTTTCCTTATTAAAATGGTTTCATGACAGATTATTTCCTTTTTTATGGTCCTTCCCTTTTTGTACTGCTTCCCCAATCTACTGGGTATACTGCTGGTTTAACTGGTTTTTTCATAGTAGGTTATTTTAATTAATGGTTTTCTGTATTATTTTCCATTTTTATTCACATTTTATAGACTTAATTATACAGTTTCTAGTGTAATCCTTAAACAATTTATTCTTCTCACTCACTATGGAACTTTTTCTTTTATTTATGTAACATTAATTCAAATGTTTAGTGTGATAATTTTGTTATGTTACAATATGCATACGGATCTTGTAGGTCCTTCCGCTTCACATCATCCATGGCTTGCGTAAACTTGTTTTCAGTTTTATAACATGCGGTATTTGTTTCAACTTTAAACTTTCCCTTCATGCTTCTTACTGATGCAGCTCGACTACTTCGCCGATCTATGCTTATTTCACAGGCTGGATACTTCATCATAGGATTCACTGATGCAGTACCTCTTCCCGTGTTAATTAATTTGTACCTTTTATGCATTCTACTTGGTAGTAGTAAATTTTTACAGTCTCTATCCATGTCTGGATCATCCTCTTCCCACTTCCTCATATACAAAGGAACAAAGTCATTTTTCTTCTTAATCCACTTCTTCCTTGGTTTGCTAATGACATTCGCATTAGATCCCACAGTTGATAATTTCTTATTAGCTGATACGTCTGTGAACTCAACAGCGTTATCAGTATCTCGTACTTTCCGTACACCTTCGTAGTTCTCATTCACCACTTCTTCCTGCTTCTTCCGGACTTCGCTTTTATCCGCTTTCAAGGCATTCGTACCTTCACGTATTTCTGTGCGAAACAGCGTGAACTGCTCATTCATATTTTGCGTAATTTCTTTTGTATAATTATCTAAACTTTTGTCAAGTTTGTCTAAATTCTCGCTAATTAATCTATTACTTTTTTCTAATTGTTTATCTAATTTCTCAATAATTAACCTACTGCTTTCTTCTTGTTTCTTGCTTCGTTCTTCTTGTTTCTCGCTCTGTTGACGGATGAACTCCATCAACATTTGTAGACTTACATCTTCTGGTTTTGATGTCTGTCCTCGCGCCCTATCTTCTGGACTCTCTACAACGCTACTTGGTTCGCTAGGTGTAGTATTCTCTTCTGTATTTACTGTACCTAATTGCTTATTGACGTCGAATTCTACGCTATCGGAATTGCTCGCCATTTTTGCCTTCCTACGCGTAATCATTCAAACTGACTTATAACACTAATACTTATCTTACTTCTATTTCTATAACACTACTTTATCTACTTCTTCTACTGCCTGTTCTTTGCCAAAGCTGTACGTTTTAACAATCTTTGTTACTACGTATCATGCCGTGCGGGTGGGCGCCATTTTTATATAATAAATATATGCGTATTAATTGCATAAATGGGTTATTTATTAAATATGTAAATTTTATCGATCTCTCACATGTATCTAGCCCCGAAGTTGGACGCCATTTTATATATAATGAATATTTATATATTATAAATATGTCAAATCGATAAAATTGATTTTAACGTCCTACGTACTTTGGGTGTCATCAATATAATGATATTTTATTATATTCATGTGCAATAGATAATATGTATTGACTTGCTTTAACTGATTACTTTCATTCCGTGTGTTATGTAGCCATTTAATACTATATATAACTATTCTGATTCTCATAAACACATACTCGATATCATTTAGTAGATTAACGTTGTCACTTCATTTACTTTATTTGAGCATATGAAACTCTTGAAAATCTATTTTATATTTTTCCAAAATTTAAATTAATATCTGGGATGTAATTGGTAATAATGAACGCATATATATGATCAACTTAAATTACTAATTTATTTATAATTCACAACAAATTAAAATTGTACATATAATACGTCGCTGTACCTGAAATACATACATATTTTATAAGAACAAATTCATGTTTCAATATATGCTGAAAACAAAGAAAAACATACATACATATATAAATCAAATAATATAACAATTCATATTCTACTTATTTAATGCGTTCATTAAATCCGAAATAAGCTTTTGTTAATATATTCATTAATTACTTTTATTCAAATTTATTCATTGCGTTTCTTAATAATTTCTCAGGGATGAATTCTTTGAAAGAATCAGGTCAGTAGAAGTAACTAAATAGAAATGATTAAAATAATGGTTACTTGATTATTGAATATCCATTAAGCGTTGGTGCAGTCGAGTTCCAGTGATGGAGATGGCTCGTAGACACATTTCGTCGGATGCTGTTTTATCACAATCACTTAACACTCACTTTTCCGGTCACTCGTGTTGGCGTTTGTTTATGTGAATAATTGAAGTTTAGTGTTCAATCAAATGTTTCATCTTACGGTGTATGTTGTGTGTCCGTTTTGACGTTAATGTACATGTCTGGTTTCACTTATCGCTGCTTCTTTAAATATTCGTATAATTTATTAATTAGTTCAATATTTCATGTTTATTATGTTGTTAATAAGGTGTAGTAACACTATATTAAGTTCAATCTGTTCAGTATATCGTTTATGTGGTGATATCTGTTCGTGTAACGGTCTGATTGTTCACTTTATATAATTCTCGTCTAAGTCCGTTACAACACACTTCGAAATACACTCTTTAAAAGTTTACTAAGACTTATTATCGTGACGTAAAGATATTACTAAGTCTTTTAAGTTACAGGTTAACGTACTAAGTCCCGTACTCGAGTTAATTCTCCGCACGATTAATGTACTCTTGTGAACTTAGAATAAAACTAACTCCGAACAATTAGAGTAACTGTTTGAAATCTGAGTATCAACTGCTTGAAGATTTGAGTAGAAACTGTTTCAAAAATTGAGTATAGACTGTTTCTCCTCCGTCTTGGACAGATAGTTTTATTAATTCGTCCCTACTCAAAATTTTGTCTCTGGCGCAGTTCACGCCTACTTCATTTTGAGATTGGTCAGTTTTGAATTTTCTTGGAATATTCTGTCCCACCATGTCGAGATCCTACGTCATAGTTCTTCCGATAGGTCTTCCGTTTCTGTTGCTATGGAAACACTCCTCACCACCATTTTCTCCCTGGCTGAAGGCATCTGATAGGTTCTTAGACGTCCCCCGATTTTGCTCTGACGAACATTGACCCTTTTCGTAGAAACCACGGCTATTAGACACTTGTCTATCAACCTATTGTCTGAAGTAAACTCTGCGTTTCTCTAGATTACCATTATCTGTACTTTCGGTCTCCCTGGCGTATTGTTCTATGTTATACCCCTTTTTTTTGTGGCTATTAGTAATTTTGAACATCTGCTGGCTGGTGAAGTCACCCCAACTTTCCACTCGTAAATTCTGTCTGTCACTTAGACGATAACTCCAGCTGCGTAACATGACTTGAGTTTTTGTCAGATCTATCCTACTGTATTGTTTCTTAAGGTGCAGTGGATCCTTTCCATTGTAATATGTAGTTTCACTCGTTTTTGTCGTTTATCGTATACTGACGTAACATGGTCAAACATCTGCCACAATTCTCGGTACAAGTGTGAATGTCCTTGCTTACTTTGTTACAGCTGTAGTGAGCAATAATTCTGGACTACACTTTCCCTGTCATCTTGTGCCACCAATTTCTATAGTCGTATCGTACTTAATGTCTTTCTATTGTCAAGCTAGCGACGCTGTACTGACATCTTCTCATTACGCCTTATTTATTGCGCCAACTATAAGTCGTTGACACCGCCTCGTGTGAACGTACTCCGTCGAGGTGAAAATTTAAAATTTTAAAATTTTTGCTCGTTACAGTACGGTCACACAGCAACCTGGTTCGAGCAGGCTTGAGCATTGAGCAGGTTTAAGCAGTAGAGAGGCATGGAGCTGAGCTGGTACTGGGACCACACTGAAAGCAGTCACCTGCTAGCAGTCGCATGATACAGTCATATTGCCTGTTCTGTCTCGGTTTGCAAAATTACTACTTTTAAGTGAAAGTTCCCCTTTTTATAGTGGAAACAGACACTCGGAGAGCATCGACGCATCCAATAAATTTACGACGAAATGAACTTGATGAGTTTCATCGTCTCTATCGTGAATTAAGGAACGACCAATAAACGTTTTACGAGTGTTTGCGCATACCTGTTGGAACTTTTGGTGTCTTTTATAAAAACTGCATCTTAAGATACAAATATACCTCATCCCAGCCAGCAGCTGTCACTTTTGTCCTTAAAATATTTATTTGACATATCCGACAGTACTGTACGTTTGAACACAGCTTATATTAAGGCCTCGTTATCGAATGCCAGGATAAAAATTTTTTTAAACTTTACGAAAAGACAACACCGAAGCAAGCATGTAAGCAGGTAAAATCAAACTAGTTTGACTAGGGTAACTGGTGGCGCCACCGAAAATTGGTGACCGGCTAGTGGACGGCCCCGGCACCAGCACGGCCAACTTTTGGTGGCGCCACTGCCAGCCGGGCCGTTGTTTCAGATGTAGCCTATTGCACAGGGCCACTAGTGGCGCCACCACAACTGCGCGCGCATCACACCTGCTTCTTAACACCAGGTTTCCTCTACCTGTCATTTTGCTACTTAAAGTCAGTTGATTGGTTTTTCCTTGTGATAATGTCCAGTGAGAGCGTTAATTAAAGTAGTGCAAAAGATGAGGAAAATAAAAAACAAGATGAGATTTAAAAAATCCTGTTTGTATCCTCGTGTTAACACCATTTATGTCTTCTTTTATGTAGTCCAAAAGTTTAAAAAATGACGCTTTTGACGTGAAAAAGTAATTAAAAAATGTATTATCATCCGCACAAACTTCATTAAACAAAGTATAATACAGTCGTCCGTCTTCTCTTGAAGCTAGCATTAGATGTATGTGCGTTTTTCTAGCTCTCTCCCTCCTCTTTTTAAGGAGAAGCAAACTTACGTTTGATGCATTTTCTCAACTACACTTCTATGCTGAAAAGAACAGGCTTTCTTTAACGGTGGCCCAACTGGTGGCTGATTCATTTTTGTCCCATAATACGGTCGAACCACCCCACCAAGTTTGCCACCAGTGGCGTAGTCTAATAGAGGCCTTACTTCTATTGCTTCGTATAGTAAGTGTACCCATTGCTTCCTTACGTTAGTAAGTCCTCACTTAACGTTAGGGTTCTTCTTCTATAGTAAAACCTGTTTTACGGTAGGTTTCAACTGGATGCTCTCAATTTTTCTCGGTCCTGCGCATTTGGCTTCATCTGGCTATAGAATCTGCCGTCTGTGAAGTTATCAAGCATTCCAGCCTTTTGTCTTCCCCGTCCTCTCTCTCCTTCCACCTTTCCCTCTACGATCCTTAGCTGCAGACAGTTTCTACGCCCCAACCAAGATGTTTTCCTCTTTCTTATTACTTTCAGCAGTTTTATTTCCTATCCTATTCTCGTGAGTACTTCATCGTTTCTCACTCTTCAGTCCATTTCATCTTAGTATTAATCGCCACAACCGCATTTCTGAGCTATCTAGGTACCTTTCTTCTAACTTGATGGTCCGTGTTTCAAAAACATTCACAGATCTCTTTCCCAATCAAATCGAAATCCTTCTAGCTTTCAACAATGCTTTTACCCTTTCCAGGAGAAACGTCTGGATTTATAACAAGAGGACCGACCACGGCCAACGGCCCGGAAAATAATTTTACTGAAACTTGTAGTTCGTGTTAAAGTACGTTACATTTTTATGAAAATTCCAACCGATGTAAACTGAGCTCATGGAGCTCCGAGCCAGGAGCTTTTCTTCCCATTTTCTGTTTTTAGGTCTGCTCGTTTATTTTCTTGGACCGTCTTTCGTTTGATCTCTTCTGTTCTGTATTAACGTTTTTATATCTGTTATTTCAAGGCATTTAGGTTAACTACTATTCTGCTCTTCCTCACCCTATCTGTTTCGGTAGGCGTGTCTCCGAAAGCGTCGGAATTTTGAAATTCATTTTGAGGTTTTGTACAATTTTGTTTGTACAGTATTCGTTATTCTCGGATTCCATAACAGTTCATTGGGTCGATCGATTGCAATAGCTTGACGTACTCTATTGGATATTTCTGTATGACTAACGTCATTGTCATGAAGATACCCAACCATTGGAGTAGATAACGAGAGAGGAACGTAGAGTAAAAGGAGAGAAAACAGTTTCATGCGTGATGACCTCCCCGTGTGTTATGTACGTTACTTTTTATGAAAAGTTCCAACCGATATAAACTGGGCTCGTGGAGCTCCGAACCAGGCAGCGCGGACTCTTTCACTCCTGTTCTAACTTTTCCTTAATTCTGGTTTCCGTAGTCACGCTAACCGAGAGCCTTTTTTTAGAACAGTGGGTAAGCAAAAAAAGTATTTTCCTTAATATCTCGTAAATCGTGTGGACCGTGTTTCACGAAACTAAAATGTTGATTACTACCCCGTCAGTGTCAAGTACATAACGTAATTCAGAGGGGTGGGGACCGTTGAACTGGTCAAGGGCAGTCATTCGTCGCATTGCTCTCAGACTAGTCACGCCAATTTCTCATTTACTTTAACGCTCTTTTGAATATTGTATAATAAAGTCCTCCTTTCGTATATTTTGTATCCAATTGTTATTGTAATTATTATTTTGCGAGTTCTTACTATATTGTGAGTCTCCCAAAGTAATAGTGATTCGTTAATCCCGTACGCCGCATTGTAAAAGTGGTGTTCGGTCTAACGCTTTTCTTCCCGTTTTCTATTTTTTCTATTCTCCCCATTTGCTCGTTTATTTTCTTCGACCGTCTTTCGTTTGACGTCCTCTGTTCCGCGTTAACGTTTTTGTATATGTTGATTTCATGGCGTTTAGCTTAACTACCATTATGCTCTTCCTCACCCTACCTGTTCCGGTAGGCGTGCCTCCAATAATCCGTTGCGGTAACGTGGGTTTTGAAACTATTTTCTTTTTGCGGTTTTGTACAATTTTGTTTGTACAGTATTCGTTATTCTCGGATCCACAATAGTTCATTGGGTTGATCGAGTGCTGCAATAGCTTGGCGTATTCTGTTAGGTATTTCTGTACGACTAACGTCATTTTTATGAAGATACCCAGGCCCTGGGAAGAAAAAGAGAGAGGAATATGGAATAAAAGGAGGTAAAATGGAAAAAATTCTATTTTTTCATAGGTCATGACCTTCCCCTCCGACCTGGAGATACGCAGCTCGCCTCATAAGCCGTGCATGCGACGTCTGACTGAGCGTGAGATCTTCTCAAGGATCGATTCTGGAAGTCCTCCCCCTTCTGTTTGTCAACCGTCTTCTGTTTTCTCCTATTCTAACCGGAACTCATGTTTTACCCGAAAAACTACTGTCGTATTTTTTACAGTTTTTGGAGATTCGGTCCCATTTGTGGGTCAGGGAGTAAAACATATATCTGCAAAACATCCAGAACACGATGGAGGTAATATGTCCAAGAACTCCTTTCAACTGGATGGACCTATCGTAACTGCAAATGGGTCATTTAACAACTGCTGTGAAGAAACAGCAGAAGGAGTGAGAAGAAAAATCGAACCCCTTGGATGGTATACAATGTGGAATGACATATGAAGACAGGAGAAACTGGAGCCGGGAATAGATACAAATGGAGACGATGATGGTGTCTGGTTTGGTGGTAGAGCACCAGTGCTGATGTTAATTGTTTATATTGTGATTATCAAGTACACGTAGGACTTTACTGGTCATTGTTATTTCTGTTGATAGTGTGTAGTTATTATACACATAGTGTCCAGAATCGTTCGGTTATTAGGTTAGAAGCGTTAGAAAACTAGCGTTTCTGTCATTGTAATTCCACAAAACCAGTCACGCGACAGTATCGTGAGGCGTCCGTCCGGTCCTGTTCATTGATCGTTATCCCCGCCTCGGGACGCGTCGTAATGGCGGGAGACGGGCTTGCCCGCCGCTTCCACAGCCCCCGAGGTTGTGACGAGTCTTCAGTTTTAACTCGACCATTTTGTATTTGTCTGTCTGTTTTTTGGGGACGTGTCTCACGATAACTTTTGAACGCATCAACCGATTTTCATAGAACTCGGCATGTGGGTCCATACTTTCACCTTACAGAACCCTGTTTTTTGTTTAGATTAATCCATCCGTCCAAAGTAGGTGGTTGTTGCGGGAGCCAAAAATGTGAAAGGGAGAAAATTGTGGAAAAAATCGCGCAAGGCCTTGTGGGATATCAGATTAAAGGGAATTTTAACCGCAGTCTGAAATTTGTTATCATTTTTGAAAACTTGGAATTTTGGAACTCCATGGCTCAAAAAGTGGGTGAAAATTTTGATAATAATTGCGAATTCCATAGGGGGTATCAATTTAAAGAGAATTTTAACAAGAATCTGAATATACTGTACGGGTTTGGAAATTAAAAAAAAAATTTTGACCTCTGGGATAAAAAAATTGAAAACATTAAAAAACTTAGTCGTATGTAAAACTAAATGAAATTTTAACTAAATGGATTTTCTACTCTTCGTTCGTTATTTTACTAAAGAAAAAAGTACAGTAATCGAGGTTTTCGTAGTGTTACTGATAATAAAAAAATTAACGTAATATTATTGAAATTTATCCGATAACAAATGTAGCTACTTCGTCCAAAATATTGAGCGAGTTCCGCAGGTCAGGGAGCATACTGTAGTTTAGTCGGTGTTGACTAGAGGAAAGTCTGCACTGTTAACGTTTATTTGCCGTAACGAGTTTATTAAAACACACTCCCAACAATGAAAACTCCCATTTTTATATCTGTTAATGTCCGTCTCCTCATTGGCTTGATTATTACAAAGTATATTAGGGTCATTTCAGTTGACGGTAGCAGCCACGCTTGTTAATTAGTGACGTCACACTGAGATTTCTCAGAAATGTTAGTTGGCGTAATTCCTTCGCCTTAATGGCGTCTATATTCCCAGCGGCTACTGACTTGGCCGTTATGCAATTACTCCCGTGTTGTCTTACGTACATTCCGTTAAAGCAAAAGAGAACGAAATCAACGATGTTCGTCGATAGTATTTATTAATTCCTTTCCAGGCCTAAGTGCCGTCGCCTGATCTGCAGTCTACCATTTCGAATCCAAAAATTCTTTATCTTATACAAATTCGTACTCCCATGGAGGCCACAGAAAACAGTTTTTTCTTGTAACATTATTGCCGGAGACGGTTTTATAATGACGAGCTGACAGAAGCCTCCCTTAATTCCTGCCAATTATTCCGATCGTGTGCAGTCTGGTTCTAAAGGCCCGTTTATACCGACGGAATAATCGGGCACAGTGGCATAACTAGGAGTTGTTTTTGCTTTTGGGAGGGGGGTGTCAGACTAGCTTAAAGGTTCGAGCTCCTCCCCTCCCCATTTTTCTCAGGTCAAATGAGAAATTCAGGATTCTTCTCATATAATTTTATAAACTACGTGCTTCTCAACGTTTTTGAGGAAACCGACGTGAAGTATCAAGAGTTGAAAAAAATATTGTAAAGCACTGATTACTAAAATATTCTATCTGGATTAGTTATAATTTAAATTAAAAGTAACAAATCTCATGTCGTTAGGAGTCGGTTTAATTCTAAATTTTGATTCTTAATAAATCTTTTTGTGAAAATGAGTCTTTATGAAGATAGGCCTACTTTGGAAAACCCAGTTTTATTACACCTTCGCACCTTAATTTAAGAATGATATCCGGAGAATGTTTACGCAATTTTTAGTTCGTGTTAAACACCCAGATAAATTAACATGATTTTTTATGTAAAGTTCAGCTCTAAAATCTTTAAATTTTTCTGAATTGAAGTCAACAAACTGCTAGATTATGTTTGCAAAAATGACGGTTCAAACTATGGTATATATTATACCATATATAGTCTATGATATATTAGACTAGAGGTGCCATGACGTAGACAACCCTGTAAGGCGAAGTGTGTCTGGGCGAAATAGACAAAGGTCGATTAATAGACTCTACCTTTGTTTCCTTACGCATCCTTAATTTTCTTTTAATGCTGCAAATAGGTTTGTTATTTACTAAATGCTGAGTGATTGTCATTATTAAGAAAACTCTGACTTTATTTCATTCACTTAAAATAATTGCCATTACTTTTATTTCTACATTGTTTATAAGTCGTTTTTTAACACACCCAAGTGGCATAGTAATAGACCTACTATTACTATAATCACGCTAAGTGATTATGAAATTTTGCTGAAAATTTTAATAGCTTTGGTCGGGGGGAGATAATCCCCTCGATCATTATCCATAGTTACGCCACTGATGGGGCGAGTACTTGGTAGAACCGAGCAAGTGTACCCATGTAAAGAACACGGTATGGTTTAAAAGGACCCCGATGTAAAAATGCAGGCAGATTGTTTTGTTTGGAGTGAAGCGTTGTACTGTCTGGAACAAGGTTACTGAGGAGGGAGGATGTGAGAAGATCAAAGACACGGGAAGGGTGAGTAGGAGAGGAACGTTAGGAATGAGGAAGTGCTGCAAAAGATCTGGAAGGAGAGACAGAGATCCTCAATAGTGTAGGGAGAAGGGATATGGAGGTTGTCGGGCTACTGGATGTGGTGAGACTATATGTTGAAGGCACCGTTTGAAGGAATGGTGGTGGAGTGAGAAAAGGTAAAGGCGATGAAGAGGATTGTGAAATAAATTAAGACTGGCCGAGAGTGTGAAGTGACTAAGTTGCTGGCGCGGAAACGTGTGCGTGGATCAACCGATTTTCGCTTATCCATACTTTTACTCTATGGAACCCTATTGTTTTCACGCTTTAATTCCATCCCCTTAATTAATTAATGGAGTACACACGCGACGACAGAGCACGGTTCTTCACCCAGAACGAGGTCACACGGGAAGCGAGAAACAAGTCAAGACCGTAAGGGACGCAAGTGTTTTATACAATTAATTTAAAGTATATTTTCTTACATAAAGCTAGTATGTAAATTGTTGAATACTAAGATCTATTGTCATTTTAATACGCTTGAACATTATTACAGGTGACAGACGTATTATATGTTACATGATGTTAATTACTGGCAGATCACGTTCTACAACAGACACGTTTCTTAATAACCAGATACCTCGGGAGAAACATAACCAGCCGTAACGAGGAACGCGATAAGCAGGTCAAGAGCGTATAGGGATGCAAGTCTTTTACATATTCAACACAGAAAAAATGTTTTAGTCCACAAACCCAATAAATAGATTATGAATTATAAAGATCTGTTATGTTAAATACAGTTAAACGGTTATTCAAATATGCACAAGAACAGTGTATTCGACCGGCCTAATTTGTGCGAAGGAAGGAAAAGTACTGTAATTTGGTACAAATTATTCACAGTGTTACACACGAGATAACGAACAAACTTCAGCACTGCGTACACTCCCACTCCTCCGCCCACGTGACCTTTACCCAGTTATATCTACCAGTTTTCCATATATGGCGTAAATACGTACCATTCCTTTGTAATACCACGCCGTCGCAGCTGTCGAGGTCGCTACCCAAATGTCTCCGTACACGCTGGGTAATAAAATTCAAACGTTTTCGGCTTGCACGTTAAAGTGAAGTTTTGATAAGAGCACGCCGCCCGGCGGCCTTGTCTTTGATACGTCACAGCGAGGCTGTAAATCCTCGTGTGTATTTGTACAGCGCCGATTTCTCAGAAACGTTTCCCTCCCCCACACGCGCTTCACATCCGTCTCATTATTATCTTATCTCGTTTTCTCTATGCATGCAGTAGCGCAGTGAGTTTTGAATATTACTGAGTGTGAACAAATTTAATTTGATTTATTGTACGAGTATAATCTTGCTGAATAACTTGTCGATTACAAACTGTTATTTGTGATTAATTAAAGCTGGTAGTTAGTGACTTCATTGGTGTCTGTATTTTGTTTTCCACTGTACCACACGACGATCAGCGAGACCGACGTAACGATATGTTAAGTATGTTAGCAAAACATGATTGTCAATTTAAGAAACAAAAAGACTTTCTGAATACATCCTTTTCTGGGTGCATGCTTTGCAAGTAGTTCTGCCAGTAACCACAACAGTAGGAGACGAGTATCGACCAAAGCGATCGACGGTTCATCATCTTCACAACACGGCATAGGCATGGTGCTGACTGTTCCGCCTTCAAAGATGCTCCAGCCATTTCTTTCTGTGTCTACTTACACACCTGTGTCGTATAGGTTAATATTTCCAAACTCGTTTGGTCAATCTTGAATCTGATATTCTTTCTAAGTGTTCTTTCCACCGTTCCTTATAATCTTTTAATTTTTCATTCAAATAAAAACTTGAATAAAAAGACTTGAGCCATCGATGGTTGTTTTGTGAAATATCGAAGCACAGCATCGTCGTTGAGAAAACACCGGCCTTATTCCACCGACAGTGCAAGACATCGATGGTTGTCATTATGTCGATATGGAAAAACGCGTATTGAATGTATTAAATCTACTAAATATAACTCTTCTGATGGTATTCTGTAAAACAAATAATTTCGATCCTAATTTTTTGTCAAGTCCATTTGTTGACTTGTTGATTACAAGGCGTGTTTTATAAAATACTCAATCGCTCAGCAAGAATACATTTTGCTAATAAACTGAACAACAAAATGTTAAGTAAAAAACAGTTTCTTGAGATTATGTCAGTAAAATACCAAATTTAACACGTACACTCTACTGTTTACAACATGTAGAGACAAGTCATTTTAACGTGGATTTAACATGTTACGTAAACTCATCATCGACTAAAATCTTTTGCTAGCTTTTGTTTATTTATTTTTTGTAATAGTATTAAGCTGTCACAGTTTTATCGCAATTAAAACAAATCCAAACAGATAACAAACATCTAAAACAACCATCGATGGCAGAGAAGCAGTCGGTCGCTAGTGAACCACCGATGCGTCCACGTTCGCGTCAGGTATCTTTCGGTCACCGGCCCCGACGCTGATCACTAATGCTCAGCGTACTACGAGAAGTAAACGGTTACTAACTAATTTCTAAAGAATCTTACAAATCTGATTGATTGTCCTGTGCCTACGCTGTGTGTGGCGTTCGATCCAGATTTTGTATTCATGCTTGTGGTATTTCACAATACAGGAATGCGGGTTGCCCGCACCATCGAGCGTACTTTAATCATCATCATCACCACCACCACTCCAAGGATTAGGCCCTAGACCTGTTCCGGAACCCATCTCCTTCTCGGTCTGTTGACATCTCTTTTCCCACTAGGGTAATAACCCAAGGCAGCCACGGGTAGACGGATATCAGGCATGCGGTTCAAGTGTTCACACCGTCTCCTTCTGTGGTCTTCAATCTTCTGGTGCAACGATACAGTGTGTAATTCGCGTCTAATATCCTCGTTCATTTTCCGATCCAGGAGAGAACAATCTTGCTTCCCTCTTAGAAATTTCATTTCAGCTGCCTGAATCCTGTGTACGGCCCTCTTACCAAAAGGCCATGTCTCACTAGCACACAGAAATGTGGGGACAGCCACAGTTTTGTAAAGTTTCATTCGGATATCCTGCGTACTTTAATAACAATAAAATTGTATTAAAGTAATCTAATATTGTTAATATAAAGAGTTATGCAACCTTGAAACACATAACACGTATGTATTTTGGTTTGTCCCAACTAGAACCATTTCACCTTTCGAAAGAGAGACCGTGAACATTACCTCCACTCCGTCCGTTGGCGACGTCTCGAACGAGGAAGAGACGTTATTCCTTCGGGCAGAATAACACATTCTGCGCTACGGCATGCAAAAGATATTGATACAAGACACAACACGTGGAGGCGGTGGCAATTTGCTACTGGAAGAGGCGCAGCCAGTACAGCACCAGACAAAAAATGATAGTCGGAAGATTTGATGCTATAATAATGTTTTTAAAACAGGGATAAGGCCAAGACACTGTGTTGTTTGCACCAATCATATTGTCCCGCCAATAAAATGGAAGAAGTCCGTCCTACGGGTTAATATCAATAACCCGTCACTGACATCTTTTAAAGAAATTGAAAAATATCGATGTAGACATTGCTGTTTCTAAATAGTAATAATTTAGCAAAAATTGCTGAAAGTAACACTAATTGTTGAAAGTAGTAGTCAATGCTTCCACTGTTTTCTTGTCAAGTAACACTTCTGTGTGTATGTAAATAGAATATTAAATAACTGAAAATTGTTACATGTAACTACAGTAATGGTATATTATTTTAAACACTAAAACGGATTCATAGACGGTTACAGAGAGTGAGGTTTTACTTTTTTCATATTTGTCACGTGTGTGTTATCGGTTTTACTTTGAGTTTGTTTATTGAATGAGCAAAGTAAGTTCTTAGTTTTAACTCGACTTTAATGTGTATTAAGTATTATATTTATACATTATATACACACAATAAAATAAAAAAACAATGTAATAAACACTGTAAAACACGGTAATGTTTATATTTTAATTCCAGCCTCCCTTCTCACCTCACCTCGTTAAACAGATGTCCCGCTTGGTCAATAAAAAATTATGAGAAGCCTAGCAATACCCAAGGAACGACGCCCCGCCTTGCGAGTCACAGATACAGGCCTGAAGAGTAGCGCTTTTCGAATCGGAGGTACAACCTGACGGTTCAAGACTCTTCGTCTTCTCTCAAAACGCTGGACACACATTTTCCGCCGATGTGAGGTCAAGTTCGGTTTATAATAAATCACGATGGTAATGAGTGAAGAAACATGTTTGGATAAACGGTCATGTTGTTGTGTGTTGCGTGACAGTATTGATAGAATTTGTTGTATAATTTTTGAATTTTATTTACATTTTTTTGTTTACTTTGTATGGGAACGTGAAAGCTTAGTAATTTGTCACGTACGATTTGGTTTTGTTGTAAATTGAATGTACCGTTCTGAATTTAACGATTACAGTAACTACGTTGTATAGAATATATTCTATGTGAGAGTAACTGTAATTTATTCGATGCCTACAGGTATGTATAAACATGATATTCATTTTGTTTGTGTGAGCTTATTAGTTTTGTGAATGGTCCTATTGGTATGAAAATATTTAGTTGTTAACGATTTGTTACTGTTTGACATTGTAACCCCAAGTTTAGAATAAGGTACTGTAGTTTGGTCTGTTGACAGTGGCCAACAGGCGTGACACGTATGCAGAGTTCAGAACGTTTTTGGAATTCTTTTATTTGCCGGACTTAGTCTGTTTATATAGTGTACTTGCTTAGAACTTTAGATATTACGTAACTAAAATAACCCCTTTATGTGTAAATATTAGTTAATGTCGCGTCAACGGTTCGCGTACGTTTTCCATAAATTGATTAAGTCGTGAAAAGAGTTGTAAGTAC
This sequence comes from Magicicada septendecula, assembly GCA_034769895.1. Classification (NCBI taxonomy): domain Eukaryota; kingdom Metazoa; phylum Arthropoda; class Insecta; order Hemiptera; family Cicadidae; genus Magicicada; species Magicicada septendecula. Next base: position 152,725,660 of record CM068373.1, read on the forward strand.
AGTGGGAGTCCCTTCGTTGAAAAGAAAGTTGGTCATACACGCGTTATTGAACTATAATTGAAGAAGGTCCTTACAACAGACGATATTCAATCGCAACAGAGTTTTGTGCGACAAGCCATTATGTAGCTACTGTACTTGATTCAAGAAAAGTTATACGGCTTGTGCGCATGCGTTATTTACTATTCTTGGTTCCACAGTCGGATGAGACAATGGGCGAGATACGGAAATACATTGCACTTATGGGTTTTACGTTCACTACTATTACGCGACTGAAAACCTCGACCGATAAAAATGAGGTACTAGATAAGTCTACAAAATGTACACACAATAGTAACAGTATTTTAATTCTTCATATTTTGGTATATTTTAAATAAATTTAACCCAAAAACGAAGTCCGTAAAAATAAAAAACCTAATTAAACCATCGCACGCTTGATTTAGCGCCTATTAAAATATAAACTGTTCTTACGCCAGATGCTCTTGCTCCTTAACAATAATTTTTTTTTCATGTAGTCCAGATCACGTACATCATGTGCATGTCATTTAAGTTTAACAATATCCTTGTTATAACAAAATAAAAAATAAAATTTCATATCAAATTTTAATTTTTTTCAGTCGTGAGGGATAAAAAGTAGCCTGCGAGAAACTTTTTCCCTATTTAAGATAGACTAATACATGAAGCAAGTGAATTGTTGAGAAAGATTCAAATTTATTTTTGATTTAACTTACAGTGTTCTATCTTTATTGCTTTCCAAATTATTGAGCAATCGTACAAATATACTTCAGCGGTCGCATTGCGTACTGCCGCACGTTCGTTCCCGTGTTTATCATGACGTGTTAATCGTTGCCCGTTTCAACTAACGCATTGTACTATTACAGAAACCGGTAGAAATACGTTTGTTGTAATTTAAGACTTAACACATTAAATCTCGTCAGCCGCATTTAGGAAATTGTACGTCGGCTACGCCGACAGCAAAATGACAACGACACGAAATCTCCATTGAAGGTGAAAGCTGCGGTTGAAGATACTAAGGCCGGTCGTCCAATGGAACCGTAGTCGGGCGACTAACTGGTCGGACGTTTACAGCCGACCGAGCTTCGTCCGCTGCAAGCGGTTATGAGACAGGTTCTCAGTTACTATTTTGTACTCTGTTGTGCTTCTTGTGACTGAAAATTTAAAATATATCTGTGTTTGCAATGGAGGTGCGTGATATGTATTTTTTGGGAAATCCGTTTAACATATAGTTTCCGTTGAATGTCACTACGATGGTAACCATTGTCTCGCATATCCCATAGTGGAATGTGCTCACTAACTAAGCTAACAAGTTTTACTATGTCTATAACGTTAACGAAAACTGTAAAAATTAATAAAAAGCACAACGTACTCAAAGCACGTTCGACTAACGCGAAAAATCCCATTCCAATGGGATCGGTCACTAGGTCGGCCGAATTCGGACGACTAAGTCTGACGCAATGAATGCCATTCAGCCCTTTTACTCGTTTTGGAATGAGTCGCTCGTATACGGGCGTCTACGTCCGACCAGTTAGTCGGGCGACTACGGTTCCAGTGGACTACCTACCTAATTGTTGTGCTGTCCCCGGGGGAGAGGGTTACTCAGAACGGTAATCTCGTCTTACCGACGGTGCAATCTGATTGGTGCACGTCTGTAAGTGCCGCGCAATTAAGAACGCATTGTAAGATCAAAGGCTTCCGACTGTCATCCTTTTCGCCGAGACAATATTACGTGCAGTCGCACACGGATGGACTGTATTTATTCATGTATTATTTACTAAATTAATTATTTATGTTTTCATTGATTACCGTATAAAACGGTTTTCTTATTTTACTGGATAAGTAACTGCTCAGCTCCATCCATTCGTCGCGTATCCTGCAGTCTGTCAGTTGGTCAGTGTGCGGGCATGATTAATTTACCACAGAAGGAAACGTTAATTTATCGGAATAATTGCGTTCTCACATGATTTGTTGTTTAAATGTCGAAGTAACGGTTCTGTAGCACCTCTTTCTTGGTCAGTGTGAGAAGAACCAGGTTAATAACTGTTTGTGTTTATGTAGTTTTATAATTGTGGTTGCGTTCTCACGACTTGGCTGCTGTTCAGTAAGATTGCCGTCCGCGTTACCAGCATTGCCTTTTTTTTTCTAGGTAACCGTGCCACATAGGAGATTTTCTTTGTAATCTGTCTTTAATCTCTTTGTTTCTTTGGTCATGTGCTTCTCGGTGGCGTCAACTTTGAAACGCTAAAATACAACAAAATAACTGTTCCTCAGCGTGTCATTTGTAGTCCATTAAAACAAAATTTTCGGACACCAAAGCCTTGGTCCGAAGTCACGTTCATCACACGCTTCCATGACAACAGTAGTATCCATTGACTGTAGTATCATTTCCATGACAGCCATATCCATTGGTTGGCTCATGACTGGAAGTCAAAAAATAATTACTGTAGTTTACTACAAACACGTTGATAGCAATAAAGGGTTCTTCTTCTTCTTCTTCTTCTTCTTCTTACTTGGCGCTACAGCTCTTGGAGAGCCTTGGCCTCCTGGACAATCCGCCTCCAGTCGTCTCGATACTCTGCTCTCAATCTCCGAGCCTCTCTTCTCTGCTCTCTTCTTACACTGAGCCTACCAGGTCGTCCTCAAGACATCCAGCCACCGTTTTCTGGGCCGACCCCTCCTTCTTCTTCCACTAGATCACCCCATAAACATTTTCTTCAATGTGGATGTCTCTAACATTCTCTGGACATGCTCTGCCCACGGGATTGTACTTTTCTTTATATCAGTGACGTCCTTATTCTCCATATTCCTTGGACGTTCACTGCACCAAATGTCATCCTGAGGACTTTTCTTTCCCACCTGCGCAACCACTCTTCGTCTGTGACTGACATTGTCGAAGTTTCGGACATGACCATTAACTTAAGGACTGTTTTATAGAGACGAATCTTGGTTGCTCTGCTTATGTTTTTACACTTATATATTCCGTGTATGGAGAAGTAACGTCTGATTCCAGCAGATATCCTTTCTTTTATTTCTTCCAGCTTCGGGGGCCGAGGGAACTTGGAGAGGTAGCACCTTTGCTTCGGGTTGACTGGGCACAAGTCCCAGGGTTGGAGGAAGCGATGACGCTCCAATGCAGCCCCTAGCTTTTACCCAGCAAAGACCGTAGTCGAGAAACATCCCTGGTGCAGGGCAGCAGCACTCACTAGTATTGGCATGGGGCCGAAGACGGTGGTAGTAGTCAGCTGGGCCCATAGCTGAACATCACCGGGCGGAATTGAAGGGGAGCGGTACGCCAGGTGAACTACGAGGGTGGACAGGACTCTATAGCCGAGATGAAGGCAGCCTGTCTAGGGGACGAACACCCCGAAATCAAAATACCAGGTCCTCCAGGTTTGGGGGTTGAGCGTGAGACTAACAGTGTTGCTCCGGAAAAATGCTCTAGTAACGAATACAGGTATAATGAAACCTAAACAAAATCTGGCTGCGAACAAACAGACTATGATTTTGGCCTTGCCACTCGTATTCCGAAGTTTGTGAATACGTTTCCGACGTTCACCCATCTTGCAAACGGTTACTTCAGGTTGATCGACAGTTGTGCACAGCACGTTCATGTGAAATGTCATCACACTTCGAAGACAAGCGACGTGTCAAACCCGGAAGATCCACGGCCAGTAGCTGGGCACACTTAGGAAGCCCCACATATAATTGTTCCCGCGGCGGGAGCTCTTTTGAAGCTCGGAACAAGGCGTGATGGTGGGTTACGGGATTGCACAGACCCTGAAATACGGCAACCCAAATGAAGCTGAATGTTTATTACTACGCATGTTTTTATGCTACGAAATTAGCACTGATCTTATTCTAGGTAATTACAATAATATGTTAATGTATTCGCTCGAACACACCCTCGTTTCTCTTCTCTTATAAAAATATCGTTCTTTCTTTTCTGTCTACTGTGTGTATGCGTGGCCTTTTGTTTAACTGCGTGGTTCCTGTTCCGTCGCTGATAGGTCAGCCACAATCCCCTTGGCCAGAGGGTCCTATTTGCGTCGTTGAAATTTTTGCGAGGATTTTTAAAAAATATTTAATAGAGGTCCCACACGTGAAAGATCCTCTTCCCTCCCAGTTTCGCGTAAAAAAGTGAACAAAAAAATGAATCCCCGTGAAAGTGTGTTATTGAAAAGTTAAAATTAATTCCCGTTTAAAATCTATACAACGCAGAAGAATAGGTAATACATCATTAAGGAGTGATGAATCATGGAGAAATTGCAGTTACAAATTTTTGCATTTGTTGAAAAGCATGAGTTTCTTCCTCAACAGTCAAAACAACATGGAAAAAGAAAACGTTTATGGATGAGCTGGCAGTTGATGAAGAAATAAATGATCCTTTGAAACAAATGAATGTAGACGTGTACTTCAGAATCCTGGACGTGTTCTTCAGAATCATGGACTCAATTAGAAGATCGATTATCAGGCAGTGTCGGGCCATAATGACACAAATTGTCGTATTTTCTCATGATGGTCTTCAAAAAAACAACTGAAAGTCTTGCATCAAACATGAATTTGATAATATGTTGCCGAAAAAGTCAACAACTACAAAACGAAACCAAAGTAAGTCAGAGTCAGAAGATGAAGATGCTGATGAGGAAGTGGCAGATGAAGAAGGAGACAAAGGAAAGACAACTTTAGAGCTTTGGCTAAAACAAGGACTTATTAAACCATATAGATGTGTACATTTAGGATTTCTAAATTTGAATAGGCTACACACAGTTCTTTTGTCACTTTCACTAACAAGCTGTTCAGCCGAGAGAACGATGAATCGTCTCAAGATTGTAAAAAAATCGTCTTAAAACAAGAGTGGGGCACAGCTTGTCGAACAATTTGTTAATTTTATGTTGCAAACCTGACATATTGAATAAGATTACCCATGATGAAATCATTGATAAGTTTGCCTTTACCACGAAATAGGCACAACAACTGTTATTGAAAAGTTAAGTAAACATAAAGTAACTTTCATGAGTTTCTTCTTGCCAAGTACGATTTTTCAGCTTATATGTGCGTGCCACTAAAACTGTATCATTACTTTTTTATGTATTCAAGAAAATGGAGAGTGTAATAGAATTTTGTGTTTAAACTGTTTTGCTAGCATTCTGTAATCTATTTCGATGCTCAAAAGAAAGGGAACATTTCCTTGTCAATCACTTTGGCAGTTAATTATTATCAAAGATGAATATCGACAAATGTATGCTTAAGTAGGAATGTATAAAAGAGAGCTGTTTATTGGTAAAAATATAGTTAAGAGCATTTCTCTTTTTTGAGGCTCAATTGTATTTTATTTACTTAGAATAAATTTTAATTGAAAGGTAGGATAAACGTAATAAATGTTTCAGGTACTGCATTCTGTGATTATGACCCTGATAATATATTTTTCGTATTATTAAGTACTGTACATATTTGTAAGAATGAGAGGAGGCTTAACGCTAAGAGGGGGATGCATTTCTTAAAATTAGGGGGAAATAGCATTATAAGAGTTGCTTGGAGGGGATTGGCACCCCTTCCTTTGGCGAAAAGTCGGTGGAAAAGTGAACGTGTCCTATCATTTCTTTTTTGTCGTTTCAGCTTTCTAGTCGCACGTGTGCGGGGCTAGATTAGAATCAGTGTTGTACATTTAGTGGGGGTTGTACAGTTTTACGGCTTCAGTCGCATCCCGTTTTTTGACCGTCATCCTCTCCTATCCTTCCAGTTCCAACGCTTGTCAGATAAATCTCTTGTTACTTTCTCCTCGTTATTGGTACATAATTTATTGGCCGTTTTGGACATTTAGTGTGTTATCACCATTACGTGTTTATACCATATAAGCTGTTCGTACTCATTTTTACCGATTAAAAAATCAGTCAGCCATTGTGGCACACCTGCAGTAGTCTTACATCTTACTTGATCGAGTGACTGTATGCGTCCAAGCTAAAGTCATATAGAGACTACAGCCGCGAAACTGATGAGTAATTTTACAAATAAGTTTTTTTCTCTCTCTTCTAGGTTAGCAGCCCATAGGCTGGTTGGCAGCAGCTCGCCATTCTTCATGCTTCTCTGTTTTTTTCTTCAACTCACAATAGGATGTGCAGTTCCTTTCGACCATAAGCTGTTTCATGTAGTTTAAACGGGGTCGACCTCTGTGATTCTTCCCTTCTATTATTCTCTTAACTAACCCTTTGTGTCGTAGTATATCCCCTATAAACTTAGTTCTTCAGCCTTTTAAATTTCGCAGAAAGCTCTTCTCCTCCTGAGCTCTTCTAAAAACTTCCTCATTCGTTATCTTCTCCCTCCAGCTTATCTTGAATATTCTTCTGTAGCACCAGGTCTCAAATGCTTGGAGTCTTTTCTTGTCACTTTCTCCAATTGTCCAAGATTCACTCCCGTATAGGGCAACACTCCACACGTATGTCTTTACTAGATTTATCCTTATTTTTAGGCTGATTGTGTTTGAAGTTAAGAGGTTTTTGTTTGTTGAAAGGAATTTCAGCCTGGTTAATTCTGCTTATAATTTCCTCACGTCCATCACTTATGATTTTACTTCCTAGATAGTTATATTCTTTAACTGCCTGGAGAACATTATTTCCAAGAGTTATTCTGATTACAGACTACAGACTTCTTTTTTCCGACTACAGACTAGGACTTTGGTCTTTTGTTCATTTATTTTCATACTGAATTCGTTCTTCATTACTTGATCCATTGTGTCAAGAATCTTTTGTAGATCTTCGTTGCTCTCTACAGTCACTGCTATATCATCTTTGAACCTTAGCATGTCCACTTTTTCCCCGTGTATGTTTACTCCGAGATGGGTATCTTCCCTTAATCTATAGATCACTTCTTGGACGTACAAGTTAAACAAACATGGAGACAGATAACATCCCTGTCTTAAATTTTTTTTTAAGTTTTATAAATTTTGCTTAGTCTTAATTGGCGTTGGGCACCTCAAGAGGTAAAACTGATTTTCGGTGTTCTCAGTGCCACCTATAAACGCCATTATTGTTCAAAATAAAATATTATTGTGCACGAAGACGCTTATTGTGTATACAATAAATGCGTGGTTACGAGTGTGTAAGAGAGATTGAAGTGTAATGTGTGGATAGCGACGTTGCTGCAGTCGGCCTCGGTATCGATTCAGTCGGCAGCCGCTACGCCCTTACGCAACTCTTTATTTCGGGTTTGTCCGAGACCCCGTGGCGCCAACATAATTACGCACCTGCCGGCAATGAGATCATTGAAGTGTTTATTGAACATTTACTCTGAACAGACTAAGTCGATATTATCATCGGACTATAGACGAGAAAAACGTATATTCCTCCAATTTTTTCTAGAGCACTCCATACTCATCGTCGTGGTGCAAACTATTTTTTTTTTTTTTTTTTTTTATACTAACAAACAATGAATCGTACCACAATGAGTGGTACGATTCATATAAATCTTAGAAATAAAACAAGACACAGCACAAGGATTAAATTTTGTAAGACAGTTGCAACACCCACATTGACATATGCGAGTGAAAGGCGTGGGTCATGACAAAAAAGGAATGCGGCAAGATTCAGAGTGCTGAAATGCAGTTTCTTCGAAATACTTTAAATTATACATTGCAAGATAGAATAAGGAATGAGGATATCAGAGCAGAACTCGAAGTAAAGGACATAAATGGAATTATTTCAATTTACAGAAGACAATGGTGAGATCATCTGCAAAGGAAGACTGAGGATCGATTGCTGAAAGCGGCACTGAACTATAAAGCCACTGGTAGAAGAGACGTGGGTCGTCCGAGGATGAGATGGGTGCCGGAACAGGTTTATGTAACCTAATCCTTGAAGAGAACAAGAAGAAGACTAACACACAAGGAGCAAAAAGGATAATCGATATTTGGATTTTCTGCGATCCCCTTCCTGTCATTAACGCGGATAATTGGCTGCAGTAATTTTCAACTTGTTTCGCCGCAACCACTGAAGTCGCTGTGTAAAATTGCGTTGCTAGTGTCGTAGATAAATTGAGCAGTATCTTCTTCTTTCCTTGACCATTATAGTCGTGGCCTTTTGCGCTCTCTAGCCGCTTAACGGCTCCTACCACATCACTGCCAGTAGAGGTGGGCCGATATACCAATAACAGGTATTTTGGAACGATATTTTTGTGAAACGGATGTAACAGTCCGTTCCGATTACTCCCGGCCTCGCGGTTACGAGTCGCAGCCCCCCCCCCCAACCGCGCAACTAACGAGTAACGATTAAACGAGTACACGAGTACAAAGCTACTTTTGGTGCTGAATACTTCATTCTGCGTATATACCGATTGCCATACAAGTACGAAACGAAGCAAAACAGCCAGATTCAGAATATCTCTATGCCAAAGAGACGAAGCTGTTTTTAATAAATGAAAAAAATAATCGTACTGATGTTACATTTATTCTCGTGTGTTATGCAGATATATAATAACATATTATATGTTATACTAGTCACCACCTTGGTAAATTTTGAAAAAGCGAATTATATTGTGTTACAACCTGGCTGGAGTGGGTGGATAATTTTAACTGTACTGCACATCTCAAGTAAAATTTTTTGACAATAAACAAATTAAATTTTCTCTGTTGTGCTATTACGTGCACTCTAAATTTCATTGCCTGAGTTTCGCAACTGATTTTCTAACCAAAATGGGATCAGTAATTTAATATTAAATCTATGTCAGTTTGTTTACTCCTAATGAAAACTTAAATTAGTATTCCCAAAGGGAGATAGGCCTAGGCCTATAAATTCTCTTGTTTCTTATTTTATTTTAAACAGAAACATCTTAATAGTCAGTGTAAAGTAACACTGTTAATACTTTTAGTTTCAATTTATTTCTTATAACAAATTATATAATACAGGTAGGCCTATATGTGTAATACGTATTTGTAACAGGTATTTGTACGTGTTATTTTTTTGGAACGGTTTCGTTCGTACCTGTTATTTTCACTACTAGTTTAGTCGTATCCTGTTTGTAGTTTCAAACACTACTAAATGCCAGTGAGAAACCAATCTGCATTTTAACCGCGCGCAGTAACGGGGAGGGGTGTTGTGTGTATTTTTGTTGATTCCTGCGAACCTCACCCAGACGGTGGTATTACCCTAACAGTAGGTAGACGAAGTTGGATTGACTCGACCTTGAACCGAACACACAGCACAACATGACGAGTAAACGCCACGCAAAGTTCGCTTCCTATCGCCAAGCTACCTTGTCGTCAGTAATGTAGTATAAAGGTAATTATTGTACGAGCGAAGAAAGTTCTCAGTTTTGACCCGACCGTTTGGTGTGTTTCACGATAACTTTTGAACCCATCGACCGATTTCCGTAAACTTGGAATGCATCTCCATACTTTTAGAACCATATTTTTTTGAGAGTGGTCACTCCAAAAATAGGTGAGTGGGAGGCAAAAATGTGGAGGTCAGAATTGTGGATAATCGCAAAAACCCGTGTGGGGTATCAAATTAAAGTGAATTTGAACCTAAATCTCAACATTGGCTTCTGTTGAGGGCCAAAAAATGGGTGAAAATTTTTATAAAATCGCATGTGGAGTATTAAATTAAAAACAACCGTAACTAAGATCTGAGTATAACCCAGAACCCAAAAAGAGATCACATATTTAAAAAAAAATTGTGAAAATCCAGCAGGATGTCAGACTAAAAGGAATTGTAACCCAAATGCGAATGTTTATAATTTTTAGTGTTCGTTGTATGATTGTGTGCTCAAGAATTGCCATTTGTTATATTACTAAAGAAATTGTTGAGAAATTAGGATAATAATAGTTGAGAAAGCATTGGGATAAGTTGGAATAGTTGAGAAGTTGGGATAATAATAAATAGTTGAGAAATGTTTCCATAATTGAAAACTTAACTAATATTATATTAAAAAACTAACTAATTAAAAATATTAAAAATTGTAACTCAAAATTCATGTAATAGTGTAGGCCTATGTACGAGGTGTGTCCGGAAAGTAAAGATACAAAGGTCGTAATTGGTCTAAAAATATTTATTTACAAATCATTAACTGACAGTTACGTAAATACATATATCTTTATTTCCCTACATAATTATCGTCATTATCCAAGCACCTATTAAGTCTGGGAACCAGCTTTTGTATCCCCGTGTCATAGAAGTCTGCCGCCAACCATTTGAACTATGTCATGACCTCTTCTTTTACCTCGTCATCGTTATCGAACTTTTTTCCGGCCATATATTGTTTCAGGTGAAGGAACAAGTGAAAATCACTGGGCGCGAGGTCCGGGCTATGCGGCGGGTGATCCAAAACATCGCATTTCCAACTGCACGCGTGACCTCTCCGCTGCTCGGCAGTTGGAAATGGGATGTTTTGGATCACCCGCCGCATAGCCCGGACCTCGCGCCCAGTGATTTTCACTTGTTCCTTCACCTGAAACAATATCTGGCCGGAAAAAAGTTCGATAACGATGACGAGGTAAAAGAAGAGGTCATGACATAGTTCAAATGGTTGGCGGCAGACTTCTATGACACGGGGATACAAAAGCTGGTTCCCAGACTTAATAGGTGCTTGGATAATGACGATAATTATGTAGGGAAATAAAGATATATGTATTTACGTAACTGTCAGTTAATGATTTGTAAATAAATATTTTTAGACCAACTACGACCTTTGTATCTTTACTTTCCGGACACGCCTCGTATTTCGTTCAAAACAGTGAGCGAGTTCTGCAGCTCACGGAGCATTTTAGTTATTATCGATTATACAATAAAAGAAAATTATAAACGAAAGGAAATGTATGGCATCATAAGAAAGAAAAATGACGTGTTTATCGAGGTAGAAACATTAAATACGTGTTGGGTAAGAGAACAGATAGCCGGTCGCACAGCTGTCTGTCCAAACATTTCAGTTGTCAACCTGCCACTGATAGATGGATGTCGGTGAAAGCGCTGTGCTTTGTTACGGTTGATAACTTTGGTAATCGCCAACTCCTCGTTTTTCTTCAATTTTTGCAAGCTTGTTAATTCTTGAGTAGTTTTTTCGCGAAGATAACTTTTACGTTGCTCCCGGTTGAGTAAGTGCATCGGGGGTAAAGGATCATTTTCAGATTAATAAATTTGGTGAGACCGAATACGAGTTTTACTCCTCATGTTACCGCATTTACAAAACTGTTACAGGATAGGCGTTGTTTGGAAACCTACAGACCAATTTCGTATCTATTATCTCCACTATACTCACAGATGAGACGACACGTTGTCTCAGCAGTCTCCTGATCAAACAGTATTTAGAGGACCGTCCAAGATCGATAACGTAAAGAACGTCGCAATGGATGTGGATACTGTGGTCTTCAGTCTCATCAATTAGGAGACAGACTTGAAACTTTATAAGAATACGCCTGCTATTTTAAACGTTTTATTAGGATTGCCCAATATCGGATAAAATAGTTGGAACATCTTATGGATGACTGCCGCATCGCCCAAAACATATTGAATTATATGCCGAAAGGACGGAGAGATGTGGGACGTGCGAAGAAGCGTTAGAGAGACCAGCTCTAGCCTGTCTGCTTGGGACCGTAACAAACCATTTTCGGTCTAATTCTTGCTGAAGAAGGAGAAGAATAAGAAGATGTTGATAATGATGATGTTGACGATTTTAGTTCCAGTTTAAAATTTTATGTCGCAGTTGTGATAATGTCAAGAGTGTTCAACAATGTCAGATAGTGAAACCATGTCGGGAGGGACTGGACGATTGTATACATATTGTGCAAATCGTGAGATTAAAATGATAATCTCGTGTGGGCCTGACGATAACAATCGCGGGGTTCAGGAAGTCTCGAATTCTTAGAATTCCATTGATGATGGCAGCCAGTGGTGCTGTCGAAACGTTTGTTTGTCTTTAAACCATAGACCACGGTCAAACAGCCCGGTAAATTCTTCTAATACAACTAAAATAAGTCTTCATTTCGTTCAGTAATCTCGGTGGCTGAGGTTAGTTCTTTGGGAAGAGAAAGTCTATCGAATTCCCGATGACAAGAGGAGTGAAGGAACGAGATAATCTCAGTTCAATTCTCTATATAGTAAATCCATGGACAGTATATGGACAGCATGGATAATATAACCTTGAAAAGTGCAAAACAAATAAGAAAAAAAATAGATCAGCAAGATGCAAAGTAGGAAACTTTAAAATGAGATCAGCGTATGTTGGAGCCCTGGTCTAACTGAATGGGCAAGTGTCATTCTGGGAAGAGATAAATGCGGACAGAAGCAAAGTGATGATTATAACCTACCAAATTGATGAAGACCTCTTGAATATTAACCGAAAGGGAAGACGGTTGGAGCTGGTCAATAGCTTTGAATATCTGGGAACAGTATCATCTCACGTGAGAAGGGTGATAAGAAAATAAACCATCAAGAAATAAACTCCATTCTAGAACAAGGAGATATCGACCGGTTTATAAAGTCCAGAAGAATCGGCTGGATAGGGCTTGTAGGAAGAATGGTCAACCAAAGACTCCTCAAAATGGTAATGAATGGGCGCAGAAGACGAGGCAGGCCAAGAAAACGACGGCAAGACGTCGTGGAAGAAGACCTGACTAGAGTGGGTGTCCAAGGCACATGATCGGACTATCTGGAAGCGGATCATTAGGGAGGCCAAGGTCCATCCTGGACTGTAGCGCCGGATATGTAGGTCTATGTATAACTTTGCCAGTTTTATCGTAGGCAAATAAGACAAGAATTAAATACAGAGTGGGCTTAAATCAGGTTCTTCAATAATTAATATATAAACATTAATTATTTACAGTAATTGTATCTGCCGATTATTTCCATTTGCAAAACGAAATTTGCAGAAAGTTACAGAATCTAAATCTGCATGCAGAGGGAGAAATGACCTGTACTGACTGTACAATTTTATAAGGTGCCTAAAACGATTGAAATTAGTGCCTTCCACTACAGTTGCACTTAATTTTTAAGATATTACAAAAAGCCTGGAGTTTTAAGCTGTGAGTCCTCTTAAATAAAGTTAGTTGCTTCGACCCAAGTGTAAATTCATTGAACTCTTCAGATATGTATCATAGAACGTCATTGTCATAATTGTTTAATATCTGTGTTTTTTCTTTTATTTACTATTTTTCATGTACTATGTATAATGAACGATAAGGTACTATAGAACACTATCGTAAGTGGTGGGAATTATTCTCGTATGCGAGAAATATGCGATAAACGTCGACTACCACAACATTTCGATAAAGTTTATTGTAATTTGAATTTCCTCGTCGTTAAACGATCGTATTCGAAATATAGGGGAGGACACACATACAGTACTTGTAATTTGTACTACAAGAAAATGATGTCGTGATAGTTAGTAATTTCCTGTCTTACTACATAACTTTGTTTCCAGTACAATTATAAATTACATTAGACGTGCACGAAACGTTTGATACGCTGCAATCAACGATCGTCTCAAGGGTAAACTATATATATTTATAACCGTACCAAATCGGATCTGGCGGCAGTTCGTTATCGTTAACCTTGGTTTTTCGCGGCGACCTGTGTTCAGTGTCTTGTTCTCCCTACTGTTTTTCAAGGATTAGGCAAAACGCCTGTTATGTCTCAAAGTTTTCCTGTACCTGATTGTCCGTCTTTTCGTATCACTCCACATAATCCTCATCAACGGACTAACTAGAATTGAGGAACGTTCTAGATCGCAGGAAAAAGGTTCACTAATCCCCGCACATGAACTGAGAAACTTACTCCCCAGGTAGGCCTACTGACGCGCGACTGACGAATGATCAAAATATCTCACGGACAACGAATGTAGATGAAGATGATCACACTCCTTTCCCACCTTCCAGCTGCGCGGACAGATCGGCGGAGCTGTGAAGAACTAAGAATCCTTACGAGAGCTTTCACTCGAGGTTCAACGCATCATGTGATTCTTCACACATCAACTTTTTCATGTTCACGAAAAGCTTAAAGAAACTTCAAACTGATACTTACATTTGTCTCAACGGTGTCACAAATGGAGTTACATTTTAAAAACAGTCAAGAAAATTAAAAAAAATCAAGAATTCACCCCAAAGAATATAAGACAGCTGCAAAATGGTGAGATTTGCTGATTAAATATTAAAAATGGATATTTTAGAAAGTAGGATGTTAGTAGAGTTTGAGCCTGTAGTAGCGTGTAGGTAGGTCTGTAAATTAACAAGTTTAAGCAAAACTGCTGTGCTACTTGGTATTACTTATGTTTTTTTAGTGTACCTTGTAATTAAGTGTACAAGTTTTCTGATGTCCTACTATCTACTTCTTGGTCAGTTCATGATTAATTTGATAATTATATGTTGTCTTATTATTTGCTTAGTTGGGATCAGGATGTTAGTAAATCTTGTGTGATTCGACTTCTCTACTGAAAGTAAACCTCTATTAATCTACGATAATCTCGACTAACTGACTTTCCAAGGGAACTATCGTTTCAAACAGGTGTCTGTTGTTGAGGGAATTTGAAGACTTAAAGACTCTGATTACACTGGACGTCGCGATCAACCGGAAGCAGGTAGAAGTTTCTCAGCGTGAGCCGGCCTCCACTTCCTAAGTCACCACTGTCAGTTTTTGAAGACGACCATAAATTTTATGAGAATAAACGTCAAAGAAAATTAAGTAACCCGTCGTTTTCAATTTGTATTGAGCGAATTTTAAGATACTCCGACTAGTTTATGCTCCCTGAACTGCAGAACTCACTCACTATTTTGAAAGAAGTACATTTATTATTACATAATTTTTCAATTGTGAAAATTACAAAAATCTTGATTACGGTACTATTTTTTTTAACAATACAGCAACTGTAGAGAACCCAACCACTTAATAGACATTAAAAATTCGAAATAATCCAGTTTTTGGTTACAGTTCCTCTTAGTCTGACATCCTGCTGGATTTTCATAAATTTTTTCATTTTTTTGGGGGAGACCCAAAACTACATTCAGATGTTAGTTAAAATTCGTGTTAATTTGATTCCCCACATGAGTTATTGCGATTTTATCAACTTGTCACCCACTTTTTTGGCCCTGACGTCCAAAAATTTTGAAGTTTCCAAAAATGTACGCTATATTCAGATTGGGGTTAAAATTCTCTTTAATCTCATACTCCACATGGGCCTCTCTCTTGATTTTTACTTCGCGCTCTCCAATTTTTTTTTTTGAGAGGGATCATTCTCAGAAACAAAGTGATTCTGTAGGAACTATGGCCTGGACATACGTGCCACGTTTACGAAAACCCATTGATGCGTACAAAAGTTATCGTGAGACATACCCCAAACAGATAGGTAGATAGACAGAGAAATCCCAAACGGTCGAGTCAAAACTGAGAACTCGCATCGCTCGTTCAAAAATTAATTCACTGCGGGCTTTAAATTATAATCATCATAACCTTCATCATCATAATCTATTTTCACTTATTCACTGATTTTTTTCAGAGCTTTCAGTGGTCCTCATTTGCCACATATAGTTCTTAACGATACAGTCGGCTTGGTTTTAATCATTACTTTCGCTTCAGAAGAATGGGATAGTCTGGCGATTCTGTCTGTAGCCCTAACGCAGAATTCTTTTTGCATTGTTTGTTTCTGTTCCACGTTGTTGTCGAATCACGGTGAAAAAGCCACAGGAAAATGTAGAAAAAGAGAAAACGTATTGTTAGTTATCATTGTTTGTTCACGTAAGAGTCTGTATGTTTTGTTCTGTAAGCGAAAGTCGCTTAATTTAACGCTTTAATTCGGGCATATGCATGCACGCGTGTTAATTATTTTTTTCAACGATTTAATGCGTGTCTGACAGCAGCTTATTTAATGAAATTTTTAAGATTAGGCAATTTTTTGTTGACGCTACACACGCAAAGTATGATTAGTCAAAACCTTACAATTTTTAAAATATCTGTGTGTAATATTAATGACACGCGATCGCCGGGTCTGGTTGTTCAAAAAGTTAGATAGTGTTTACTGATTTGTGTACAAGCTGATTGTAATTGTAAGTGTAATGTGTTTATGAAGTATAAACAAAACATATTTATTTGTTTATGTGTTCCAAGTATTCCCGGCGTTATAAGAAGCTAAATAAACAAATTTATACTAACTGCTATGATTTGTGAGGCATTTATTTATGACATTGACGTACTGTGTGGTCGCACAAGTAATTCTGCTGATAATTAAAAATTTAACCTTGCCACCACGTGGTCTAAGCGGTAAATGTTTTCTTGTTTGGAATAATGACTGGCGCATGCGCAGAACGTATGAAAAGCTGTCTTCCGGCGTAAGAATTCTGTGCGCGACCACTCTGTAACGGAGCAAGGAGAATCTATATTAGTCTAATTAAAAACATCATACCGTTACTATACACGTGGTTATTTGCATTACTTTATAATAATAATAATATTGCTCCCTTTCATAGGCATGCGTTTAGTTTAAGAATTGGCTCTAGAGGGAAATTTGCTAGAGTTCCAGTTACCAGCTGCTCTTGTGAGCGGGGATTCTTCAAGTTAAAATGCATTAAAAACAAAAGTAAGATCCACAATGAAACCAGAACGACTGAAAAACTTACTCTATTATTACTATTCGTAGAACAAAAACTTGCATTAGATGTTAGTTCAGAAGAAATTATTGAAGAATTCAAAAAATGTTCCCTTTCTAGAGAAGGATGTCACTGTAAGCTTTGTATCACGATCTGGTTTTACTTAGATTTTAATTTTGTGGTACCTACAAACTTTGATGCACATTCAGTAATCTCGGCGTTCGGTTCGCCGGACCTTTCCGTCAAGTTAGTGTCGACATTAGATGTAGGCCTTAGGCCTTACTATTTTCTATCATGGCCAACTAGCGCCACAACTTCATTCTTAACTAAATTTATTAATTATTGATTCAATATGCAGCATTATCCAGCCTTCTTTCAATTTATTACAGCTGTAATGTGATCATTCAAATTATTAAAACTATTCGTATACAGTCCACTTCTCTTATTTCTTAATGTAATTTAATACATCCTACACAACATCTTCAATCATAATGGAAGACCAGCAGACAAATATTTAATGCAAGATACATAATTTTCGCCCGCTCGGGCTGAACAAATTAACTCTTCCGGTCCGCACTTGCGGGACGTTACTTTTCTTAAACTGTTTCGGCCCACTTGGGCCGGGATCAGCCATATTTTTGAAATCATCAAACTGTGTACATATTTTTCAATAAATGTAGTCAATAAGTATTATTTAAGGCTTTTGTTTAATCCACTCCTTCTTGTTGTTGTGTAGGTCACAAAAGTAAGATAATGATATGTTTTTAACTAAACCCGTTTCTTTTTATAATGTTAATTTTATAGACTGTTTTACTGAGGGTATTCCTCCATATCCCTCGGTATAGTGGCCCCCCCCCCTTGTAATCGCCCTGCGCACGCCGATGCTCCCTTTTGTACCATCAAAGTCGTTTAGGAGTAGGCAGGGGTAGGCTTCACTCTCCGACGGATAAATAATAAATAATTTATTCTTTTTACCATCAACTAAAATAAGATCATGTTACGTGTCTGGAATGCGTTGACAGTGGACTATGTTTTCAGTTCCAGCAGCATAACACCCGCTCCCTCTTCCCGCCACTTCCGCTCACTACTGGAACTGTTTCAAGGGCACATCGTCAAGTTATACCTGTTAGTTTATAACTTTTAATGGAAGTTTTACACGACAATAAGGAAGTATTGTTATAGAGTGTAAAGAAATTCTTAGTCTGTCGCTTCGTGCTCCCACGTCGGCAGCTACATGGCGGCGTGAGCTTCTCTTCGTTGATTCATGACAGCATAGAGTCGTGCGGTTTCCAAACGAGACACGCCTGACGGAACTCAGGGCCAGAACGACAGTTACATCCGAAATGCCAGTGGGCTTCATCTAGCGGGATGAGGCACCAGACAGGTAGAGTTGATACCAGAAGCGCTTAAAGGTGGAAGATACGTAGCCCTTCGCCACTCGTCAGCAGTAGGCCTATCATGAACTCGACCCTCATTGAACACAGCCATCTCACGCTGTCATCAGTTCGCTGTACGCGTATGAACACAATACACCAAACTCTTGGTTACGCGATTCTCTTTGGTTCTTCTCCTCAACCCAGGGGTTGGTGGGCTTTCTTCCCTTCCAAAGACAGTCTCTTACTCATTACATACTTTCTTCCTCCTTTTATTTCAACCATATACTCCTGCCTGGACCTTCCCTCAATGATAATGACGATAATGATTATAATTTAAAGCCCGCAGTGAATGAATTTTTGAACGCGCTAGAGGGTTCTCAGTTTTGACCCGACCGTTTAGCATTTGCCTATCTGTCTGCTGCTTGGGATTATGTCTCTCACGATAAGCTTTGAACGCAACAGTGGATTTTCGTAAAACTTATCACGCATGTCCATACTTTTACCCCACAGAACCCTATTGTTTTTTAGAGTAATCCTTTTAAAATTAGGAGGGTTTGAGGCAAATATGTTGGGGGAGTGAAAATTATGGAAAAAGCGTAAAACCCCATGAAATGAAAAGGAGTTTAAGCCATATTCTGAATACAGTATTCATTTTTAAAATTTCAAAATTTTTGGACTTCATGACCTATAAAAAAGTGGATGAAAATTGTGATAAAATCACTAAAATTTGTGTGGGTTATCAAGTTAAAAGATTAAAGTCATTGTATTGGTATCCGCGTCACAATTATAATTAAAATTTAAAGTTTTTTACCTTAATCCGTCTATGTGACCGCTTAGTTTTGTCTTCTTTGTCTTGTTACGCGTTTCGGATTATGTTAATCCATCATCAGAGATTAAAAAATTCGTCGGTTAAGACTTCGTTAAAACATTAAAAGTTACACTAAAAGACATTTAAGTATATATTCCACAAACACAGCGAACGACGTACGCGGATGTGAGTGCGCACTCAATACTGGTTAGCGACACCAGTATTGAGTGCGCACTCACATCCGCGTACGTCGTTCGCTGTGTTTGTGGAATATATACTTAAATGTCTTTTAGTGTAACTTTTAATGTTTTAACGAAGTCTTAACCGATGAATTTTTTAATCTCTGATGGTGGATTAACATAATCCGAAACGCGTAAGAAGACAAAGAAGACAAAATTAAGCGGTCACATAGACGGATTAAGGTAAAAAACTTTAAATTTTAAGTTAAAAGAGATTTTAACTTTTGGAAAAGTTTTTCGACCAAGGGCCCAAGGTTGATAGGCTTTGATGAACAAGATCCGGGAATAGTTGAGAGTCCCTGTAAAGGAGAATCGTCGACGCCAACGTCTGAAGTAGGCCGAGGAACAAAGGCCCGTAGGAAACCGTTTCTTGAACCCTAATGATATCTTCTCCTGGTAAACTAAAGGAAGAGGTGAGGGGTTTGTTCAAATAAAAAAGTAAAAGTAATGTAAAGTAAATGTTATAAAATTTAAACTATTTTCGCAAAATGTTAATTCAGATTTTATTTGGTTTGTTACAGGTGAGTACTGCCGTATACAGTTATGCCTATGTTTGAAGCCAAGAATTCGCATGTAGTTGTGAGTAACTTTTTTATGTAGTTTTATTAACAATCTGAAAATAAAATTTAACGAACTAATTTGATATCATTATTAACCGACTGAAAGGTGTTCACAGTTTTGATTCGACCGTTGGCCTTTTGTCTGTCTATCTGTCTGTCTGTTTAGAGTATGTCTGACGATAACTTTTTAACGTAGCAACCCTACTGTGTATTCGTACGTATTTTGAACGTGCGTGTCCATACTTTTACCCTGCAGATGATGGGTCTCTCCAAAAATAGGGGGATGGGAGGCAAAAATGTGGAGGGGGAAATCGCAAAAGCCCATGTGGAGTATCAAATTAAAGGCACTTTAAACCGCAATCTGACTAGAAAATTTCAAAAATTTTGGACATCAGGGCCAAAAAGTGGGTGAAAATTTGGTTGAAGTCGCAAAAATTCATGTGGGGTGTCAAATTGAAGAGAATTTTAACTGACATCTGAACGTAGTGTTAACTTTTAGAAATTAAAAATTTTTGTGACATTAGAGCCCAAAAAAGAGATAAGAATTTTGAAAAAATTGTGAAAATCCAGCAGAGCGTCAGACTAAAAGTAATTGTAAAAAGGAATTCGCTGCTCCGAATGTTTGGAATCTAGTGCTTATTGCATGATTGTGTGCTCTCGTATTACTAAAGACATAGTTGAGGAGTAGGAATTTATGTAATTTTTCTCACCATTAAAATATTGATCACATATCGGAATTTAAGTGATAATAAATATATGGCGTTGAAAATAGTGAGCGAGTCGTGCAGCTCAGGGAGCGTAGTAGTTACAGAAGCTCTGAAGTGTAGGCCTACCGTAAGTTGATTGAGCAACTTAACGATTATTGAACATTTTTACTGTCACTGCAGTATTCTTCGTAAAGGGAAAACGACGCAGGGTGTGCTTTGAGTTGTCGGTACAGTTATTGATCCATTTGAAACGATCAATAGTTTGCTGCCGAGTCGGCAGTGGACTGAAGGGTCATGTTACTACGTTGTCTGTAGTGAGTAATTAATAAAAGTAACGCTACGCCAGGGGCGTACACACGCACACACTACACTGTATGCTCGTGGTTACGTTTTAGTTAGTTAGTGCCCAGGAGAATAGCGTCCGTCGCAGCGGTCTGCAAGATATTTTAATTGCGCATCCTGTTGTAAAGAAAGGAAAACGTATTGCACTCGTTGCAACAGAAATAATGCGCACGGTTTTAATGAAACGAAGGGAGAAACGTTAAGGTCAAGGACTATTGTGTCTAAACTTTTTTTTTTTTTGCTTCATCGCCCCGTTTCAAAGATTCAAAGATATTTTAATTCGCTGCGCCCCTTCAGGAAAAGTACTCTACCTCCATCTCAGCTTATAATAAATTTGTACATGCAGCTGAGTTTGTAATTGTTGAATTTCAACATGTTACATTTAATAGTGAATGGAAATTATTGACTTCTAAGGAATTAGCCCCGGAAACAAGGAAGAGGTTCCTGAAGAGTTACATATGGAGCATAGCTCCTGTATAGATGTGAGACGTGGACAATTGGAACAGATGAAAGGAGAAGACTTAAAGCACTGGAAATGTAGTGTTATAGTAAGTTATTGAAAGTAAGATGGATAGACAAGGTTCTGACAAGAGTTGGAGAAAAATGAGGTTTTTGGCAAAATATTACGAAGCGAAGTGTTGAACTTATTGGGCATATTATGCGTCGCGAGAATTTGATAAAAACAATAATAGAAGTTTACACTGAAGGGGAAAGAAGAAGAGGAAGACCGAGAC
The DNA here is from genome assembly GCA_034769895.1 of Magicicada septendecula. Classification (NCBI taxonomy): domain Eukaryota; kingdom Metazoa; phylum Arthropoda; class Insecta; order Hemiptera; family Cicadidae; genus Magicicada; species Magicicada septendecula. The sequence continues at coordinate 152,746,999 of CM068373.1, forward strand.
TTCAATGTATGAATCAGATTATTGGTGTTGTCAGTTGTAGTTCCTAGGAGAAGGTGAAACGGAAAACGCAGAGAAGATCGGTGTGGAGAATTGCTACAAACCAATCTGCGGATTGCTAACTAAAAAAAGAAGAAGAAGAAGATTGTAGTATGATTTCGTACAGACTTCATCTTACATTATCGACAGTATTTTTCGAATCATCCTTTAGCGCCCAACATCAGCACACAGGCATTGTAAAGGTATTTGTTAACCTCATTATGCAAATGCGGTTATTTATACTAAATAGTGAGGTTCAGTTCGACAGTGACAGGCATAGTTTGATGTGGAAACCAAGAGGAAGCGAACATTGAGAAAGGAGTAAGACAGGGATGTTCTCTGTCTCCGTGTTTGTTTAACTTGTACATCCAAGAAGCGATCGATAGAGTAAGGGAAGACGCCCATCTCGGAGTAAACATACGGGGAAAAGTGGACAGGCTTAGGTTCGCAGATGACTTAGCAGTGACTGCAGAGAGCAACGAAGATCTACAAAAGATTCTTAACACAATGGATCAAGTAATGAAGAATGAATTCAATATGAAAATAAATGAACAGAAGACCAAAGTCCTAGTCTGTAGTCGGAAGGAAGAAGATCCAGTCAGAATAACTCTTGGAAATAATGTTCTCCAGGCAGTTATAGAATGTAACTCTCTAGGTCACTCTAGGAAGTAAAATCACAAGTGATGGACGTAACAGTAAGGAAATTATAAGCAGAATTAACCAGGCTAAAATTTCTTTTAACAAACAAAAAACCTCTTAACTTCAAACACAATCAGCCTAAAAATAAGTAAGAATCTAGTAAAGACATACGTGTGGAGTGGTGCCCTATACGGGAGTGAATCTCGGACAATTGGAGAAAGTGACAAGAAAAGACTCCAAGCATTTGAGACCTGGTGCTACAGAAGAATATTCAAGATAAGCTGGAGGGAGAAGATAACGAATGAGGAAGTCTTTAGAAGAGCTCAGGAGGAGAACAGCTTTCTGCGAAATTTAAAAGGCTGAAGAACTAAGTTTATAGGGGATATACTCTGATACAAAGGGTAGGTTAAGAGAATAATAGAAGGAACAATAGAAGGGAAGAATCACAGAGGTCGACCCCGTTTAAACTACATGAAACAGCTTATGGTCGATATGAACTGCACATCATATTGTGAGTTGAAAAGAAAAGCAGAGAAGCATGAAGAATGGCGAGTTGCTGCCGACCAGCCTGTGGGCTGCCAACCTAGAAGAGAGCATTGTCAGTATTAATTTACTCGATCTATATAGATCATAAATTGTGTAGACTTATATTTAGTATTGCGTGTTGGTTGTTTGGGTCAGTTACTTGTTTGTATGACCGTCAAAATCAGCGTTTCAACTTCTTGCAATACGCGGTCGGTTCTGCGATGTGACCCAGCCGGTTGTTAGCATTTCAATCGATTTTACCGTTTCATGTCTCGAGTTAGTTACCTAGTTTTATGCAGCCATGAATGTCTTCGCAGCGACGACCTCGATTAATTTCGAACGAATCGATTAACGCCACCGTAGGAATCGATTACTCGATTCGGCAAGCGCTCTGAACGACGGTGGAGAGAATGTGACCTTTTCATTGACAGAGCTCCTACATACGGCTATTACATCAGTTCAGTTCGTAGTCCTTCAGTCTTTCGACTGGTTAGTACCCTCCCCGCATATACCCGTGGTGCGTGTGTTACAGAGTCTCTCACGGGTATATGGGACCTACAGTTTAACGCCGGATCCGAACGGCAATTTTTTTTTTGGGGGGGGGGGAGGGTTTATACTAGGCAGGATACCACTCGCTGGGTTGCCATTACCTTGCGAGGGGAAACGGTCGTATCTAAATCAGATGACCCCTGGCGGGAATTGAACCCGCGCCGACAGCGTAGCAGCGTCACACGCTAGCCACTACGCCACGACCGCTCCGATATGAACATAAAGACAGTTAATTTATTCCTTGATCGTCGATTTTCAACTTCATGCAATCCCCAGGTGGGCCGTAAGTCGCTTGATTTAATAGACCTACCTACAGTTATAAAAACGCGTATTTATTACACGTTTTATGGTTCACTCTTAGAAGTGATATCGATTCTGGATTTTATTGAACAGAGACAACTATGCTGGTGGGGACACATGCAGAGAATGGATAGTGATAGAATGGTAAAACAAGTTTGGGAGGCAAAATCAGGGGGGAGAAAGAAGAGAGGAAGACCGCGACTGACTTGGGATGGAATGATGGGAAACATTTTGAGAGAAAGAGGCTTGGGCTGGAGGGAAGCGAAGACATTGTCAATGGATAGAGTAAGATGGAAAAAATTTGTATATAGAGTACTTAAATTTGTATAGAGTTGATGTACTTATCATATATTGATGTAACCCGACACCAATATGGTATAAGGGTATTTTGTTAATAAATAAATAAATGGTTCACTCTGTATTATAAGTAATGAATCCATAGATTCCTGAGAGTAACGTTTGGTGTCTGCTAACGAAGCCAGTTCTCAGTTTTAACTTGACCGTTTAGCGTTTATCTATATGTGTGTTTGGTGGATATCGAAAGATAACTTTCGCATGTATCAACCGATTTTCGTAAACCTGAGCTTGTATGACCATACTTTTATTCAACAGGATTGTACTGTTTATGAGATTGATCCCCATAAAAATAAAGGGGACGTGAGGCAAAATTGTGAGGGGCAGAAATTTTGAAAAACATCGTAAAAATCCATGTAGGGTGTCACGTTAAAAAGAATTTTAACCAACATCTGAATATAGTATAGTGTTCGGTTTTGAAATTTCAACATTTTAGGACATCAAGGCGGAAAGACAAAAAAATTCGAGAAAATTATAAAATTCCATGTGGGCAATCAGACTAAAGGGAATTTTAAAGTGGTGTTTACTCTGAAAGGTTCTTAATATTCGGGGCGCCATGGGTAAAAATGGAAGTCGAATTTTGAGAAAATTGTAAAAGTCTATGTCGGCATCACGTTATGAGGAACTTATTTGAATACAAACTGTTTCTGTAATAATTTGTCCAAATTAATGTTTGTCAACACTACTGTGAATTTTGGATTGCCTTCAAATAGTTTGTAAGTTGCTTGCAAGTAAACAAAGTAGTATGCTCCAATACTGGCAGAACAAGAAGTCCAATCGTTAACTTACGTTATTCAGACGACCCTAAGCGATCAGAAAAAGGTAAATTCGTTCTTCTCTATTATTTTTTTCTTTACTACAAATATACAAGCATGGGTGTATTTGCGGCTCTTGAACACGTGCGTTTTGTGGGCAGAGAGATTTTTACTGCAGTAAAAAAAAAAAAAATCGTTACGTTTTTTTAATTACTCATTTTGCGGTGTGTTGTTGCAAATGATTTTCTTTAAGGTTCCTTCTAAGGAACGCACGTGACCCGGTCGGGAATGCGGGTACGTATGTATTTCCTTAAACGTTTGGCTAAGTGCTTATAAATGTCAGACCAGACTCAAGCGGCAGTAAATACAGAAACAAAATGATAAATAAATAAGAGGTTTTATGCAAATCACCCGTCTACGAGAGAGAGAGAGAGAGAGAGATAGAGAGAGAGAGAGATTGTGAGTGATAGGGGGGAATGGTTGTGCGCTTTCACGGGTGTACAGTTGTGTGTGCTAATGGAATCGACACTTACAAAACTAACGATTTGCATACGTGAAAGGAAATCCGTCAGTAGATCTTGACAGAGTTTTCAATTATTTGTTTTAAATTTGCTTGAATTATAGACGACATGCCGGTTCAATTAATGGCGTGGGATCGTCTGTAAATGTAGGTCAGACCAAAAGATGTTTAACTGTGTCTGTCTGTAACTGGCAGTTAGAAGGAGGGGTCTATCAGAAGGTCGTGTTCTTGTTTTGGTTCTGCGAATCCAGTTTTGCAAAGCGTTTACCATGTCACTATCATTAACTTCTTGAATTGTCTACTTTTGGATGTACGTCTGCTAACGGCGTTACAGCCCCAAGTTGGACCCTGGCTTTCTTCTTCAGATTTTACCTCTGTCAACCGCTGCTCATCTTTCTTTAAATTTCTCATTGCCGGTTCTCGGGCATCCCCTGAGACACCCTCCTTTCAGGGTTTTCTCGAACGGCGTCTTGATTTTCCCAACCCACTTGCTCTGTAGTGCCATCTTCAGGTTTCTGAACCTGGGCTGAGTCACCAGCCTATCTCAACGTTTGTAGTATAGTACATCTGATACTCGTTATTATTCCTTATACTCGTGGTGACTAAATTTGATTCTTCAGAGTCCATTATTGTTCGTCGGTCCTAATATTGTTTTAAGGATTTTCCTTACAAAGATGTTTATCTTTTCCTGTGATATCTCACTATATAAGGGTTAGATCTTTCTTTTGCACATAAGACTCCTTTAATCCGTCCGACTCCTGTCTTGTGCGATCTGATTTCTGATTTTTTTTCCTGTTCTATCAATACCATCGCAACACAATACCATCGTAAATTTGCCATTTCTTATAATTACGAAACAAACCAAAAGGTTGTATTAAACATTATTACAACATATTTCATATTACGTAAAAATTTACATCTTTTATCCCAACAGTGCATTGTTGATGGAATTCGAGTAAAAAACAACTGAGCTGTTACATTCCTTTCCTAACGAAATATTTGGCGTACTTTTCTTATAGCGTATTTACTTTTAAATTATTTTATTAAATCTATCGACGATGAACTTTTTGGCTAAATCATCTTAACAATTAAAGCCTTGTTAAGAAAATAATAACATTTATTGGCTGACAATAAAAGATCTGTTTTCAAATAACAGAAAAGTAATGAGTGAAGGTCTGCGGGTTCCTACTCTTCCTGTCTTTGTCCGCTTCCTAGCGAAACTCTGCATGATTCGGCAGTGACATCTTCCTTCCTTTACCTACGAACATCAGTAGACCCTACGTCTCAACCTCCACCCCCCCCATGCAGGGTCAAACGCCTTCAGGTGATTCTCGATAACCCCCCACATAATGTCAGTCTCACTAAGCTGTTCGTGAATAGCCCCGAGCAATTTCTATCTCTCTTTGCTGACCCCTCTCTCCTCAGGGAACTTCTTTCCCAAGCATTTCTCTAGCACGCTGCTTGGCAATGTCTACCTTTGCCGCCGGCATGGAGACTCTCTGCCTCGCGGAGAACGACCGTCGCCTCAGAGCGTCTGCCTACTGTATTCGAGACGGACGGCATCTGCTGCCCGAATTGACACCAGAGGCAATAGTACAAAGGCATTCAAAATTGTCTCATAAAAATTCCGGCGCCATCTAAGGAATAATCGCTTTGGGGTGTCCCTTCTCAGTTTTGGGCACCCTGTTTTCAGCAACAATGTTTTCTCCTGGCTGTATCAGACGCGTCCCGTACGCTGCACTCAAACCACGGGTGCAAAGACGCCCTGCTACCATGAAGCAAAGCAAAGATGGGCGGACACAGCCGTCCCACCAACACTTGAAGACTGTCATGTCTCGCCCCGTCGTGACCGGTTCTTTTATCCAATTTTAGCCGCATGCTTTGACGTAGAGCGTGAGGCCCGATATACCGGAAGTTTTGCCTTGAGGTAGTGTCCATCAGGCAAACGGAGGCCCATTGATCGTCCCCAGTATCGTTCCATGGGCCCGCACACCCACTTATAGATGAGGAGGCATTAGAATAGAATGGACGCGTTTATTAGGCCTTCACGAAACTGCGTAGTACAGACTTCGCACTGACCTAATGAAGATTTCCACAAAAGCACTCGTTTGTCCGTTTCTGATACGCCCGCCCTTCACATCAACGCTTCGCACATGTACACAAACCATTTTATTGCTCCGATTGCTTTATTGATGGATCGGTCGATTACTACGCCTCACTTATTCTCACGTCAATCACAATTGCAAAGCGCCAGTTCGAGTGTATAGCATTTTATCGTTAGCAATCCAGCGGCGATTGTTTAAGTTTTCATTTTAATCGACCCACGTCGTTTGTAAATGGCGTTGTGGTGTAAAATGGTGTATGTGCAAAACCGGAAAAGCTGTATAAAAACGTGAGAAAAGTAGTCCACAATGATTGATCACCTACGTAATGTACAACTTTACAAGTGTATATATCTAGCCAACAGCTGCGCTGGATAATAAGGTTTGTTTTGCGCAGAGGAGAGAACAGGTGTGTATAACGCTCGTATCCTGCTTCATTAATATTTAATGTCTTTGTTATATTATTATTATTATTATGTACGTAATTATGATAATATAAATATGCTATTTTCGAGAACACGTGTTAAAATTACATTATTTTATGGGATACATGAGAAAAGCGGTCAGAAAATGTGTTGCAAGATTAGCGTTTGACGGTTAATTTTTCTATAGATGTACAAGTCATTTTATCTGTCAGTGTAAGGTAGGCCTACTTAAGCATGTGATTTTTGTCTTTTTTCCTCTTTGAACAACATATAGAATCGTTCACTTTCCTATCGCTATCGATTTGGTATCGACTTTGTTAACAATTAATGCTTTTTTTCATTTTATCCAATCAAATATATCTTTAATCCCCACTACTTTTCTGGGAAGCCCTATCTGTGAACCTTGGCGCGTGTGATAGAAAGCTTTCCTAGTTTAATAGATATCAAGGAAGCTTCTCCTTTTTTTAATTCGGGGTGAAAACGTCCTACGACGGTGTCCGGTGCCCAACCTCCATTGTTGTCTGTCGTTGCAGTTTTCATTGTTTAGTCCTCTATCGCTCATTGATCTTCTTATGGCCTCATTTAGACCGTCCTTCTGTCCGAGGCTAGTATTAGGTTTTTTTGCATTTAAATGTTTTTATGTGAAATGAGGAGCAAACCCATTCTCACAACCCCCTGCAGGAGGACCCAGATTTTCTGTTGGGGTTTCTTCCCTCAGCCGATATGTTCCAGTTAATTATAGGCGCTGGAAACTTGCCTTTTCACCCTCTCTCGTCTGCTACATAACGTACACCCATTGCACGCCATGTACCCAGGGCTACACGACACATGTCTTCGAGAACGTGAGATTAGGATTTATTGGCAGAACTGAGTTCGATTCCTCGAACCTCTGACTCATTCGTCAGAAACGGTAGGGATTTCTCAGAGTTTTACCACTGTATACTAATCGGCATTGTATACCACCTCTGAGACCTTTTATCAACCTTTACCCCCCTAAGCTTCTCCTACGGACATTATTCAGGCTGTTCGGTTTCTTATATTTTAATCGTAATTATTTAAATTATAGGTTAGTGAGTCTAATAAAATAATAATTCCTTACTTATTTAAAGATATCGTTTCTTCTAATTTAACTTCATGGACAAATGTTTAAAATTTTATTCCAGAATCGATGTGCTGTTGAAAATATTCTATCGGATTTAAAATTATTTATGATATTTAAAAATATGTATCATGTTTAAATTTCATTAAAAAATTATATTGATTTAAAACTGTAATCCTAATAACATAGAGAGCAGATAAACGTTGTAATATTAGACGCAGGTACTTGATTTGAAAACAGCTCAACAAATTCTAGCCGGTGGAAACATTTCTACGTATGGTGAAATCATTGGAAACTGGTAATCACAAAAAAAATATTAAAAATAACTAATCGATTAAAACTAACTAATTGACAAAACTCGAAGAAAAACATTATTTTTATAAATTATGACAATAATCCGAACTTGATAGAATTATTTAATATAAAAATTAAAGTCACAAATTAAATTACGTTTAAATTACACAGCCATTATTTTTAATAATATAATAATAATAATACTCTATACAATGTAAGCCTATTACACAATACGTTTTTGTTGTTGAATGTTTGTGTGTAATTCAATTTGTTTACCCGAAAATACAAAGTAGCGGAATGAACAACCAGTATAAAAACTTGAAAGAGGTTCATTGAAAGTATATTTCCTTTGACATTGAAAGAAGTTTCCAAAATATTTTCTGACCGATGTTCTAGCGACACCCGCTTTTATTTTACGAACGTTTCAAAGAACTTTGTTCTGCGTTGACAGGATCCAAGTATTTAACATGTAATCGATTTTCCATTCAAAATTATTTCGATGATTGTAGTGTTTTAGTTTATAGGCTTTTCGCGACTTCGACTTAGTCTTGGCTTGTTTTGTTTTCTGATGTTCAGGCCATCGTCCGTCATCCGATCTTCACTCGATTTTTCAGTACAACTGCGTTCAGAAGGTGTCTTCAGAAGATGTATACCTTCGATAGTTGTCTTGACTCTTTAGTCTTTAGTCCATTGTAAAACCAGTTTGAAAACCAAGAATGTGTGTGGTTTGTATCCAAAACAATATTATGTCTGTGCCTAACATAATCATCTGTTTTGCCGGTTATATTGAAAAGTAACTGTGTATATTTTTACTAATTAGTATTAAATATAATTATTTCACTACGACTCGGAACACAATATAAGTCGTAGTGAAATAATTATATTTAGTTAAGAAACGGACACGTCATGGACAATGAAATCCAAGAATTTAATTAGTACTGTTACTAAACTAGTAAGTTTCCTGCAGAACTCGCTCACTATTTTGAACGAATTATATTTATTAATTAAGTGTATTTCAATATTTGTTAATTTTTAAGTTACTAGGAAAATTACGAAAACCTTGAATACTCTCCTGCTTTTATTTAATAAAATGGTATTTTAAAGCAGACAGTTACAGGCAAACAGTCAACACGAAATACTGCATAGGTTTTATCGTCAAATTTATAGCTACAATGCCTAAATGACAAATAATTAATTTGGTCCTTGCGTATATCTCTATAAGCGTATATCAAACACTTTGTTCAATTATACATACATAATAATAATAATAATAATAATAATATATACAGTTTTGTTGTTGTAAAAATAGCTTTCATTTGAGGGCCTTCAAATTTGTAAGGAATGTTGAGAGATATTAATTCTGTCAAATTTCTATAGTTACAGAGTTTGTATTTTAAATGAAATTCCTTATAACCTGATTCCCCACACAGATTTTTACAATTTTCTTGAAATTCCGAGTTCGTTTTTGGTCCGTGGTGAACTGAAGTTAAAAAAAAAATTGCGAAATGAACGCTGGATTTGGGTTAAATCCTATTGGGTTAAAATGCCCTTTAGCGTTTAACACTAAATTCACACTCGGTATGGATTTTTCATTTTTTTTTTGAAATTTTTTGGTCGTTTGATGAGTCGTGGTGTCATAAAAATTTCAGATTTACGTTAAAATTCTGTTTAATTTGATACTCCATATCAAATTAATGCGATTTTTTTAGAACTTCGAGCATCTCACATTTTTGCCCCCCCCCCAATGTCCAACAAAGTAATAGGGTTCTGTAGGGTAAAGATATGGACATGTATGCCAAGTTTTACAAAAATCTCGATTGGTGCATTCAAATGTTATCGTGAAAGTTATTGCGTCTGTTACACTCGAAACAGATTGTATACCGGTATTTGTTATGCCGAATGGTCGAGTTACAAGTGAGAACTCGCTTCGATTATTAAAATACTATTTAGGATTTTAATTAAACCATCTTGTTTTGTCTTTATTGTGTTTATTTTTTAAGCAGTTTGTCGTTAGTACGTATTACTTTTTGATCGATCGAAGCGAGCTCTAAGTTTTAACTCGACCATTTGGCAGACCTGTCTGTCAGTTTAGAATATGCCCCATGTCTCACGATAACTTTTGAATGCATCAACCGACTTTCATAAATGTTCCATACCTTTACCCCCCTCCTCAGAAGCCCTATTGTTTTTGAGAATGATCCGCCCAAAAATGTGGAACAGGGGGGAAAAAATGCAATGGATGCAAATTTTGAAAAATGAAAATTCTATGTTGCGTATCGAATTAAGGAGCAGTGGAGGTGTTCTAGGACCAGCTTCCATTGATGGAACCATTGGTGATAACAGTTACATACATTCCGTATTTTCTCGTCCTCGTTTGTAACGTGCACCCCAATTTTTTCGTAAAACTTCGCAGGAAAAGTGTAATTCGTGTATAATGCGCACCCGTATTTGTGATGAGAAACAGTTGAACAAATTTATTGGGACATAGAAAAGTATGTATTGTTTGGATATTATACTGTGTTGAACTAGTATTTCATACAAAATAATAGAAAAAATGCTCTTACCATGCGCGTTTATTTGTGAACACAAAACATAAATATTTAAATCATATAAAATTTAAAACAACTTCACACTTACACTACTCATAGTTTTTCTCCAGTTTGTTATGTTTTTAGCAATATTTGCATTCATTAACATTCTTCGTCTGTTTCTGAAGAAGGCGGTATTGAATTACTCTCCTCTTCTGATTCTTCTGATGCACCTATGTTTGTTGTGTCCTGTTGATGTGACGCATATATTCCGTACCTTTTTCATCAGTTGGCGTACTCGTGGTCACTGGCATATCGCAAAAAACAAAACATTGCTTTGTATTCTAATTTGAGACAAAACAAAATTGTTCGTATTCCTCGATTGTACAATAAATCGATGAAATTAGACAATTTAATTTTCTTCCTTCAAGGTAAACTTTGAGCCAAAGTAGTTCTTCTTCGAATCGAAAGGTCGTGTCTGCGAAGAAACCATACACACCAACCAAGACTGGCACGAAATTGTGTATTGTCTATTTCAAGACGCTGAGCGATTTCCTAGCTTGAATCTGAACTATTTCAGAAGTAACGGCGAAAGCCGGACTTTTATAAACACGACTGGGTGCTTTTCTACTTGTGGAAACTTCGATTGTTTACCACAGAAAGAACGCCGAGCACGAGTAGTAACACTTAATTTTTTGTTTGTTTGTTTGTTTTTGTACTTCCGAACATTAGATTCCGCTACATCAAATTTACGCGATGCGACACGATTACCATATTACGGATAATTTAAACTGAGTCGCACAGGACGATAGAGATGTTTTTCCACTGAATATAAATATACAATTTGTTTTTTCACAACACACGCAATACCGGTAACGAACTACTACTGTAAAAGACTACATACTAACGACGACAAACAAATACAGTAACAGAATGCTACAACAGAGTACCGTTATAAGTCTACGACGTGAACAGACAACTGAGGGATAATGGATAAAAACTATGAACCAAATTACTGGTAAATTTCGTCTTATTATTACTATTAATATAGTTAAGTCTGCCAGTTTTAAGCTATGTTGCCAACTCTGCCATGCACAATATGACCATACACGTGTAGATCTAATATTTAGCATGTAAATTATATTATTTTTGTATAATGCGTACACACATGTTTGGGAAGAAAATCTGAGGAAAAAGTGCGCATTATACACGAGAAAAAACGGTATTTTGCGTCACTTGGTAGTGCCACAACGTAGAGGACCAGAGGTGAATTCTCTGAGCTGTACTTCCAGTAAGATGGGGGAAACCCCATATCATGCGTTGATAGTTAGGAACTACCTTGGCAACGTCTTCCCACGGGATTGGTTTGCACAACGAAGCACCGTTGACTGGCCTACACGTTCACCCGACCTTACACCAATATACCTCTTTTTTGGAGTGAAAACATAAGATTCATGAGAGATTCCGCAGACACTGGACGAAATGAATAGAGTCCATAACAAATGCATTTATGGACATGATTCAGACCGCAGTTTGTGTCGGACAGTGTATCAGAGTGTTCCGGATAGGTTGGATGCATGTTGTTATGTTGACGGAGGACGTTTCGAACACTTTAGAGATTAAACAGCATTAACCAACTAAGTACTATCACGATACCATTGTCTGGAAAGAACCATTAATGAATGTACATAAAATCAATTGAAATGTTGTGAATAGCAATAAAAGAAACCATTATTAAATTCTTAAATATCATTATTTATTACTATTATTCCATATAAAAATACAGTATATAATGTATACTTTTGGCCCATCCAATGTAACTTATATTAATGGTTTTTCGAAACATAATTTTGAGGCGATTTAGTAGGTTTTAAAATTTGAACTTTTAAACGTTTAATACCAGGTTTCACGAACTTTTATTAGCTTTCTTTCTAACAGACCGTATGTTAGCTGGCGATAAAATTTTGACGGTCGTTATCTTAACGGTTGTTTCGACGATCGCCCGTTTGGACGGAGTTTGTAAACGCTCAGCATGAGTAATTTAAGCGTAATAATGATAAATGTAATTTAATATTCACACACGTGTATGAGCGAGCACGCGCGCGCATGTGCGAGGAGTTTTAAATGATCACATAAAAATAAATTTGTTTTTTTGCTACATGTTTTGTGAATTTCGCAGCTTACGTATATTTTTTCTGCTTTAGTTAGTCGATATAAAATTATGTATTAGTGTAACCTAGTCGTATGACTAAGGCTCGATTGTCATCAGCATAAACCAATTATCAATGTGCTTACTTCTAAGTTTCTCATTCGTACATCCTTATTTCATTTATAAACATTTAGGGAACTAGTGTACTTTCATTTTGTGCATTAGATACACACCTTTTCTTACTCGTGTTACTTATTAAAACTTTTCACATGTTATGTTTCCACCAACTTTACACTACAACTAATTAGTATGGTTAAGGGGAGATCCGCGCTTTTTTTGTCCGATGCATTTTAATTGGGCGAACAGGGGTTTAGTTAGGTACCATTAATTAACGATCTATTGAAGCTATGTATTTGCAATTTCTGCCACACCTTAACACATATATTTGAATCATAGTGCGCTAGTTTTAAGCAATTTAAGAAAAAAATACAAGTATAAAAAGTAATTACTTCTTATAAATTTTTTGAAAAAATTATTTTTAATTTAAAAATTTTTTACAAAATTAATTTTTTAAAGGAAGAGATGAATTATAGTGCTTTTGATTGTTACATTGTACTGTTCAACCACAAAAAAATTGAACTCAATAGCACTTACAGTTTTTGAGAAAATTGTACCTAATTGTTGAAATCATTGGTTATACGGAAAAACGCATAAAGCTTTAGCGCATAAAGCTAAACAAGGGATCCGGAAAACAACGTGTAATACGTTTTATTTTATTCTTTTTTATTGTCACATTAATGTAGATAACCTCATAAAAGCATATATTTTCTTAATCAGGATTAAATGGAGAATTTTTTGGGACAATAAAAGATTCGATTTTTTGACCGAAAAACTGTTGATCTCCCCTTAAATTCCATTCGATTTTTTATCTTTAGGTATCGCCTGTTCGCAGTTTGATTCCGTGTGAAATATAATTTTTGTGTTTTGTTTGTTTCAGGTGAGTAACGTTTACGTTCTGTGAGAAAAAAGCTCCTATATAACTCTCTTTTGTAAGTTACTGTTATGTCACATCATTTTTATCGATATACAAAAATTCATGTCTAGTATTTGCGTCTTCAGTTCGGTTACTGACGGCTGGCCAGTACTAGAATCGCTAGGTTATCGCTGTTGATTGCTCACTCTTAAAATTCCCATGTCGATTGTGCAGACTATTATGACCGTGTGATGGCAGACGAATACTACCTTTAAGCATGAATACTATTTAGAGAAAAGTGGTTTAAAAAGTATGCAAGTACGTGTGAGCACATACTTCGCAGTTCGAACTGAAATGTCTTTGCTTTGCCAGCATTATAACGTACCTCTACTGGGTTTATGTTTTTCCGTAATTGAAGAGTGCATATAGGATGTATCGACAAAACGTGTCTAATCGAATTAGATGAATTCCTGTATAAAATTTAGACGCTTAATTAGAGAACGATTATTTGTGCCCGACCTTAATTCGCTAATCTGCTTCGCATTCTATACTCTAGTGATCGTTACGTGCGGTTTTCATGTTTTTCACATTGCGCAGTTAACGTTTTTCGTTTTTTTTGTTCACGATATTCGTGGGTGGGAGTGTGTGGTATTCTTTTACCGATCGAGTGTACACTTTAATTCAAATTTGTGCGGGCACGTGTATTGGGAGCATCAAGATGTGGTGATGTGCGGGACGAAGGGCGTGCTCGTCGCCCGCATGCGTCCCACCGCTTCCCGAGATTCTTATGGAGCTCCCGCCGCGGAGACCATAATTCGCTGGATTACTAGATGTGACCTGCTACCGGCCGTGGGTTATCAGTTAGACAGGTCTTATTGAGCGTGAGAGTTCGCCGAGGTCGAGTCCAAGATTTACCTGTCGCTGATGGGTTTTGACCGAGGTCGTCAATTAGTGGATTGTCCTCAAAGCGGGCACAGCGGAGTTTAAAGCTTTCTGGAAAGTGTTCGTATGGTGGCGTGAGGATTCTCGGGCGGTCTTGTTAGAAATTAAGTAGTGGGCCTTGCACGCCCAGCGCAGTCCTCAGTGCAGGAGAGACTGAAGCTTACGCTTATGGGGTTTGGCCAAGTAGCCCCATAGGGGGATCGCGTAGGTAACCATCGGCGCCACATACGTGGTGACGATATAAGTTTCCCTAGTCGGCGGGTCATAGAGTTGCCGCAAAGTAAGGGACGGGGATGGTACAGACGATTGGCAGTTGTACGGCCTACTTGCTACTTGGTCGCACCAGGTGGACGACGATCCAGGTGAAGCTCGAGGTAAGGATAATCGTTTCTCGACGAAGATCCGGATTGATTTATGTCATCAATCGAGACAAGCACATTTTTCATCCAACGTCTGGGCCGTCTAAACTATCATCATCTAAACTATACTGTCGAAACAGTGTAATATATTAAAAAAATACAAAAAATAATATTTTTGTAAGATAAGTTTTATTTAATAATAATAATAAATATATATCCTTAAGTTCGTAGTGACCGTCAATCAATGAGTTTTTCCGGTAAAGGGTTTGTGAGGATCGATGAAAAATATAACACAAATTTTAACTTATTTGTGTCGACGTTTCGACAGTGTTTATTGTCATCGTTAGGACAATGAATATTGTCGAAACGTCGACACAAATAAGTTAAAATTTGTGTTATATTTTTGATCGATTCTCACAAACCATTCACCGGAAAAAAATAAATATATACAGGAATAATTGAGCAAATGTGAATGTAATTCATAAATTAAGAGAAAACATCTTTGTTGGGCCATATACTAAGTAGAAACTGTATGCAGTTAAAAATCATGGAGGGAAAGATGGAATGAAAAAGAGGACGGGGAAGAAGAGAGGCTGGAATGATATCAAAAATGGAATGAACTGTAGCCAGACGAAGACGGATAGGGAGGACTGAGAAAAATGGAGAAGAGCATCCAGTTGAAACCTGTCGCAGACTGTTTTACTAAAGAAGAAAAAGGTTTGATACGCTTCAGCGCTACGCGTAAACAATGGTTTAAGCTGACGCTAAAGAACTAATAATAATTTGAATAAGAAAGTTAAATTTCCGATGTTTTAAGTTTAGTTTCAACGTTACTGTTAATTATAATATCACAATAGTGAAAGTAGTGAATGAGAAGGTTTTGGTCGTAAACGTTGAGGATTTGTTTTCCTCACGAGCTTCGTAAACGTGCGTGTTACGGTAGTCTAATAACAGTTGTCACGCTGTTGGTGGCCAGTTTAATTGTACGCTACGTTTTATCGTCTGCGGAAAACATACAGAATATTAATTATACTTTTTTTTTTTAATTCAGATTAGTTTTAATTAGAGCACACGCAGCTCTGTGTGAAGAAAGTTTTCCGTCTCGTTTTCACGCCAGAATTGCCTCGGTGAAAAGGATGACAAGGATGAAATTTTACTGTTTGTATATTATTGAAACGTTAGTTGTAGTGTTTGCCTCGAAGAACGCGCCACCATATCATTTTTTTAAAATAGCACTGGTCTAGTGTTGTACAACACCGTTCAGTTGGCACCCATAGAGACTAAAAGCAGTTTGCTGTAACTTATTGTTTTTAAACAACCCCTCAGTGCGTGAGTCTGTTTTACGATATGCACGGTACATTCAACATCATATTTTATAACTAACAAATAAAATGAAATAGAATAGTACTATCAACAGTAAAAGAAATTAAAATCTGATACAATGGTGTTAAAAATGATTTTATTTTTGCTTTGTTAAAATTCTAAAGAATTTTTTATAAAATTGTAAATTATTAATATTATTATTAATTACTATTATCATTACTACTGCGATAACAATTGAAGGAGCGAAGCGAGTTCTCAGTCTAAATCGATCGTTTGGCATTTGACTGGTTAGGTCAAGTACCTCGGGGTCCACCTTGACCGTCGTCTTACCTAGCGGACACACTCCGCACAAGTAGCCCGCAAGACCGCCAATCGCCTACATCAACTCCCTCCCGTGCTATGCAGCAACGCCATGACCCGCCGCCTAGGGAAACTTATCGTCTCCACCTGTGTGGTGCCGATGGTTACCTACGCGATCCCCGTTTGGGGCTACTTGGCCAAGACCCATAAGCGAAAGCTTCAGTCTCTCCTTGACCGAGGATTGCGCTGGGCGTGCAAAGCCCACTATCTGACATCAAATAGAACCATCCGTGAAGCCCTGCGTGTCTGTTCTCTGGACGCCACTATACGGACACTGTCCCCCAAATTCTGTCGCCGCTCCGCCCGATTCCAGGGCAACCACCCCTCGGTCGCTACCAATCTGTGCCAGGAGAATCTCGGACCCGGTCTCGGTGTACTCTCACCCTCAATTAACTGATACTTAATTGACACCCACGGCCGGTAGCAGGCCACACCCTTAATCCAACCCCATCTATCGTCCCTGCGGCAGGAGCTCTATTTGAAGCTCGGGACGCAGTATACGAGCGGGCGACGGGCATGCCCTTCGTCCCGCACTGCCCTCGAACTTGTGTGACTGGCTGTGTCAGTCTGTCTATGTGCCGGCTGTTTGGGGTATGTCTTACGATAACTTATGAACGCATCAACTGATTATCGTACAACCTGCCACGCGTGTCCATGCTTTTACATTACAGAACCCTGTTGTTTTTGAGATGATCCCGGAAACCGTAGAGGGGCGCTAGGCAAAAATGTGAGTGGGTAAAAACTGTGAAAAATCGCAAAATCCCCTGTCGAGTATCAAATTAAAGGGAATTTTGACCACAATCTGAATATAATGTTAATTTTTTTTAATTAAAAATTGTTTGGACGTCAGGGCTAAAAAGTGGTTGAAAATTTTGATAAAATCACAAAAATTCATGTGGGGTATCAAGTTGAAGAGGATTTTAACTGAGATCTGAATGTAGTATTAAGTTTCGGGAATTCCTTATTTTTGCGCCCAAAAGGACAAGAAAAAATTTGAAAAAACTGAAAATCCAACAATGTCTATCTAAAAGAATTGTAAACCAAATGCGAATTTTTCAAATTTGTAGTGTTCTACAATTGTTATATTATTACTAACGAAATAGTACACGAATATAGATTTATGTAATTTTTCTCATAATGAAAAAAATTATCTAATATGGAAATTTATGTAATAACAGATATACTTCGGTCAAAATAGTAAGCGAGTTCTGCTACTCAGAGAGTTTACTAGTCATTATTATTAAAGGCTGAAAACCGTATTACAAATTTTAGGCTGAACAAGTAATCATCATTGAGTAAGCACGGATGTATGGAATAGTGTGACCATCATCGGCAGGGTGAAGGAAGCCTCCAGACCTGATACACATATCGTCAGTTAGATCTCCCGATTTTTTCAAATCATTAACTTTCTTTACCTCTTTTCGAAAAGCGGATCGGAGGTTATTAATTATTTTCACAACACTGTCACGCGTTGTGTCAGGTTCAATAACTTTCAATTTTTCGATCAATACATCGTATGCAGCAATTTTTTTGACATGGTTAGAATATGAGGGGATTTCGATATCCCACAGCTCGGGAAGCGACCGTTAGGCTTCAATGAATGCGACGAGGGCTTCTTTGTTCGATGAGGCCATGGCGATAGGTGAGTGTCAACTGAGCAACTGTAAATTTAACTGAGTGACTGTGTAGTTTATAGTTGTAAAAGAGGGTCCAGTAGCACAGGCCTTCAACTGCGTAAACACCTGCCTAAACTGCGCAGTTCACACAGTTTGTCGCTCAGACATGACGTCACACGTGTAAAACTGTGCAGTAAAACTGACAGTGTGTGAGCCCCTTAAGCCACTGTTCAGTTTCTATCGTCAGATTTCTACCAACCTCTGGTCGTTGATATAACTCACTTGTGTAAGTTGCTGGAGGTTGAAATAATTCCATTTGTAGTATCTGCGAACGGATTGGTCATAAAAACGACTGGCAAGGTGTTAACAAGAAATTGCTACTGTATGAACTGCATTTATGATGCAGCGTTGTTGGACATTGTGAACATTTTTCGAATTTTTAAGCTGTGATTAAACAGCATTATCGAAGGAGGATGTGGTGCTCGGGGGGGGGGGGGTCTAGTTCTGGGGGATGAGACTAACTTCTGGAGGAGGGGGTGGACTGCAAATGAGATAGGACAAATGAGATATTTCAGATTCTTCCCATATAATTATTTATACAATAAATATTTATGAAATTTTAATAGCTACGCCACTACCTGACATTATGTGTCAGCAGAAGAAAACTTATCCTGTGGGTTCAGTAATGCCAATTATTTGTAATACTACATTGTTTTGCTTTCTGTATATGCAATATACGGTTTTTATAATGAAAAACAAATTATGTAATTTGCTCAGCAATTATGTAACTACAAAGAGAAATATAATAATAACAAAAATAATAAATTTGAATAAAAATATTTAATATCAACGGGAAGATAAGGCCGAACTGAACAAATTGAAAGGTGAAACTGTCAATAAATAGCAGAAAGCTATACTGGAAGCTGAGGAACATGACCTCTGGTTGACTCTAGAAGTGGTGGAAATCTTTAACAGACGAAACTGCCCGAAACGCGCATTGAATCAGGAGATAATTGAACTGATATAAGTTATGTCTAGCAGGAGACGTACAGTCGAGTTCTAGACTCCCATGGGGATCAGTCGGAGCCACTAAGTTGTAGGTTAGTGCACCTGGTGCTGGAGACTAGATTCATGGCTGTAACTTTTACCGATTACAAACTATGACGTTATTTTCCTTACACCTAATGGTTTCAACTGTAGTTGCGTTCAGCGGCGCGTTAATTCATGGAAACCATTAAACTCTACTAAACGTTAAGAGTTTGCTAGGAAGACAAATGATCTTCTCTTTCTGTACGTTGCGTGTCTTCACGCTTTGGCGATCGCAGTCGGTCGCGGTCCGAGTAATCTTCAGTAGGCTCGGCTCTGTAATAAATCCGTTTCATGACGCATCCGTTGTTTCCGTCCGATGATTCTGTTGTTCTGTTGGCTTCCTTTGACTTACGTCCTTCTGTTATGACAGCACCAGTGGTGTAACTATCAAGGGAGATCAATCCTTCTCCCCCCCCCCCAGAGCTATTTCAGTGAAATTCCATAAACACTTAACGTAGGCTTTTTTATAAGCCACTTGCGTATGTTAGCCAATAAATATGCTATTTATTGATAAATAAATTTAGGAATATTTGTGGTACGATTCATAGAAATCTTAGAAATGAAACAAGACACAACACAAGGATTAAATTTTATAAGACAGTTGCAATATCCACGTTGATTTTTGCGAGTGAAGCATGACAAAAAAGGAAAGCGGCAAGATTCAGAGTGCTGAAACGCAGTTTCTTCGAAATACTTTAAATTACACATTGCAAGATAGAATAAGGAATGAAGATATCAGAGCATAACTCGAAGTAAAGGACATAAATGAAATTATTTCAATTTACAGAAGACAATGATCGGATCATCTGCAAAGGATGACAGAGGATCGATTGCCGAAAGCGGCACTGAACTATAAAGCAATTGGTAGAAGAGACGTGGGTCGTCCGAGGATGAGATGGGTGCCGGAACAGGTTTATATATTCTAATCCTTGGAGAGGAGAAGAAGAAGAATTGTACAACTAATAGTATGGGAAGAATCTTAATTGTCTTACTTGTCCTCAGCAAAATTAGGAGTCAAACCTTCAAGCTAGTCTCATCCCCTCAAGAAGTTAGTATAATCTTCCACACCTCCACAAGAGCAGCTCTTAGACCACTGTCAGGCACACTGAAGTATTTCGATTCGGATGTCAGTTTTTCTATTGTTATTCGTATAGATTTCGCGTGTACGAAATACACTCATCAGAGTATACGCCATCAGTGATACAGGCAAATCACCATCAGTGATATTGAATTAACAAATGATGAAAAGTTCGGTCGTTAACCAGTCGCAGTGTCAAAAACATTGGTGTTGATGTTTTGACAAAGTTTGTTGTCATCACTAGGATTTGTAACTGGCGATACTGAAATACGAGAGCGGTTCCAAAAATAAGGTTACCTTTTCTTCTCCTCTCCTCCTCCTCCTCCCCTCCGCCTTCTCCTTCAGCCCAACGTGAGCCCTGGCTTCCAACACAAATCTTCTCCAAAATCTCCTATCCGTTGCCATCTTAACGTTACTCCTTAGATTCGTTCTCCTGAGATCTTCCAGTACATCATCCAACCATCTTACCCTAGGTCGACCCCTCTTTCGGTTTTTATATTCCTGTGCCCTGAGGATTTTCTTTGGCATAGGCTCATATCCATCCGTTGTAGATGACGTAGCCATTGTATTCGTTGAGCCGTTATGAATCTTATGATGTCCTCATGCTTCAGTAGCTAATCGATCTCCAGATTATTTCTCATTCTCCATTCGTCACCGTCGTTAACCGGCCATAAACACGTCTTCCGATCTTTTTTACAAATTTTCTCAATGTTTCCTGTTCATGTCCATGTCTGACATGTCTCGCCTCCATAAGCAACTACCGGTCTAATAAGAGTCGTCATCATCTTCAAGGAATAAACCAAGGATGGTTTTTTCCGGTCTCAAAGAGTCTAGAACTGGTCACTCAGCGCTTCTTCGGACGTCCCACACCTCTCCGTCCCTTCGGCTTATAGTTCCATCCTTATTTGAGACAATTTAGTAATTGTAATATGTCCCCTAGATATGTTACTAGCATATCGCTGGGTAAGACGTATGGTGAGGTTGTCACCTTCAGGCTTAACGTCCAGCCCGATTTTCTGTCTGGGTGTTCTCCGGGACAGCTTCTACCGGCTGTCACTCGGTCTGCAGAGCCGCGTTAGCCACCTGTAGGTGTTGCCCGTCCCCCATCACTTGGAGGTGCGGCTGGATATTTCCCTTCATCAAGGAATGAGACCATAAGGCATTACTCATCCTCTCTAGTACTTGGGGGGGGGGGAATCTAATAAGAGTCCTATAGGCATATATTTTCGTTTATGTACTGTGATTAATGACTTTGCCTCTCAATAGTGTACTGTTAACATTATTGTATCCTGTCATGTATTGTATTTATGCATCCTTCATTATCTATCATATTTATTAGGTATCTGAATTTATAAAAGCGTCAAATGCATTACCCTCTATGCAAAAAATTATACAGATTTCTTCTCCTTTCTGATGCGTAAATTACCATGTATTTAGTTTTGCTAATATTTAGATTCAGTCCCATTGCAGCAGACTTGTCATTTATTATCTTGTAAAACTCAACTACTCGTTGTCTTGACCTGGCTATTATCACAATATTACCATTGTAAGCACATATTTGGCCTGTCTTATTTAGTATCGTTCCTCACTGATCTATTTCTTTAATTGCATAGTGTAGCGCAATAATAGAGTGGCCGATAACCTTCCGTAACGCTCTTCCTCCTCCTATGGCGCTACAGCCCAAGTCGGGCCCTGGCCTCCACCAATCTACTCTATCCATTGCAGCCCTCCTCCAGTTTCTTATCCCCATGTCCCTCGCGTCCTCTGCAACGCCACCTTCCCACCTCTTCCTCGGTCTGCCACTAGGTCTCGTTCCCTCCCATGTACCCAGCAGAGCCCTTTTTGGGTTCCATAACATGTACGGCCCAACTCAGTCTTTGCATTCTTATAAATTTTGAGACTGGTATGTGTAACGCTCTTATTAAATGTAAATGATTCTCTTAGCATTTTACCATTCTTAATTTTGGCCTTTGTGTATCTCATGGCCATTTTGATATAGTGAATATAACTTTGCAGCCAATGTGGTGAACGTAATATTGTTTTGTGAAATGAAAAAGTAAGACCAGGCCTGTCTGGGGTTCAAATAAAAAAATCCTAACAAAAGATGTAGGTCTTTCCCTTGTTTCAATGTGTCCTGTTACCCCACCGCCACCCATACCTAATATACACGTCCAATCAAACTGTGCTGCAAATACTAAAATTTGAAACCACTAGTCGCTACTGGTTTCAGATAGATGTATATAATTAAAAAATTAGTCAAGATTATCACTGCTACCTTCGAAATAGTTTGATCTTAACTTGTTTTTGTTAGTTCTATTGTTGCTGTTTTGGGTATAACTACATTCCTTTCAATTTATTCATCATTATTCCCTGATGCTAGATAACAGTAGGAATCTTTGCATATAGGCCTACTTGAAAACGTCCTAATTAATACGTTCCTCTTAATTAAATAGAGTTTTTTTACTAATTAGTAATATTATTTTTTGTAGTCTTGTGTGTACTATTACGGTTTCGTAATGCAACGTCCGAATAGCGATTGAATTAGTACTGTATGGTGTCGAATCACATATTCTTTCATCATCAACACCTGTCTCGTCTTTATCGTGTAACTTAGTTATTATATTTCGTTAGGGACTGTTCCACGTGTTTAATATGTTTCGTTTCAGCTTTTATTACTTTGACAAGTCGGTAAATTTGTGTAGTGAGGAGGAGTCGGGATGAACAGATGGATGGCTGCCTCCAGCCCTTGACATTTGGGGGAACGAGCGCGGTACACAGGGCGCCAGATGTCCCGCGCGCGCGCGCGCGTGTGTGTTGCGACACACGAGGCAAGTTTAAAGACAAGTTCCGTGAACTCTGGGTAAGAAACAGTTCCTTTTTCTTCGGATAGTATGTCTAGAGATTTTACTTATACAGATTTATGACTTACAAACTTTGATACAGTATTGACTGTTAATCAACAAATTATGAAATGTTTTGTAAGGATCGGTTAATAAGTATAGACACAATTTTTATACCATTTGTGTTGACGTTTCGCCAACATTTATTGCCATCTTCAGGATAATTGTTGATAAGTTGTTATGACAAACAGACTACTGGATTGGTCAGTAAGTAGAGGCTCAATTTTTACACAATCTGTGTGGACGTTTCGCCAACATTTATTCCCATCTTCAGGTCAATTGTTGATAAGTTCTTATGGCACCAAACAGACAACTGATATCCCATAACAACTTATTCAAAATTGTCCCCAAGATGGCAGTAAATATTGTCTAAGTGTTGACCCAAATGGTGTAAAATTTGTGTCTATACTTATTAGCCGATCCTCACAAAACATTTCATAATTTCTGACTTAACGTATCAACATAGTAGGCCTGTGTATCTCTCTTCAGGGCTATACCTATTATCTTTTTCTTATTCTGGCTCTACGGTCCCTGTAGAACTCTGGCCTGCTCAACGATTCTTCTCCAGTCTTCTCTGGCCAGAGCCTTACTCCTCCAACCTGCCACTTTCATCTTCCTCAAATCCTCTTCCACATCTTCATACTATCTTCTCCTCGGACGTCCTCTCCTCCTTACTCCCTCCGGCTTCCTTTCCAATGCCATTTTTGGGCCTCGGTCACTTCTCATTCTCACCACGTGCCCCAACAATCTCAACCTTTCCACCTTTACTGCTGCAACTGTCCGCTTCTCCATACAGGTCTCTTGCTCATGATTCTTTCTTATCCTCCACATCTCTCCGTCCCACACTGGTCCATAAATTCTTCTTAGAATTTTTCTCACGATAACACTAAGATATTTCGTATCTTCTAACTTCATTACCCATGTCTTGGTTGCATATATTACTATAGGTCTGATTACTATAAGTCTTTACTGCTACATTCCTGGATTGGAATATATTTTTTAATGCATAGTAGCTTCTGTTTCCTGCTGCTATTCTTGTCTAAACGTCGACACAAATGGTGTAAAAATTGTGTCTATACTTATTAGCCGATCCTCACAAAACATTTCATAATTTGTGACTTAACGTTTCAACATAGTATGTATCTCTCTTCAGGGATATACCTATTGTACTTAGGTATATTATACTGTTAGTGGCCGCGTGTGTTACATGTTTGGACAGGAATTACTTGGTAAAGCGTTGTTGTAAACAATATAGTTGCTCCTAAAACACGGATGCAGGAATCGTGTAAAAGTAGCCTACGTATAATAATAGCCCGTGTTTCTTGGTTGGCGTGTGCCCTTCGTTGGGGATAATGATCGTTTACTCACTTATTTCCAACTCGGACGTGGGGTATAGGGCCGAACAAAGGATCGCCAACTTTCTCTGTTTCTAGCTAGACCTCTAATTTCACCCCGGTCCTCTCTCTGGTGTTGTCTTTCTGGTTCTGTCACGTCTGCCTCGGCGTGTGTCTTCTCTTGCTTACTTCCAGTTCAGTGGACTTCTGATTGGTCCTTCCTCAGAGTGTAACGTTTGCCACCAAGTTCTTAGATGGTCTCCAGCCATCGGTTAGTGAATGTTTGTACCTTGCGGGTCAGCTGCTTAGTCACTTTGCAAGTGTCACATGCACAGAATAGAATAGACTTCACATTACTTTCGAATACACGCGGCTTGGTCTTTATATTCAGTTGTCGATGCGATTGTTTTTGCTCTCTGCTGCACTTCCAGCTGGGATAATAACGCTGCCGAGGTAACAGAAATTGTCCACTTTCCCGACAGCCGGGTCGACGAGCCTAAGCGCTGTTGTGTTCAGTTTTTTAGTTTGGATCCCATGTGTTTTGCGGGCATTGATGATTTTGAACCCGGCCTTCGCCTCCTCGACTTCCAGTACTTCTAACTTCGTCCATGATGTACTTTCTCAGTGTTTGGTCGATCGTTTGGCATTTGTGTGTTTGTTTATCTGTCTGTTTGGGGTAGGCTATGTCTCACGATAATTTTTGAACGCATCAACAGATTTTCACTAAACTTAGCATGCGTGTCGACACTTTCACCGTACAGAACACTCTTGTTTTTTGAGATTGACCTTTCCAAAAATAGGGGTGGAGGTAAAGATGTGGAAGACCAAAATTGTGTAAAAATCGCAATTGTAGCTTCCCTGAACCACAGAATAAGTGATGTAATGGCGTGAAAATCGAGAGACGGTATGGCCAGTCTACTATAGTCTTGTCCGACCAGTCTGTCGTTTGCCGTATGTATTATTTAAATGCTGAATGCTGCGCTGCATTCCATAAAATGGAGGCCATATCGAACGGCTACTCTGAATGAATTGTATGTAGTTATGTCAGGTTAACCGTATATATGTCTGTAACAAATAATTTTGGAGGAAATGTTAATGTACTTTGTTTTTATTGTGACCTTTAGAACACGCTCCTCTAATACTGTCGTGTAATTTAAAATCACTCTGTTATAATGAAATCTAAAACTAGAAAAATTTTATGTACTATATAAAATTATATAAAAATATGAAACTATGTAAAAATTGTAATGCCAGCATGTCACGATATGGTGCTACATAATAAAATTATAATTCAACCTCTGATAAAAATGTATAAAATTAATTTTCAAAGGTCCTATAAGTAGATTTCTTGTTTCAATTATAGCTCTTTACTTTCGGTTAAGCTCTCGGCTAATAAACGATAAATCCGTAATGCTATATAAAACTTTGAAAATCTTAACGTTTTGTTATGTCTTAAAAGAAGTACGTAAATGTTTTTCAGTCGTCCCAACTAGTCCGGCACATGCCATACAAATTACTGTTCTGACATTCGCTTGGTTTTTATTTTCCACCAGCGGACTAATTGACATGGCCTAACATTATGTAATAATGATAATAATAATACTATCTTTTTATTCCTATTATTAAAATTTACAATGTTCATTACAGTCACAGCACTAGGAATTACCTGCTCACCACGTATTGTGAGCAACGACAAGTTAAGGTTTACTAAGATCCTTGTTATATATTTAGTTCAGCAAAAAAACACTCATTCGTGGGCCCGATTAGGTCTTATAGCCAACCATTTGTTACAGCCAAAATATGTCACACATATTTATTGTGCAGTCACTGAAATCTTATACAGACTACACTAAATACTAACATATACTTGATAATATTGATCCTTTGATAATTTGATAACATTTCAAAATTAACCTCAACTGAAATAATCCTTTTTAACCTTAATTCACATCAGTGATAACAACTAAGATATACTACTAACAATTATTATTAATAATATAAAATAACCTAATATTGGCAGTTATGATAATTTTTAACATAAAATCAACAGTTTCTCATTCAACTAATTCTGGTGTACTCTTTGTAAATGAAATGAAATCGTTAAGGTAAGTGTTAACAATTTTTAGTAATAAACAAATCATGAGTACTTTTATATTACAATTAAATCTTAAAATAACAACCTAAATTAAATGTCTTCTGTTCAGGAGATGATTGCAATTCTTCTCCTCCGTGATTAGAATTATTATTAACGATATGCAAGATGATAAAGGTACTCAGCTGACCTTCTATTCATTAGCCAAGGTTTGAAGTGTTTGAGAAAAATTGTTTAGTTTAAAAACTTTTTTATGTCGGTAGGTTAAAGATTATATACCGTTTCCGTTCTTAGCTTAATCCTGATGTAAACAAACAGGCGTGGCACATCTGAAACGCTATTTGCTACTTGAATTAGAGGCGTGTCACTCTTGACAGAAGGAGTACAGACAGAGTACATATAATATTGATACTGTATAAAAACACGTAAATTGTAACAATTTGTTCTGGCCAAAGTAAAATTTGTATGACAGTGTCAGAGCGACAGTGAAACACTTTATAACACCAGTGAATGGTTTTATAAAGTGGTTTTATAAAGTTTTAATTAACCGTTTAAATATCGCAATAAACAAAAAAGTAAAGTATATTTAAAACGAAAGTAGAAGCTGTGGTAATTGCCAGTGTACTGAATACTATCAGATTCTGTCGGAAAGTAATTCAGTGCCTTCCATATCTGTGTCTGAACTTGTATCATCACTTGAGTCAACGTTATTATTGATAATATTGTTCATTGTCCACAACGACATCGGTAATGTGGGCCAGGTGCCATAGCTTATCGTCTTCCTTGATTATATGCTGCATAGGATGACTCCACTTGTCCGCCGTTGTTTCATTTACCGCCTTCTCAATAAATTGTTTTATATCAAGCAGTTAATGTTGTATTGTGACGGGCAACATATCCTTTCAACTGGCTCTATATTAATTCAATAGGATTCAGATTACAGTGATAAGGATGATGTGCCCCGATTCAAGTGGCAAGATAACTCTCACATGAGTATACAGACATTCTGCACATGCGCGTAATACATTACTGTGTGAACAGTGTCAGCGTCCCTGATCAATAGTGTTTCAGATTTGCCACTTAGGTTTGTTTACATCAGGATTGAACTAAGAACGGAAAGAGTATACAATCTAGGATACAAAACATAATAAACATGTTATATATTTCCTTTTCAACTAAAGGTATCAAAAGAGTTTCATTTTCACACCTTAGTTGTCGAACGTTTATTTTCCCATAATCTCCACTTCTATTGAAATTATTTTAAGTACTTTATGTACATAAAAATATCTTAAAGATAAATAATTAATTTGCTGAAACAAAGGAAATGAGTTGTAACTTACGTTTTTTCCTAGCAGATTAATGGCGTGTTTAGGTTTAAAAAGTTACAGTACGGTCGAATACACTGGACGCAGTTAATCGTCTGACTCCTCAATTACACTGCTGTCACTCACGCGGTACTATAGGTGAATGGCCTGATGGTACTAACCAAAGCCCGGGATGGAGGGGTTATATTTTATGCCTCCAGCTGTGGTTCGTTTTTAATAATAATGTTGTTTTTTAATAATACATAGTGAAATATCTTACTCCCTATTTGTAGATTAAAACTAAACAGAAAAAACTACGTATAAAAACAAGAAAAAAATCAAAACTCTATTCACTTACAATTGAGTTACGTTTTTGTTCCTGTAGACAAGTGGCCAAGTTTTCCTCGCCCCACTTTGTTGCAAGATAAATTTTTATTAGTTTAAGTTTTGAAAAACTGTTTTTACGTGAGACTGCAGATACGAAAATTGTTAAAAAGTACTGTAGGATAAGACATAGGTTGGGAATGGATTCAGTGAAGTACTATTACAGAAGAAATTCGTTGGCTGTCTACGTAACTGCTGCAGTATACCTGTCATTGAAATCGTTTTACTTAAAAAACGATGGCTATAATGTCCCTACTCATGGATCCGTGTTTGGTTGCTTCGGTGCAAGCCACTTTCTTAATAATGAGTCCGTGTTTCATCGCCTGTTGCGAAGTGACATAAAATTCACTTGGATTTCTTCGAAACCTGGATTGGATCGAACTGTATTCGTTACGGGTTTGATCGATCGGTAGCAGATGATACGCCCAACATGGTGGCAGTGTTCTCGTATGTAAATATTCATTCAAAAAGTTATGCATGCGCTTTGAAGCGATTCTCAAAGTCTTAGAATTGTCATGCATTTTAATTTTCTATATTCTTCTTTACCATATCATGAATTTTTTTCAACAGTTTCTGGAACACTGACTTCAGTGAGTTGGTCTTAATTAAGGAAAGAACGTAAAACAAAAATATTGAAATTTTGGGTAATTTCGATCTCTACCCCATTTTGTTGAACGAACAAATCGAGTTCTTAGTTTTTATTCGACTGTTTGGTATTTGTCTGTTTGTCTATTTGTCCATTCGGGGTATGTCTCACGATAAGTTGTCTATCTGTCTGAAAGCACCAACTGATTTTCGCGAAACTTAGCATGCGTGTCCATAGCTGTACCCTACAGAATCCTATTGTTTGTGAGATCGACCCTTCCAAAAATAGGGGGTGGAGATAGAAATGTGGAGGGGAAAATTGTGAAAAAATCTCAAAAGCCCATTTGGGGTATCAAATTAAAGGGATTTCAAACCACGATCTGAATATAGTGTTCACTTTTGAAAATTTCAATTTTTTTAAACTTCAGGGCTCAAAAACTGGGTGAAAACGTTTGATGAAATCGAAAAAACGCATGTGGTGTATTAAATTAAACGTAATTTTAACTGGCACCTGGATGCAGTGTTAATCTGCACATATTAAGGGCCCCAGGACCCAAAAAAGCGATCAGAAATTTGAAAAAAAAATCTTGAACATTCAACAGGATGTCAGTCTAGAAGTAACTATAACCCAAATTCGAATGTTTCGAATTTTTAGTGTTTAATGTATATTGTTTATAGCCCATTGGGTTGTGGTAGGCTACCAAAAGCCATGGCCCGTAAGATACTGTTGTTTTCCCCAGAGTGCAGATCGGAGTACATAGAGGGAGAGGCATATAAAATATAATCCCCTCATTTAAAAAAGTTTACACTCCTTTTTTTAATATTCTAAAAAGCCTTTAGAGTATTGGCATTCATATTTTTTGAAGGAAACATTTGAAAAAATCTACATGCATTTTGAATGTTGATACGATTTGATGTTGTTTCTTTAGTTAACAGACTTTCGTATTTTAACAGTTTTTAGTTGCCTCCCTGGGAGTCGTAAATCCTACTTTCGGTTCCGCTATTGACAGCATTGTGTACCGATAGAGGGCGTATAGCATCCGAAGTGAAAATATATCTTTGCATTACAATATACAGAGGCGTGAAAATTATTAGACTCAAATAAGAAATTTAAAACAAACCTACATTTTTTCAATAAATCTGTTTTATTACCATATTGTTGACTTCTATAAATATGTAACATTATATACTTTTTTCTTTTTGTAATCATTTTGATATTACCTGGCATGATTTTCGTAGGAGTTTCACAGTTTCTCTTGATATCTTCATCCCTGTGTTACAGTCGTGTAAGTTCAGCTATAAGGATAGTCTTTGTGAAGTTGATCATGCTCTTAATTTTTTTCTTGATTAAAGGTTCAAAGGGCCAAAGGTTCTCTAGAATTTGTCTCTGGGCTATTACGTGATATTATTTTCTGCTAGAAAAAACATGACTGATTGGGCTTTGGGGCAGGATATCTTCCGTGAAACAAAATCTCCATTAGTAAACCAGTCCTTTAATTGCGAAGAAAGGTGAGATTTGAAGACTTTTCCATACCAGTTCTACTTCATAATTCCTTATATAATATATAATCTTCTAATTCCTTTAGACGACATGCAGTTTCAAATCATTATTGAGGTTAGGTGTTTTACTGTCGGTGCAATACACTGAGGTTTAAAAACACCTCGAATTTTAGGTACACCTAATGACACTCTTATCATCTATTTAGAATATGGGTTTACCCGTAAATACAAAAGAAAAAAACTATTTTATCTGTTTGACCGGGTCTATATTCCTGGCATCTCCTGTTTTCTATCAACTTTTCTAACGTTTCTATAAGAAAATGGATGAAAAGGTTAGGCTAGGGCCTTAATTATATGTACTCTGGTTAAGATTATGGACGATTGCATTGCTCTTGTAATGTCTGATTTTTCTATAATTTCCGTAGGCCACATCAGTTACTTCTTCCTTAGCCCAAATGCACTGCATGCATAAATATGACTTTTTTATGTGGTCTGTATGTGGGAGGCCAGGAATACAAAGTTGTTTTCGAACAGTAGAGGTTAACGCATTCATGCCATATTATTTTTCATAGTTGTAAATGTCTTTGCTGGTTGCTAGTCTGTTTGGTTTAGCTATCTGGTCAGTTTCGCTCCATTTTTGGTGTTATGTAGGGTTTTGACCACAGCTGCCTTTCCGTTTCAAACCTAGAGCGTCACCACGTATGAGCGAAATTTTATTAAGACTGATTTTTGAAAACATCAAGATTTTTTTATATATCACATTTTGTTTTTTTAAGCACACAACCCAGCCCTTTACCTTAATGGTAGGTCTGTTAATCTTCCCGGAACCTTTAATCCTGTCCCTGTACTGGAGTCCCGTAAAAATTTGATTAATGATTTGTCTAACCAACAGAATCGAGTGAAGTACATATAGGAGAGTCAGAAAAAGTTGGGTAGACACCACTATGTTCTGGACCGGGTGTTTTAGACGCCATTTTCCAAAATGGCCGAAACCGATTTTATTTTGTATATATTTCTGTTCCTGTAACAGTTATACTCATCATTTTGGTGTTTAAATATATGTTTTTAAGGGCAAGGAATCGATTAAGATGGTTTCTGAAGTTGCCTGACTGCTATTTATTAAAGAAAATCAGTTCTTATGGATTTTAAATAAAAATATGAACAAAAGTGGAATACAATATTTTATTTGGAAAGTGATATTTACACAACAAAATATAAATATATTTGCACAACATTTTTATAGACACAGAAGTAAACTCTGTTATGGAAAACTGAGTGTAAAACTAACATAATTTTTTCTCAGTCTATCTTTTACATTGTTCACCACATTTGCAATACTCTGTGGATGTCAAATATTTCAATTTACATTTACACCTACTAGTAGCACAAGCTGTACAACTGCACTGTATTAATAGTTCAGAAGTCATTTTGTTAAGGCACAGATCAGGCTTTAGCACACCATTTGCATCTTTGCACCATCCATAATCTGTCAGCTGCAGGCTTGTATCAGGAAAATAGCTTTGTGATAGGTTAAAGCATTCCCGTAAAACAAAAAAGCATCTTCGGATATGTCCATTTCTTAGTGAAAAAGATGAGGGTGGTAGCTCTGATATGTGTTTCTGCTTTTGTAATGAATAACGAAGTTCATCATATGTCTTACACTTTGATGATGGATGTAAAACTTGAACAAGGTATTCCTCTGCTTTGTCAAGTGTTTCTTCAGACAGAGTATTATCTTCTGCAAATCGAAGTAGTAAAGTTTCTGGCGATGCTTTTAGTGCAGATGGTTTTGTTCCAATCTTACTTGTGACGTCACTACCTGTAAGTATGTGGGCCTTAATTAAAGTGTTGCAAAGTGCAGCTCCCAGGTGCCTCCCAAGTGTGTGTACAGGCACATAGCGCATTTTATCACCCACTCCCACTTTGATCCACAATTCTTGCAATCCGTTACTGAATAGTTCAAATATATATCGAAGGATGAGAACAACTACATCAGTGTCATTTGATAGCACTATGAGGCATGTTATGCCCGACTGGACACCATGGAAAGATGGATTATAATTCTGCTATCTGCTTCTTCAACAAAGGTTCGAAGGTCCGAGCAAGTTTGAACTTCTTTGTTCATAACTATTAATGCATCTCTGCTGTCATTGTCTCCTGTGATGGTTCCACTTATCACTGTAGTGAAGTTAGTCATTTTTGCCTTTTCAGTGAAACTAGTAGCAGCAGCCAATTGGAGCATCTCTTTGTTTTTGCTTGAAGACCAGAATATGTCCATCTGTATAGGAATAAGACTCTCCTGTTCGATTTTTTATCAGTTCGATTGGATCAGCATTTCTCCGTCTTTCTCTTTCACCTTCTTTAAGTGACTGCTCAATGTAGCTGTCAAACACAAAGTCTACTCGTTTAATTCTCTTGTAGTTACTTGTATTAGTCCACAATTTATCAAAAATATTTTGAAAAGTTAGCATATCCTTAGTTGTGAGTTGCCGAATTTGTGACATAAAATCAACTATGACAGCAGTATCCATGACATCACGCTGTTGAAAACAGTATTGCGTTTGATCGAGTTTCTTCTCTAGTTCAGTCAATAGTACATGCTTTACAGGTTTGCTTGTGTAGCCATTACTATCTAACAACATACTAGTTGGAAACAGATCATATTTAAAAATACCTTTCATAGTTTCTCCTCTTGCTTTAGCTATGTCAATACTTCTATCAGCTGCAGCAATACTATTTTTTTGGGAAGCTAGTGTTGTCTTTGATTTCACAGTATGAACTATTGTTTTCCTCTCCATTGTTGGGAATTTTACCTTCGTGATAACGTCAGAAAGTTTTGAAGTTTTATTTACAAAACGGTCATTTCTAAATTGTTCATATCCGTCTTGTTCATGCTCTTTCACTTTCAGCAGACGGAGAGCATCTTCCCTAGGTACACATTGGTTGCTGATAAAATTATGAAGCTGTGTTTGGCTGGATGTTTCATATGGATTGCCTCTACTGTTCATAAATTCACAGAGTACATTAACGCATATGAACATGTTGGTACTCAAGTTTCCTGACAATTCATGATGAAGAGTTACCTCACTGTAACCAGTACCATCAGCACCATGTATTTCTCGGAAACAGTTGCTTATTCCTAGCACTTCGTGATACACCAACTCCCACTCCGTGACGTACATTTGTTGCCTTGTTTATCCTATTATCCCCTTAGAGCTCTTTTGAGATCGTTGATAGTTTGTTCTAATTTCATGTCTGGTGAAACTGCACTAAATGGTCGTTTGGTTTGTCTTACTACAAAATGACCTGCTTTAAATTTCTGATACACTTCAGGATGCTCTTCCTCTAACCATCTCATTTTTTCCAGGTACCATGATGCATATCGTAAATAGTTTATACTGTCAGATTCACGGAATACAGGTAGAAGTTTCTGAATAGCTTGAAGGTGGCTATCCCAATCACCATTTCTGTCAACTGCTATAAGAAACTTCAACAAGTTAACAAGGTAAAGGAATGTATCCCAGTACCTACACATTTCGGACTTCATAGCACAATCACTACTAAATTTCTGAAAGTCTTTGTACAAAACTTCTACTGATTTTAAAAGTTCATTAAACTCGGTGGGGCTTGTATTCACATTCTTATTTGAAATAATTAATTTTAATTTCTGAGCATGTTGAAGGGTAATCTCATATTTTTCCTTGGTGTTACATTTCCAAAACGCTGACCATTTCATCTTCAATATAGCTTCTTCAAGAATCAGTAAGCCCTTAAGAGATCTGACATAGTGGGTTCCATTCATTACTCGGCTGTTTTTACACCAAACACCTTGCACTCAATTAGTGCATCCTTTGCACCACTTCCATGTAGAAACCTTCCAATATTGTGCATGACAACCTTTGCACAATGGAAGTTTTCGATCATTGGAATTATGTCACGAAATTCAGATGGACTGTTTATCATAATATCAGCAATGATATGGAATACACCCTCGTCTGAGAATACTGGTAAAGCTGGTTGTTTAAGCTGCGAGCAAATATTCTGCAAATTTTTCAGTGCTAAAAATACTGTTGCATGTTCTGTAACTGGCTTGGGAATGAATGGAAGAAATCCTACATGCATGAGAGGTGGTGTCGCAGTTGAGATCAGAGAACGACATCCAGCCCATGTTGGAACAATTATTCTGTCAGTACTTTCTTCAGGAATTCCATGTTTAATGAAACTGATCGCAAACTCAGTTTCAGCATGTATCTTTTCAGCGGCCTTATTACAAAGCAGGCCTTCCTTAACTTTGAAACTTTCGGGAAACCATGGTTTGCTGACTAGACTCTTGTAATGTAGGATCCTTTGACATGGTAATTCCTTTTGTAAATAGTGACTTCGTTGGATTAAATTAGTCTCAGATACCTTTGGTTTGACTGGCAATTTGGTGCGATCAGGACATACTTGAAATAGAACACTGACTGTATCATGTGCATCATGAGTACCAGATATACTTGAAGCATCTCGATGATCAAAATTGTCAAAGGCTGCGATAGTAAAGTTGTCAGTATCAAAATGGCTTGGCAAAGGTGTGTTACCATTTCCACTTGCTTGTATAGCATAGGCTGCTAATTGCCGTCTTTTACGCAACACTTCATTGTAGCTCACAGAAACTAATGCTCTATTCATACAAGTAATTAACTCTCGACTTTTACACTTATCATAAATGGTATGACCAACCATAAGATGCAGAGGCATTTGTTTCATGCCGCGATGAATAGAGTAATACAATATTTGGTATATTACTTTTGCAGATACAGCCATTTTCTTATTATGAAAGGTTGCACCATGTTCAACATCACATTCGTCATCATCGTCTTGTGTGTCCATTTCGGACTGATCTGAATCGGAATCTTCTTCATTCATAGTATTTGATAACATCAGACCTTTGTTAATATTTAAAAATGCAGACAAAATGTTAACATTTCATCAGGCATCTCAGTAGCCATCCATGACGTCTTTAGTTCATCTGAATCACAGAATTTATTAGCAAGTCCAAAGTCTACTTTCTGTAAAGCCTCTCTGATATCTTTTGCAGCAGCTTTGATGTTATCTACTTTCCGCATACGTTTGACTATTTCATCAATCCCTACCTTTGACGAGAAAACCACCAATGACTCATTTTTACTATCAGATGAACTGAAGCTTATTTCATCCTCCCAATGTCTTTGCAGTCTTAGTTTAACTTCGTTGTTTCTAATTACGTTTTCACCAGCCAGTTCATTTACCAAATCACGGATTTCCGTTAGTGTGAAGCCATATCCTTCTTTAAGCTTAGGGACTATAATTTCCATTTCTTTTTCAAATGCCAAATTTTTTGATGAAATGGTTTTCTGGTTTTCACATTTTTCATAGCATATTCATATTTTCTTAAATATGCTTCTAAACAAACTTTGTGGTACAGTAAATCTGCACCAAAAACTTGAGTATCTGATTCCAGATCTGCCACACGATTATAAACGTTATCTTGAAAATAGATTGCTGGAGATAAAAAATATTTTGCTCGTTCAGATTCACTTATACGAAACTTGTCCCGCACACCATTATGACTTTGATGCCCACAGACAATACATCGAATATGTGTTGGGCGCACAATTGATGAAGGAGGCTCTCGTGGTACAACAGATGATCTTGTTTTCCTGGAGATTTCTTCATTGGCATGGTCATCTTCACTTTCTGATACTTCACTATTATCCTTTTCTGCTGCTATTTTATCAAAAGATTTTTTTAAAGTATACGTTTTATAGCACGGGTTTGTCACGTGATACACAAACACAACATCAGAAGCCACACTTTTCAGCCTTTTTGCAACTATGTCATCTCTTACGGCGGCTGCTTCTTGTACTCTTTTTCTTCCATTAACTGTGGTAACTGTCTTGTTTCTGTCTACAGACTGACAAATAATGCACTTTTCCACGTCAAATAAAACATTTGGTTTTTCCTGGCGAACAGTTGCCAGTCTCATTCCTATCATTTGTTGATAATCCATTTTCATCAATGGTAGTTAACCTGTAAAAAAACATAAATTATTTTTATCAAATGAACATTCCAGTTTTTAGAATGTATCAGCTTAAATATTACAGTTAAGTAGGCCAGTTTTTAAATTGCGGATTACGCCCTGTAATAGAGGAGTCCTGTAAAACTTTTAGAACTGATTTTCTTTAATAAATAGCAGTCAGGCAACTTTAGAAACCATCTTAATCGATTCCTTGCCCTTAAAAACATATATTTAGACACCAAAATGATGAGTATAACTGTTACAGGAGCAGAAATATATACAAAATAAAATCGGTTTCGGCCATTTTGGAAAATGGCGTCTAAAACACCCGGTCCAGAATATGGTGGTGTCTACCCAACTTTTTCTGACTCTCCTATATGTACTTCACTCGATTCTGTTGGTTAGACAAATCATTACTAAAATTTTTACGGGACTCCAGTACAGGGACTGTATTACTTACCTTACAAGGGATAAAATGATTGTCATCATTTATGTTCTAATAGAACAGAGAGAATATTTTTTATCCACTTGGGAGAGGAGTACGAGTGTAACTAAAACATAATTTATAAAATAAAACGCAAAACAAGTAGCCTACATTAAAGAAATAAACTCTGCAGTACTACAATAAACGAAACAGTTGATGTACACGTTTTCACGAACAAATCTGAAACATTCGAGGAAATGGAGAAATAATAATATACTGTGGAAAAGTAATGTTCGCCGCTGGACGGTCTCCGCTCCTACGGTGTGTGGGACTCGCACCCACCGAAACCACAAACCCTGTTGTCAACGGCATGGATCCACCTCGGGACTCAGTTTTCGCAATACTTCAAGGTGGTGCCATTTTTACTTCGTCCTATGGACGTTCATCTGTTTTAAACCTTCAGCGGGTTTAAAATTTCTGATTAAACCACGTTACCTGATTTCTGCTATTCTGTCAGCGGCCCTAGCAAGATCATCTTCGGCTTCCTTCTTTTGCCTTAGTACCTTCTTTATGTAGGTTGCTACCTGATCAGAGTGGTGTTCACTCTCCAGCTTTATTCCTATGCTATTTTCGGGCGAGATCTGTCTCACTACATTTTCCAGGGTTTGCCTCTCCTCTTTCCATCTATCACAGGTGAAAAACGTGTGATTCACATCGCCTAATTCCTGTTTACACAAAATGCAGTCTGGTCTGTCTACTTTCCCCATCCTACATAGGTAAGCCCAGAACAGGCCGTGACCAGTTAGAAACTGCGTTATGAAATAATTAATCTCGCCATGTTTGCGGTCAGTCCACTCAGCTAATTGTTTTATGAGCCTAGCGGTCCATCTTCCCTGCGTGTCACTGGCCCATCTTTCCTGCCATTGAGCCATAGCACGGGCCCTGGCCTCCTTGTGAGCTGGTACAGTATCTACTTGGGCTTTCCTCTTGTAAACCAGTTTCCGTTCCTGTGCCAGCAGATCGATTGGGATTATTCCCGGAATGACAAGAACTGCGGACTCCTAAACCGTGCAGTAGGAGCAAACCACTCTGAGCGCGCCACTTCGCTGCACTGCTGACATGCGTCGTCTGTATTTCTCGAGTTTGAGTGTACCAGCCCAGATCTCCGCACCATAAAGCAGTATTGAATGCGTAACCCGACATAAGTAACCGTCGCTTCGAAGGTTTCGGCCCACTGGTGTTCGCCATAATTCTACTCAGTGCCGCGGTCACAGTTGTAGCCTTATCAGCCACCCGTTTTATTTGTGGCCAAAACGTAAGCTTCGTGTCCAGCAGTATACCCAGATACCTAATCGCGGCTTTTGTATGCACAGTTTCTGCTCCGACCTGCATTGGCAAGATGTTGGGGAGATGTCTCTTTGTGATTAGCACAATTTCTGTTTTGTCAGCTGCCAGTTGTAAGCCGTGGTTTGTCATTCAGGAACTGACTCGTCGCATAACCTGCCTTAATCTCATTTGACGCAGTTCCACATCCCGTGCTGTGACAACCGCTGCTGCTATATCATCAGCGTACCCCACTAAGAACTTATTTTTGGGCATGTCCATCCGAAGAATACCATCGTATGAAGTGTTCGAAGTGTTCCCCACGTCTGGCCCAAGAATTGATCCCTGAGCTGCCCCTGCTGTGACCTCTTTAATCCGGAGTCCTGATGTAGTATCATAAAGTAATGTCCTGTCACTTAAGTAATCTCTAATCATCCGCAACAGATATGTGGGTTTCCGAAACGTAAGCTGCAAAGCGCCAAGCATATCATTCCACTTCGCTGAGTTAAACGCGGTTTTGACGTCCAGCGTTACCAAGAGCCATACCAGCCGCGAGAAGTGGTTTCCTCGTTAGGTTACCCTTGCGGATTCAACTACTATATTAACTGCATCTACTGTAGACCTGCCCTTCCTAAAACCATATTGTCTGTCGGTTAAGCCTCCGGAGTCCTTTATTGTCTGCAAAATACGAGGTTTTATCAATTTTTCTAGCACCTTCCCGGCAGTGTCCAACATGCACAAAGGCCTGTAAGATGATGGAGAATTGGCATCCCCTTTGCCTGTGCTGATAAGGACCAGCCTTGCCCTTTTCCAACGTGAACAGAAAACTGCTGCCCTGAGACAAGTGTTAAACATGCACAGCAACAGTTTTGGGTGAGTCCGCGCCACAGCCTTCAGCACCTCTGCTGGTGTGCCGTTAGGCGCAGGTGCCTTTTTAGTTTGTAGCGAGTCTACTGCTAGTATCAGTTCGTCTTCGCTGAATATCGGGATCTCTGCGGGCTCTATCGTTTCACTCTCTATTTCCCTCACCGGATGAGATGGGAAAAGGGCATCTAGAGTGTTTTACATTCTCTCCAAATCCTGTGGCCCTTCCGGCGCAAAAGCTTCGAGCTTGCGGGTTATAATTTTATAACCTAGTCCCCCAAGGGTCCCTGTTCATCTCTTCACCCAGTGATTTCCAGCAAAGCGCCTGTTGTCGTCTAATAGGTTTGCGCAAGTCCTTTTTTGCGTCCTTATGCTCAACTGTTCTGAGGTCAGTTTCTCTCCCTCTTCTTCGTGTCCGTTGAGCTTTTCGCCTCAGCCTGAGGCATTTCTTTCTGAGAGTAGCGATCTCTTCCGTCCACCAGTAGACCGGGTGCCTGTTGTTTCGAGGTCTTTGCCTGGGCATAGATTAATAATAATTTGCCAAATATTTTTTTTTTTAAAGAAGACCAGTGTCCATAGGTAACAACTGAGAAAAACATTGCAGCATTGAAAAACGGTTCATACAGTCTGAACCATATCAGACTTACAGTCTTTGTGGCTAAAGAACGTATGAAACTAGAACAATATAAGAAAACTGGCGATGATTCTAATAATTTGCACGTCTCTGTATACAACTACGTTCCCAGCGAGTTGTACACGTATGCAGGAACATTGCGCATAAACAAATGTTGTTTGTCTGTTACAGATTCTTTCAGGCAGTAGTGTGCTGTTTCTGTAACTGCATAGAGTAACAGAACAAGGCTGTTGTAGTTGATTGCATACATATATAGCTACTCATTCGTGCTGCCGCCAACATAGGCTATCCATGCTGTTGAATAAGTACATTTTTCTTATACTCCCGTTTTGTAGCGCAACAAGTGTAGCCTATTTTTATTGTTGCTATAATCAAAACCGCAATATACCCGTAGGTGTTAACTCAGCTGAACGCTTACTTCACAACAGTGGCGTAATACGGGGGGGGGGGGATCAACCCCACCTCAGACCTATTAGGATTTCAGTGAAATTCCATAATCTATTACGTAGGCCTATTTCTAAGCCAGTTGCGTGTGTTAAAATGAAACTTATACATGACTGTATAAATAATTATATGAGGACTCCTTAATATCACATGGGGAGTCCAGAGACAGTTCCGAATTACGCCACTGATAACACTAAGTTAGACAATAGGCCTTAGCCCCTGACGCGTACCGACTGCTTCGTTTATTTCCGTAACTCTTCGTAGAACTGAGTAAGGCGCGAATATCCAATTTTTACCCAATTATACGAGCAATGTTGAATTAGGCGGGAAGTGTGCATTAGAACACACCGGGGGGGGGGGGCATTCCGGCTTCCCGCGCTAACCTAGCGATCAGCTGTTATTGACGCGTGACGTCACCTGGTGGAAGAACTACACAGTACAGTGTTTGAGTTTAATTGCAAAGGGAGATTAGGTATTTAATTGTGGTCAGAATTAACGGAATTTTGTACATCGCGTTCTTTTTGAGTATCGTTTTTGTTCATTACAATCGTTTGAGTCTAAACAATTTAATTTTTGTAGCGTCATTGTATTTTTGTTTTGTATTTTGTCAGACCTACAATTACTTAAGAAAACGCAATTTCCCCTTACCTGCTCGTTCTACTCTCCTAAAGTGGACACGACAGTTTAAATGCAGGCGAGGCATCCTTTAGGAAGTTTTGTCTTTAATGAAAGCTAAGGCTACAAATTTTACAGAACTTGAGAGAATTTGTGTCCTTTCTTTCGATGAAATGAATATTGATGGACGTGTGTGCTACGATTTATCAGATGTCATAATTCTGGGGCCCCACAGTAATATTCAGGTGGTCATGATTAGAGGTCTGTTTGCCAAGTGGATTTATTATGATTTTGATGTGACCATGACAGATGTATTGCTTAAAATCATTATCAGTGCCGTTGAGAGCAGTAATATTCATGTAGCGGCTGTGACGTGTGATATGGGGGGAAAGAATTCAAAAGTCGGAAGGAATTAGGTGTAAACACAGAAAACAATTTCTTCATTAACCCAACTACAAACGATAAGGTGTGGGTTTTCTGTGACGTACGTCATCTTTTGAAGCTGCTTAGAAATCATTTTCTAGACCATGGGTTGTTACTTTGCGACGGCACTGAGCTTAAAAAGGATACAATCGAAAATCTGTTACAGTAACAGAAAGGAGAATTGACGATTTTACCCAATATTAGTCAGATACACCTTAACGTAACTGGTCGATCTCGTCAAAATGTAAGATTTGCTGCACAGTTGTTTTCTAATCGTACAGCAAAGGCGCTGAAGTATGTTGCAAATAAAGAGCGCGAAAGCAGCTTCATCGAACTGGTAAACGATGCATTTGATG
The DNA here is from genome assembly GCA_034769895.1 of Magicicada septendecula. Taxonomy (NCBI): domain Eukaryota; kingdom Metazoa; phylum Arthropoda; class Insecta; order Hemiptera; family Cicadidae; genus Magicicada; species Magicicada septendecula. The sequence goes on from CM068373.1 coordinate 152,788,236, forward strand.
TTTTAAACTCGAGACTTCCAAAAGACCAGAAAACGCCCCTCAGAAGTGGGTACGGCATGAATTTAAGGAGCCAAGAAAATACTTTAAAAAGGTTTTTGGAAGTAATAACTAACGTGCGAGTAGCAAGTAAAAAAAGTTTACTACCTTTTCAGAAAGGTTTCGTTATATCTTTAAATTCATTTTTCGGCCTTTATGAACAAATGACAATGATTCATGGGGTGACGTACATTTTGACCGCTAGATTCAATCAAGATTGCCTTGAAAACTTTTTTTCACGAATTCGGGGATTAGGCGTCTTTTATAATAATCCCACTCCCTTTGAAGTGCGCAACAGAATTCGGCTCTTGCTTTTAACGGGTAGCACGGACGATATACTGTTATCTGGAAGTGCGTCTGTGGCTGAGGATGGTAGCATTCATTCCACCGAAGTTATGGAATCAAATGACTCTGACGAGGATTTAATCCGGTTTGTTACCAATGAACTATGCATAGACATAGTTGAACATACGTTAATACCAAGTTCTCCGAATAATGACACCGACGAAGCAGAATTGTTAAAAACAGAGGACTTGGCCCCGTCTGCAAGTGACAACGATGTTCCTCAAGATGCCTTAAAATATCTGTCCGGGTACAGCGCATTCAAGTGCCGCTTCATTGATTGAAAGTCTAGGTGTGAGAGGCGAAACATTGTGTCTTTCCGGGGAACATAGTCATGACTGGATATCGATTATATCAAAGGGGGGGGGGCTTACCCATCCGTCAGACGAGTGGTTACAAAACCTGATTCAGTTTGAGATAGTTTTTAGTTCTTTCCACGGACGTACAGTATCAAAACAAGTGAAAGTTATCTCTTATTTGGCCACCTTACTCAAATCTAAATTTCCAGAAGTGGACGAGAAAGTCATCAGGACAAGAACATTCATCAGAATCCGCCATCTGAACAAACAGCTCAAACTCAAGTCACTTGAAAAGTATGCAGCAACAAAGAGTCGGCTCTGGGTAGCTTCGTCTTCAAAAATTTAAGTCACCTATGAAGGTAAGTATCAAATAAATAACCATTTTCATTTCGTTGACAAAAGTATTTATGTTTACAACTAAACGTACTAGCTTCAGTTTTTAACGTTATAACAGTGAAAATGTAGATAAAGGAAATGATTATGATATTGATTATAATTATAATAATTGGAAGCTTGTTTCAAATATATTATACTACATAGAAATGTTTATACACGCACTCATGCGCGCACGCGTGTGCACGTACGCGCAAGCACCCACGCAGGCATATAATATATATATATATATATATATATAATAATATCGCCTCCTTTCCGACTTAATTGTACATCTTATGCCATTTTGTCAATGTTATATGTGGACAGACTTGCTTACTTTTCTATTAAATGTAGAAATAGATTTTACCATTATTTTTGCCACAAACCATTTAATCTTGTTGTTTAATCCTTTTTCTACATTAATAGCTCGTTACAATTATTGTTAATATTTCGTGTAAACAGCAGAGAGATGCTAAGTAGGACATTGTCTCAGGTAAGATTACATGGTAAATCAAGACTCGCGCGTATTTCTTCCACTCGGCGACGTCAGAGCGAAGCAACCAATGGGAGCGTAATTGGCCGGAGTGGCCTACCTTATTATTCTAGTTACATTGAGAACACACAACGTGCTGTTTAATGCACTGTGCGCGTGTTAAGTAATACTGTGTCGGTAATTATAGTATAGTAGCACCAGCGTGTTTGTAAATAAAACGTGACAGTAGTTCGCTATATCGCCAACGCTATCGCTAACGTGACTATCAAATAAAATTGTCTCCGTAGTTCGTTTTATAGTATACATTTTTATTTCATTTAAATTATCCGTGCGTCTGTTCATCGAGTTTGTGTGATATTGATTTGTTAATTTAGTGTGTGTTCATAATCTTTCTTATACCTTTTTAATTTTTGGTTTATTAAAATGAGTGAGCTTAAACAATACTTATGTTCGAAGTGCGGTAAGGATTGTGAAAATGTAGAGAATCTTAGCCAGCATTCGAAATTACATCCCGAAAAAGTAAACAGTGAAGTGCCGGTTTTGAGCAGCTTGAAGTCACGTACACATCAATGTAACATATGTGATAAACACTTTAAGCATGGATCCACATTGAAGCGTCATGAACGTGAATCCCACGGTGCAGGGGTATCAGCACCGAATAAAGTTAAGTGCCCCTTATGTGTTTGTGCAGCAGCGAAGGAACAAGCTTTACTTGAACACTTCGAATTACAGCACAACTTATCAGTGAAGTGTGAAAGTACAGAAGTTAATTCCTTAGAAAGTTTCTTTGAGTGGAAACAAGAGACTGAAAAAGAAACGTTTTCAAGATACGTTAAAAAGCGTGGCTCTCATTCTACTACCGACAGCACAAAGAGACATTATTATATATGCCATAGGTCCGGGCAATTTGTGTCTGAAAGTAAAGGTAGTCGGCACTTAAAATTACAGGGAAGTAACAAAATCAATGCTGTCTGTCCCGCAAGCATTCGCGTCACTGAAACTGGAGATGGTACCTGCAAGATTACATATGTGTCAACTCATGTAGGTCATCTAAGTGACTTAAGACATTTAGGTCTCACAGACTGCGAAAGAAAAAGTCTAGCTGTGGATATTGCAAATCAAATACCACTTAAATCAATACTTAATAAAATACGCGATTCCGTGACAGGCTGTAAATTAGAAAGAATTCATTTATTAACGAAGCAAGACCTGTACAACATCGAGCACGCATATAATTTATGCTCGAAGTCGGTGAGACATCAAGAAGATGGTACAAGTGTTGAAGCGTGGGTCAACGAGGTCAATTCCAGTGATCAGCCTTGTGTATTATTTTATAAGCCTCAAGGAGTCATCACAGAAACTCACCCAACTTTAAAAAAAGACGATTTTGTATTAATTATAATAAACAGTGCACAAAGTGAAATACTGAAGAAGTATGGCAGTGATTGTATATGCACAGTTTGAACAGTTACGGTTTTGAACTAATAACCCTACTTGTTTTGGACGACATGAGACAGGGATTTCCTTGTGCTTTTCTCATATCAAATCGAACTGACGAAAAAGTCCTTTCTATGTTTTTTCAGTATATCAAGGCAGAAGTAGGCGAAGTTTTACCGAAATTTTTATATCCGATTTGGCTGAATCCTTCTGTAGTGCGTGGATATCAACAATGCAAGCTCCGGCAATGAGACTGTACTGCACTTGGCACGTTGACAGGGCTTGGAGAAGGAATATTAGTTCCAAAGTAAAAGGCAAAGAGAAGCAGGGTGACGTTTATAGAATAGTCAGGACATTCATGCAGGAGAGAGACTCTTCTGCATTCGAAAGAATTCTGCCTGAAGCAGTTAGGCGACTACTTGATGATCCAGACACTTCTGAATTAGGCACTTATTTGCTCAAACGTATTCAAAAAATATTCAGTCTTGGGCCTACTGTCATCGACTTCAAGGAGGTCTGAACACCAACATGCATATCGAAAGAATGCACCATACAATTAAATATGTATATTTACACGGTAAAAATGTAAAACGTTTGGACAAAGCGATAATTGCTCTAATGTCTTTCGTCCGCGATAAGTTGTTTGATAGACTTATTGTCTTAAGCAAAGTTAATTAACTACAAAGTTGAAAGACATTAGAAAAAGACATAAGTCCGTCACAGAAATCGACACTAACCTAATTATCAGAGAAGAAACAGGCAGCGGGTGGAAAGTACCATCGTCTTCTGGCGTGAAAGAAGTGTACTTAGTACATGAAAATGATGTGCAGTGCAAATGCAATTTGATCTGTGTAGACTGTGATGTGTGTATGCATAAATATTCATGCACGTGTGTAGATTCATGTATTAAGTGGAATTTGTGTAAACATATTCATGCTGTCTGCAGGATTAACAAAGCAGGGCGTAGTTTGGAGTCGAATGTTAATAGTAACGAAGACGATAGTGACGATCAATTGTTTGTGCATTCGGAGAACGAAATTGATACGACGGCAAAACAAGAAATTTTATCGCAAGTCAGCAGAAGAGAAAGTTTTTTTACATCTATGGACACTCAAAAAGAAGCACTCAAAGGCGATTTTATTGAATTAGTTAACAGTGTAACCACATTAGAAGAACTGGAAGTGATTAAACGACAGACTGCTACTTTAAAAGCTACATTAAGTGCAATTCGCTCTCGCGTTGCAGTTCAAGATATTCCCAGCTGTTCGACTTCTCAGAAAAGAAATATCGTGCCACAGAGGAGACTTCATTCCACCAAAAAAAGGAAATTAATACACGGTACTGTTATGTACAATTAAACCGACGTACAGAATACTGCTCTCTCGCTGCTGCAAAAAAAATGATTGCTATAAAGTTAGAGATTTTTAATAATTTATAAGTTTGATAGTTGAAGAGTCATTTATACGTTATTCATGAAATTATTAAATATTCAGCGCGTGTGTATTTGATGTGGATATATTTATTTAATAGTGTAGTTTTTTGTAAATAATTATCAAGTGTTTTCGTTCCAATGATTGTCGCGCGTATGTGAACAATTACGATTCATCCTGGATCAGCTGCTTACGAAGTATGTAAAGTCTTACGTAACCGGAGCATATCAGCTGCGAGTGTAACTGTCAAACGAGGTAACATTTTTAAACAATACAAACTTAAATATAAATTCAGTTGTATGCGTCATAGTTTGGCGCGAAGGAAGTTCCGTAAAAATCGTGTTGCTCAATAAATGTTCGTTATCAGTATGTGTCAGGTTGCCAGCTGACAACGTAGTCAACCTGTACGAATATGTACGGAAAGACGCGAACATAAACGAAGCAGTCGGTACGCGTCAGGGGCTAAGGTTTAGTATAAGACTATTACTTAGTATCTTCGGCTCATACCTTCATTCGTGGTAAGACCAAGCTCTTTTGAACATCCGTGCTCCCGCACCGTTCACTTGCCTTTTTTCGTCTGCCTCTTGTTCCCTCGTTTGCCACGTTCTCTTCGAAAGTCCGTCCTGCACCTTCCTCACCATATATCAAACCGTTTTAACTGTTGTCGCCGCCTTGTATTTCTTTAGACTTATCGATATTTATTTTTAAATTTAGTTTTTGTAAAGCACTTGTAACTTTGTATATAATGATTTGAAAAACACACTGTGCAGAGAAATACTAGAATCAAATGTTACATTAAAAATGAATAAAACTAGGCTCAGGACCTTGCCAGTCCTAAGGCTGTATGGTTCTTCAGCCGTGTTAAAGGCGGACTAGACGTAGTGCTAGCCACATTGTCTTACTTTAGGATTTATTTGGAAATAGCAAATGTACATAGTTTCATTACATAGACCCTTACACCCTGCTGAAAGTGTAAAGGTGATAACTTTATTCTTCATAATGATAACAACAAAATAACATCTTTTTTATGCGGAGGAGGAGGTCAGATGCATTAACGCAACGAGTATGGGACACCATCTCAGATGGAATACCCTCTAAAACCCCTCTTGTAATAATAATAATATCAATGCCCAAGGTTGTCAGGAAAACCCCAAGTAGAGGACAGGTGCCATCTGGACTGACGAAAGGAGGGAGAGACATCGAACAAGAATGAAGGAGATGTGCGAGAGGAGGAAGAGAGAGGAGAAGAAGGGAGGAACCAGTTGAACCAAATATAGTCCACAGTTGCTCATACGCAAGAAAAAAATAATAATATGATTTCGATAAATTCTTAGCTGCTCTATGAATGCTGTAAAAATAGAAAATCGCCGGACACTGATGGGCTGAATTTCAAGCTTATAAAATATGCGCCAACCTTGAGCCATGATCGTTTATTGAACTTTATCAGTCTGTGCTGGACTCCCAAAGATTGGCAGGTGGCAAAGGTAGTCCCCATATTCAATAAGGGAGATCGTAATGACTGTGATAACTATAGAGGGGTCAGCCTGCTTAACACGTCTTACAAATTGTTATGCAAAACGACTGAGTGCAATAGCGAATGGAATAGTAAATGGAGGCCCAGCATGGTTTCTTGAAAGGCAGGTCATGTTTACATTGCATTTTCACAATAACCGAGGTCATCGGAAAAGCATAGAGGATATCGGTTACCCATATACGTAGCTTTCATCGCCTTTGTATAGGACGTTGTCCCTAGAGTGAGTAAGGTCAGGCTGTGGGCAAAAATGGCAAAGAAAGAGACAGGAAGACTGAGGATAACTCATAGTGTGGGTCTGATCATTGTGGCGTACGACAAGGATGCCCATAGTGATCTGGTTTTTTTAATTCGTATATGGATTTCTTACACAATTGGAAGATGAACAGAATTAACACTGTTGCACACCACTATAGAAAAATTATTCCGATTAGCGCTTTCAAGCTTCACAGCTCATCATCAGATCGGAAATTGTTGTTGTCATGTATGTAAAATAACCACTAACACAACTTTATTAACTGAAAATTGGAAGTTGAATTTTACAGAGCGTTTTATGATTGGCAACTCTGCAGTTGACACATCGTTGTTTGGTGATGACCAACCTATCCTGTCGAATTTGGCAAGTGACTTGCAGATGGCTGTACACGTCTTGAGTCAAATCTGCAAGGATTTCGGATTACTGATCTCCACATTGAAGACCAAGGTGATGCCTTTTCATTGAGCTGACTCCATACGAGCAATAATTATTGTAGATGATACTGTTCTGGAGCAGGTCAGTAATTTTGAGTATCTGGACTGTAGTATACCTTACATTACAAAGAATGATCTGATGAAGAAGCTGCACAAATTCAACCGTATGTGTGGAGGTTGTCCATCAGGACAACTGTTAAAATCAAGTGGGAAAGAAACACGCGTAAAGTTCTACACAAGGTGATGCCCCTTCCCACACTTCTCTGTTGAACTTTAATGAAATCCCAGGCCAGCCGTATTCAAGCGACCGAAATGAGATTTCTCAGACACGTGGCAGGATATACTATTCAACATCGAAAAATAAATGTCAATGTCAATGTAAATATTATAAGTGTATTCGATACGATTCCCCAGTATTGGTTAAAATGCTTGGAACATATTAATCGAACGGATGACTGCCGCATCCCCAAACAACAGTTCAATTAATAGCTGAAAGGAAGGAGAGGTGGGGGGGGGGCTCCGATGAAACGTTGGAGTGAGCAGCTCTAGTCTGTGTGCTTGGGACAGGAATAAACCGTTTTCGGTTTAATCCTTGCTGAAGCTGATGATGAATAATTTTATCGTAGTCGTCATCGTCATCATCATCATCATCATCATGTAATTTGGTGACAAAGATTATTACTGTATTACATTAATAATAATGATACGTTTTATCAGAATTTCTAATTGTTTTCAGTGGCATATTTGTTTTGTCCCTTATAATCTTCACGAATATTGTCCACATCGAAAAGAAAAGGAACTACTGGATATGTAACGAGATAGTGGCTGATGTAAAACTAGCGATCCGATGGAAAAAAATTGGAACTCTATCAAGGTTGGAAATAAAAATAACTGTATATGCATTTTGTAAACGCGACTGACGCCGGACCGGGCAGATATCGTTCTGTGCGAATAAAAACGGTACCCCGTGACGATTGGTGGTGTTTTTATAGTGTTGTGACGCGGTACAGGATACAGTATTGACGTTCGCTGTTAACGTTCCGTTTTAGAAACGTCAGGAACGTATTTGTTACTGCGTGTGTGTGTGTGTGTGTGTTGGTGGTGGGCAGGGTGGGTGATAAGAGATTCATGAGGGTTTTATGACTTGAGGCTAACATCTGATTGTGGTGGAAACGCCCTGAACTAAGCCAACAGCAGACTGGCAAACGCCACGAAAATTAATACTTATCTCGTAGTACGTTCTTTAAAGGTAGACAATTACGAGTTAGCAAGACTATAAACAATATGTCCGACTCTCTCCTCATTGGTAGCTTTATGGAACCGGAGCAACGTTTCGGTAGCCAAAATCTGCGGCCGTCTTCGTGGCAACTATATGACTTGTATACTTATACTTATATATGAAAAATCGCAAAAGCCCTTGTGGCGTACAAATTTAAAGGGAACTTTAAGCACAATATGAATATAGTGTTGACTTTTGGTAATTTCAAGATTTTTTGACGTCATGGTCCAAAAAGTGTTGAGGAATTTTGATAAAAGCACAGAAATTCATGTGGGGTATCAGATTAAAGGAATTTTTAACTAACATGTGAGTGTAGTGTTTTGTATTGGAAATTTCAAAATTTTGGAACCCCAGGGTCCAAAAGAAAGAAATAAAAATTGTGACAATCCAGGAGGGTGTCAGACTAAAGGGAATTGTGACCCAAATTCGACTGTTTCGGATTTTTAGTGTTTTTTTGTACGATTGTGTGCCTTACAATTGTTATACTCGTTAAGAAATAAAAGAGTATTCTAAATTTTCAAATTTTTCCCATAATTGAAAATACTCTAATATCGAAATTTGTGTAATAATAAATGTACTTCGTTCAAAATAGTGAGCGAGTTCTGCAGCTCAGGGTGCTTACTAGTTAATTTTAGAGAAAAATGATTGTCTTAAGTTGTGGGGAATATAGCCTACAACTTCACGAAGTAATTAATTTTAACAGGTTTCTTCTTCGCTTTGTGCAACTTAATTAATTTTAACAATCAGCTTTGCTGTTTTGTCGTAAAACGCTGTTGTGTATATTTTGCTTTGAGACTTTAGCAGACGGCAAACGCAGAATTGATCGCTGTAACCCCTACGTCTGGCACGGACCGTTGTTTTCTAGTCGTTCTCTGCCTATTGGAAACCGCGTCGGGAGTGATTACTGCATCCCTCGTCGTCATTCACCCGTACGATCGTCAACACTTGACATGTTTCTCTCCCCGTTGACGTTTCATCCCCTCCAGGGTATTGGATAGATTAACAGACCAGACCCCGACAGATGGCAGACGGCAGACGCCGCTCATGGCGTAGGGAGGCTCTGTCACTCATTTCCTATCGGACTAACCACTCGAGTCTGCGTTCCCCTCCCCTTGATATGCACAGTACCTTGAATAGGATTTATAACAATTATGGGCAGTGTTTCCTTAGCAAATAATGGCTGTCCTAACTTTAGTACGATTTTTGCGGGGTTCAACAATTATAGCAGGGTACAGAGTTACAAAAAGACGCTTTTATTTCCACGTTGCGAAAAATTGATGGGTAGTCGAAACTTCGTCGTTTTAACTAACGATAAAACTATGGTTTCTTAATTAATTTATAGTTTCCTTTGCAGTGAACGCCTAAACTAAGTTTTTTTTAAGGTTTGATTCTATCAAAATCTGTTTTATTACTATTACACGTAATTTTTATATTTTTCTGAATAATTAAAAATATTTTTTTTTATTTATTGTGTCTATGTATATAAAATTAATACATTTAATACTCCGATTTTTGTGAAAGAGTTATTTAGTATTTTTGATTATTATGTTTTCAGTGTTATCTGTAATGTTTAGGTTATATAACTGGCCAATTGTAAATAATATGTTACATTTTTTACAAGAATATTTTTATTAATTTGTTTTACTCTGTTTCAATAGGCTTCTTTACTGTCATCTTCAGAATATAAATATTATACGTCTATACATGTGTAGTATCTATATTGTACAGGGCTATACAAAATAAACAGGTGCACCGTACACGATATATTAAATTTACATTAACCATAAACTTGGATGGTAACGCATATTAATGCTAATAATAGCAGAAAGTTTTAAATTCAGGAAAGCAAAGCTGGGCGAAAAGAAGAAGAATTTAAATAAAGCAAAATGATACGCAAGCGTTTAAGTGATGGATTACGGTCCGTTATCTCTTTCTCTTCTTAGGTGTACGTGAACCTTTCTAGATTTATTACAGTATGTTGGTTCGACCGGATCTCCAAATTAAATATGTCTGAAATTCGTTGTGCAATAACGAGAAAAAGATTTCTTGCTTATCTTGGGCGCTGCCAAACTGGACGGTATTGTTTGCGTTATCTAAAAAGCAGACCCGTGTTTTACTTTAGGTAGTGTTTCGTAAACGCTTCTTTGTTTTGTACTGTACGTGAGACGCAGATAAGAAGAGTGCATTTGACACTACAACCTTACAATATCAGAGGTCCAATGAATCAGAAATTAGCACGCTCGTACGTTTCAATTATTCCCTTGCCAGTGTTTCTTGGAAGTAGATATTTTATACGAGGGGGTACCCAAAAATAACAGGAATTTTTTTTTTATAGCTATGTATTTAACTTTTTTTTTACAAAACAACCTTATCACCTTCAAAGTACTCTCCATTACACTTAATACATTTGTTCAATCAATCTGCGATCCCATTCCTGGAAACATTTTTCAAACTCGTCTGTTGTGATGGCCGACAGCTCCTGTCTCGTTTTTTTCTTTACTGCTTCCACGTCGTCAAAACGTTGTCCTTTCATGTCCCTCTTCATTTCCGGAAACAAGAAGAAATCGCACGGAGCGAGGTCAGGTGAGTAAGGGGCGTGGGGCAAGGGAGTCATGTTGTTTTTGCTAAAAACTGGCACACTGAAATGGCTGCGTGAGCACAAATTTTACAGTGACCCTTCTCATCCCCAAATCTTCTGACAAAATTCGCTGAACCGAGCTTCAAGTTATTCCAGATAACGTACTAATCTCTTCAATGGTCCGTCGTCGGTCTTCAAGCATGATTGCATGAACTTTTTCAACATTTTCGTCAATTCTGGAAGTTGACGGACGTCCAGAACGAGGTTTGTCATCAATTGACATTTCACCTTCTTTGAAACGAGAAAACCATTGGTACACTTGAGTTTTTCCCATAGCACTATCCTTGTAAGCTGTTTTCAACATCACAACAGTTTCTGCGGCGTTTTTCCCAAGCAGGAAGCAAAATTTCACAGCAGCACGCTGTTCACTTAAATCCGCCATGACAAAAAACGAGGAGCAAGCGAAACTGCTTTAACAAAACGAATTACTGTGACCGGACACAACCTTCCCAGGCGACAACAATGACGGCACTGAACTCGGAACGAGTTGTGCTACGCTCCCCTAGCTGGAGAAATGCGTACTACGTAAGCTCCGCCAATCGCAGCGCTATTCCGGTTATTTCTGGGTACCCCTCGTAGAGCTAATATGTATTTCTTAAAGATGGACAGAGGGTAAAGATTCAGATACCAATGTCATAATGCCACTGTTACTATAATAATCAGAAACAGTCAACTGCCTTCTTCTTCTTCTTCAGGCTGTGGACCTTACGTTCCGTTGCCCACTCCTTGGTCTGACCATCTCTTCTTTGGTCTTCCAATTCGCCGTCCTTTCGGATTATAAGCCAAACATTTATCCTGTTCTTATGCATTCTTTCAATATATTATTGAGTATTTCATATAAAAACTCGTACGTCATGTAGAACAACAGAAACAAACGGGCCGTTCTATGCACTGTCGTACGATAAATTTTTCGTTCCGAACTCAAAAACATATCGTGGTGTCCTAGGAAACGCATCCGGTAAAATATCGGATGCGTTGTCTAGATACATGGGTCGTAATGGTTCCGTACGAATATGCCCATGTATCTAGACAACGGATCCGATATGTTATCTGATGCGTTTCCTAGGGTACTACAATAGGTTTTTGAGTTAGGAACGATAAATTTATCGTACGATAGTGCGTGAAGCGGCCCATTTGTTTCTGTTGTTGTATATGACGTACGAGTTTAAGTATTACCAAAAGGAGATAGGCCTACAAATTCTCTTGTTTCTTATTTTCTTTTAAACAGTAACAGCTTAGTAAAGTCACAGTGTAAAGTAACACTGTTAATACTTTTAGTTTCAATTTATTTCTTATAACAAATTATGTGATACAGGTATGTGTATAATACGTATATAATAATAGGTATTTGTACGTGTTATTTTTTTGGAACGGTTTCGTTCGTACCTATTATTTTCAAGTACGTACTAGTTTAGCACACCTCTAGTGTGAACAAACTCTTTCAGTGATGCCATCATCAGTACTGAAAATGGATCCATGCGTGTTGTATGCAGATTATCGGTTCGTTTTTATAAGCTTCAGAAGCGGGACCCCACAGCGCTTTCCTGTTCTGGATTTCGTCATTGAGCCTTTCTGAATTAATGTCTTCTATATTTACAAAACAAATTAATAAAATCACACCATAATGTGAATACCATTGATTACTTGGCACAACTGGCCTCGCCGACGCTAGGCAGGAAGGTTGGCAGCACTGATATCTGACTATATGACTATACGAACTTGCGCGAGTGCATAAACGGAACGATGTACAGTTGTGTGTTTGGTGTCGAAACAACTCAACAACAGTTTTCATGATGAGGGCAATCAAAATACCTATTGACTGATCCATGCTAAACGTTCGATGGTTAAACATGTATTGATTGACAGTCACTACTAATTTAAGGATTTTATTAATTTTTAACGTAAGAAAAACGTTTCTGACATTTAAATCTCTTGCTTAGCTGTCGATTTTACGAAAAATAGCAATTTTCTTAACGATTCAGTGAAATATTCCATTTGTAGTAAAGAATTTTGAAGTAAAAAAGTAGGTTTTTGCAACACTGAGAGCTATGCAAATGTTGAAGTTCTAGAAAAAATTAAATATGAAGACCAGAAGACCATCAATGGCAGATTGACTGTGTGAATATCTGAAGGTTATTGGCATCTTATTCTCATTTCAGTTAAATTATACCACTGGAAACTTTAAAGTTCGGATAAAATTTGCTGCAAAGTAAAAATGTGGAAAGTAAACTTTCCATCGCTAAACATTAAAATTAATAAAAGTTGCAGCTTTGTCGTGTTTACTTGGTGAACAGCTACTTGTCATGTTCCGGACGAGGCCTTTCAGTGTTTCCACCATTTTCAAGTCCTAAACCACGATGAAGTTGCAATGGTGGAACTTTGCATGGTGGAAATTGACTATTCTAAAGTCGTAAAGCTTTTTTATGTTGACCAGTGTAATTGCCACTTCAGGGACCCAGCTACACGTATTTATACACACTCTCGAAATGTTTCGACTGGAAGCTAAGTTAGTTGTGAGAATTGGACAGATAAAAATAGATGTAGACTAGGATACGAGAAGCGGTGCCTGCTGTAGACAGACAATTCGCTTTATATGCGTATTAAGTTAGCCGTATATTTGGTCGTTTGCGAGTCCGACATCGCGTCGGCTTTATTGTACTAGAAATCAGGCGCGAACCTAGGATTTCATTGGGGGGGGGGGATTTTTTCAACCACATATTGTTTTCTTAGAGTATTCTTTCATATTATAATGAAAACCGTGCCAATAAATTAAAACTAATGGGTACATAATGGCTGTAATTCACAAATTTCATAAAAATCAGTTAACATACAGTTTGACTTGGAAGCCTAATAATACCTTTCTGTGTAATATAAATACTTTAAAGAGAACGTTAAAATTACGAAAATAAATTTTGTATGTGTATGTGTGTGTTTGTGTTGTAGGGTTAACACATGCAAGAACACGAAAATTTTAAATGAACGTATGTTTAATTTTACAGTATTTTGTTTCTTAGAGCTAGGTAGAGTCTATTACAACAACCCATCTCCATTATAAAAAATAATGTTAAGAAATTAAAACTCATTCACATTATGTGCTATGTGATTAAAGTTATCAGCATGTAACATTAAGTTAAAACATAAAAAGATATGGCCATATTTATCGTAACCAGCGGAAAAACGTATCCTACTCTCGTTCTTCAAACGTAAGCTACTCCCAAGTTTCTTTCAACATCTGTTATATTTATTATTAAGTATAATGCCTATTATTGTAGATTATTTAAACTTGTCTTTGACCCAAATAGTAATTTTTTAAAATTGACAAAACTTGGAAGTCAGTTAATTACAATTCAAAAAACACAACCAGTCAAAAATTTTTGCTTCAAAATTTTTAAATTTTTTTTCGGATTTCGGGGGTGGGGATATATCACCCTATCCCCCCTCTGGGTTCGCCCCTGCTAGAAATGAATTACAGAGTAGTGTGTTTCAGCAAAGCGAGCTGGTACCGTTAACGTTACGTTAATTGTGTTTGTTATCGGCGTGGTGGCTGAAAATAGACCCAGTGTGTGTATTCTATGTGATAGAGATCTTTAATGTAGTTATATGTAACATGAATAGTGACGACTTGGGGAACAGTGACAGTACTATTTTGAAGTTACTGAAATAATTTGTTCATGAAGAACCATGATTTATTATCGTCTCTGAAGGGGTATTAGCAGAAACCAGAATTCGCTGAGGAAGAGAATTCACTTGTATAGAACACAGTGCAGGCTATCAGTCTTGGATTTAAATGTGGGGAAGAATTTTTGACGCTATATGTATGAATTGTGGTTCTTTACGGCAGTGGCACGTGAACTTTGGAAATACCAAATAGGCGATGAATTGATGTTTCCGAAACGTAGTAGTACCGAACGATGTTAAAGATCACATAGAGGAACAAGGTAAAGCCTGAGTAGGTCTTTCAGAGGATTCGAGGTAGAAGCGTTTACGGAAGACTTGTCAGGTGAAAGAATAAGATGACGGGATACGTTCTGAGTCACCACAGCTTAGTTAATACGGTAGGTGAGGGTGGTAAACAGTGTAGATGATGACGGGAGACGGCTTACATGAATCGGATTATTCCTGACGTGGGTTGTGGAAGTACTGTTGTGGTGAAGAGGGTTCACCGGTGGGGGGGGGTGACTAGAGGATTGCATCGGACCAGCCGGAAAAGACTGATGTCTAGAAGAGAGATACCACAGTATTGAAGTCAATATAATGGGAAAATTTCAAGTAATGACTATAGGAAAAGGAAAGAATGCAACGAAGATTGAAATTGAAGGAGCAAGTAATTGAGCAAGTAAGTTCTAATACCTGAAAAATGGGCGAAAAAAGAACGGGTCAATTTACACTCTATAATCTATAAAAGTCTGTGACATCCAAACAAGATGGCTGAAAGATGCACCGTGTAAGCCGTAGAGGTAAAATTCCTGGGAACAGCTAGTTATACCCTTGTCCTTCCTATTTTTGTGTAATTCCTTGTCATAGGTGTTAAAAAGAGAGTTAACAGTGAGAAATGTTGAAATTAGTAAAAATCTGGACATGCGATCTAGAGGCATGTCCAGATTGAATTTATTATAGGGAGGCAATTAAGTTGGTGGGGTGGGGACATCTAAGTGTACGGAACAGGCAAGGTCAGTGAAACAGATTTAGGAAACAACAGTTATTTAGGAAAAATAAAGAAGATGCGAGAAGGAGACGAACTTAGAAGAGAACGGGCAAAAATTGTGAAAAGAAAAGAAATAGCATGACGCGAAGAGACGGGCACAAAGAACTAGTGGAAGAAATGTGTGTAATATTAAAGACTGCATAAAATATACTCTATAGCATAGTATGGCTCCAAGTACGGACTATGTATACTATGTATATTACAGATCTATGGGAACTGTACTGAGGTAACGATTGCTACAGCCAGAACAAATCTAATAAAAATATAGTCGCCAGTTCAGACCGTTTCGTCCGACCATCGTGCACTCCAGAAGCTTCTGTTGCACCAATCACCGCGTTGTAAGTTCCTTTTCCCCATTCCTCAAGTAGTCTCCACTCCGTTATCTCCTGCGTCTACCACGTTTCCACCAAATATAGCACCTTTTTGGGCCAACGATCATCACACATCCATTTCACGTCGCCATATAGGCGGTGCCTAAAATTGTCTTCTCAATATACAGTTGGTTCTTGATATTCTCATTTCTAATGCGCTGGGTCCTGAACATCCCATAAGACCTTCTCCAAAATTCCATTTCCAGTGCTTGGAGCTTTAGGAATTTCTTTTGTTTATCTCCTCTAAGTTTTAGAGTGATAGGTGACTATACTTTCTGAAGTGACAGAATAATTCATCTTTTTGGGGTTTGTGGGTTATTTTCCCACTCCAAAGCACCAATTTCTATAGCAATTCTGATTCTACGTTTTCTTTTCCTTCCATTCCTCGTACCTTATACTTCCAAGGCATTTTCCTTGAAGTCTCAGAAAAGTCTCAGCAAATGAATTTGAAAATTTATCTTCTTCTTCTTCTTCACTAAACGGATTAGGACCAAGTTGACCTGTTCCGGATCCCATCATCTCCACGGTCTACCAACATCACTATTCCCCTTAGGTTCATATTTCATGGCTACCACTGGTAATCGGTTATTTTGGCATCAGTCCAAGTGATGGCACCATCTCCTCTCATAGTCTTTAGTTCAAATTTTACATGAGAAGAGTTGTATGTATGAAAAGTTTGATACAATCTCGACCAGAAAAGAGATTAAGATCTTGAGATTAAGAAAAGATAAATAACTTTCTGTGTATACATTGGAAGAATGGCACCAGAATTGATAACAAATAAGATCCTCAACCTCCCGGAGAATATAAAGATACAAACATCGTGGGTGGAAGAAGTCTATTAGGATCTGGTAAAATGTGGATTCAGAGAAACAGAGAAGTGTTTGCGGAAAGAAAATTGCGCAGGTAAGGGATCTCTCCGAAGAGAAACCAAGGGGATGGTACCAGAAAAAGAACGAACAAAACCCGTAGATAACGACGAAACTGTACTGCTAAATCCTGAAGTGCAGTTAAGTTGTATCAAACGAGAAAAAAAAAAGTTCATATCTACAGCTAGTGTTTGTATTGAATGTTTACAACGTCACAAGCTAACGGATATTGTTCTTTTATCTTGCTGTGCAGATTGTATACCTACATTGATTTGAAAAAGAAAAAAGTACCAGTACACTAGCTTCCGGCGCAGAGTACCGGAAAGATTAAAAGTCGTACGTTGGAGATTTATTTTGTTTCTTTTGTTTTGTAGCCGAACGTTATTTACGGTAAATCGGTAACTAACCTTGAACGGAAACTAAATGTCACGTCACACTGGAAAGATTTGTTGTTCGGTGTATTTTTAATCGTTGTTTGCGCCACCTCATTGTGTACGCTGTCAGCGATAACGGAGGATTTGCAGGTCATTTGTTTCTAACCAGTGGTGTGTGTGTATAAATGAGTGCTTTTGTTAGCTACAAAATAGCTTCTGAATTAATTAAAAAGAAGTAATAAATTTAAACAAAGTGTTCCGACAGGCTACTGGAGGAATTGACATATAAAGTCAGAATTTGTGGATAGATTGTTTTCCCGCCGTAACTTGGTTATTTAATTAACAGATTTGAGCAAACAAGATATTGAGTTCATAATAAATGGCGTAACATTTTATGAAATAAACTATAATTTGATAAAATTTACAGAGCTATTAGTGATCAAAAAATTGAAGTGACCGCCATTTCGAAATGTGAGATCACAAAATAACCGTGATATTTTTATTTATTAAAGAATATTGACGTAAACATGTGTAACAAATTCCATTAAAATAATTATAAATATGTCACTACTAACTAGGAACACAAATTTTTTATTGGTAAAAATGTAAAACTTTTACCTTGTAGCCTGAACTAGTTTTCGCTGATTACAATCTTCGTCAGAGGCTGTCGCTAGGAGCGCTGTTTGTCTTGTTCTTGGTGTCGGCGCCGTCGTTCGAAAGATCGATGTTGTGTGTGTGTAGTGTGATATGTTCGAATAGTGTGTGTGATTTGAATTGTCTCTGTTGTTTTAGGATGTTGCTTTTATGTGTTTTTGTGTGTTTGTATATTTCTAGTTGTTCAAGAGTGTCTAGTTTTCGGGTTTTTGTATAGAATTTCCATGCTGCTGTTTATGTTTGTGTGTGTGTGTGGTTTGCTCGAATGAGATGGTTTACAAAGGTGGATTCGGTGGTGGAGTGTAGCGCCTTTGTGTTTTCAATGTATCTCTGTTTGAAGCTACGTCTTGTCTGGCCTATGTAGAATTTGTTACATCCTGAGCAGTTTAGTTTGTATGCACCAGGTAAACCAAATTTGTTTTGTTCTTTGTGTGTTTTTTGACAATGTGTGTTCTGTTTTGTTTGTAGTTCTGTATGCGATTCTGTACCCTGCTTTTTTAAACTTGTGGGCTATTTTTTCAGTGTGGTTATTGACGTATGTTAGTGTTATGAACTTGTTTTCTGTCTTTGTCTGTTGTTTGTTTAGTGTTTTGTATAGGAGTTTATTAAGTATTGTTCTCTTGTATCCGTTGGTTTCGGATAGAAATTTGAGCGTGTTTAATTCGTCTTGGTATTCTTTTTCATCCAGTGGGATGTTGTTTAGTCTGTGTATCATGAATGTTCTGAAGGCAGTTAGTTTGTGTTGTATTGGGTGATTGGAGGAGTTGTGTATTAGTGTGTCAGTTGTGGTGGGTTTTCTGTATATACTGAAAATATCCATTAAAATATCTCAATCTCTTCTTGGAATATAAAGTTTTCCTTAAAAATACAAAATCGCGCCCAGATGGAAAACGAGACGTTTACACTGGTGCATAGAATCCGAATATGTGTAGTGAGGACACCTTTTACGTTACACTCTGTATGAGTTCTCTTGTATGTCCAG
Organism: Magicicada septendecula; assembly: GCA_034769895.1. Lineage (NCBI taxonomy): Eukaryota > Metazoa > Arthropoda > Insecta > Hemiptera > Cicadidae > Magicicada > Magicicada septendecula. The sequence goes on from CM068373.1 coordinate 152,806,741, forward strand.
AACAACAGCTCCGACTTCATATAAATCTTTGGATAGTTGCCTAAATTATGTATCGAAGATGAAGATGACAATTTTGATGTTATAAGTTTATACATATTGTCATTTGAGTGTATATAAGTAACTTTCTACTTAGAAAACATTACTTGTGCGTCATGTAAAATAATAACGTTGGCTAATAATGAGGTAGCGTGATCAGCGTTCTGGTGTGGACGGTTGATAATCTACACGCACGACCTACTTGTCCCATAAACGGAACATTTCGAATAATTATTATCTTAACAGAAATAAACAAACCCGAGTGAGAAACGGAGACAAGATTAATATAGACGTGAGATTTCCAACAAGAACTAAATTAGTCTACGTCATCGACATTTTTTGTTTCGTCATCAGTTTCATGGCTACTTTGAAACTGTCGGCCAGTCTATAAGAACACTGTTTTTCGGATTAACAAACGTCGTCTTATTTCTCTTAAAACCAAACGTTTCAACCATACTTGATGAAGCGCCGTCAGTTACCATTTTACACGATTCACGATTCCCTAAACATAATGTCTGTAGACAGTCGAAGTAATAATCAGGAAAATGTAACCCAAATGAATAATATTCAAGAAGCGAAAAGATTCGTCTACGTACGTTTGGCTTCCTGACAAATTCAAGAGGAAATATGGATGATATTATAAGAACACCATTTATCCATCCTCAGCGCTACAGGTTATGTAGGGCCTGTTCTTTCACAAGACGCCCCTGGGCTTCTTTCTTTATGTCCTCCGTCAATCGTCTGTTCGTATAAGGACCCCAAGTCTTCTGACGTCCTCCTGTCCAGCCACATTTCTTTGGTTTTCCTTTCGCCTTCCTGCACGTGGTCTGGCCTGGAATATTCTTTTAAGCATCCTTTGTTCTGTAGGTGACCTGTTCACCACATTCTTCCCACTTCTATCTCACCCAATATTCCATTTTCCCCATAGAGCTCATAATTTCTCCTTATCCTTCACACTCCGTTTTCCAAGAACATCAATAATATAAAATCAGTACTAGCATTACTAGCAAGAGTAGGAAAGACCAAGGTCTATGCGTTGGAAAGAAACTTAATGGTACGAATGAATAAACACTTAATTAATACTCTTGTGTTCTCTGAATTAATATATAATGTGGAGTGCTGGACTATAAAGAAAACTGATCTTGACAGAATTGAAAGGGCATTCTGGAGAAGATTGGTTAGAACACCGTGAATTGCTAGAACTAATCGTTCCATACTAGTAGGATTAAAGACCTTTGTTTACGAGTTTACGACAGTTCAAAGTCGAATAATGAAATATGTCGTACTTATCATCATAAGGAAAGACAGTCAAACTAATAATAAGAAAAATGAATAGTGCAATTCAAATTTGAAGGGTCCAGGAACGATTAGAGCTGCATAGTCCACTGACATAATAACAGAAATAACCAATACGTTTCTGACTTAACTGGTAAGGAGTCAGTTGACGCGGGGAGGGACGCGTGTACAACTGTATCACAATCAAGTTTCGATCATCAGTTCGGCTTTCGACATCACTCAGTGCCATCGTATAACCAATATAATTAGTAAAGCATTAGAAGATAAACAGTATTGCACACCTCATTCCTGGATATCACCCAGGCGTTTGATAAAGTGTGGCACTAAGGACTTTATCAAAACTTCCCTCAACTTACTTTAATCTGCTGAAATCTTACCTGCACAAACGTGAATTCGAGACCAGGGTTAACGGAGAAACGTCTAGTTGTTACTACATACAATCAGGAGTACCTCAAGGGAGTATTCTTGTACGTCCTGTACACTCCCGATATACCAGCCACCAGAGAAACAACAATCGATACATTTGCTGACGACACAGCCATATTTTCAACTAATGAAGATCCTACAGTCGCCTCATTCAATCTTCAAGAGCACTTCAGCTTCATTAGAGAATGGCCACGAAAATGGAAAATCAAGGCCAACGAATCCAAGTCGCTGCATATTACGTTCACCTTACGGAGAGGCAGCTGTACCACAGTTCATCTCAACCACGTCGAAATACTGCAACAAACAGTGGTCAGTGCCTTCATTTAGACGCTAAACTGATCTGGAAACACCACATACAACAGAAAAGAAAACAGCTAGGTTTAAGATTTAAGGTAATTAACTGGCTGATAAGCAGAAAGTCTAATCTAACTATAAACAAGAAACTTCTTCTTTATAAAGCTGTCCTTAAACCCATATGGACTTACGGAATCGAGCTTTGGGGTTGCGCCACCAAATGTAACATAGCAATCATACAGCGATTCCAATCAAAAATCGAACCACACTTTGCACACAGACTTCCATTCCTCCGTGAAGTCATTCATGAACACCATACAAGACTTTACGACCATCGTAACCCGCTGATCATGCCACTTCTACAGCTTGCAATCTACAGAAAATTAAGAAGCCATTGTACCTTTAAAGCCACGAAGTGACATCGCTGAATGGAACACTCCTTCACGTCTAGTTAAACATTTCTTACGCATGTAAACTAATCAGCATATGGGCTTAAGAAATTTATTTTCGAATTGTTAATAAAAAAAGAAAACAAATTGTCAAATTTAAAAGAAATTAAAAAGTCTCGGTGAAGATTCGGTAAGTCGTGTGTTAAGTCATAACCTAACCGATACAGGCGACGACCGAGAAAGAAGACAAGTTTTTCATTCTGTCCGTCCTCTTGGTTCTTTGTCTGAACATGCATAATTAAAAATAAAACACACTCTTAAGAGTACAAAGTAATAGTTTATCAATAACGGTTTTAAATGCGAACCTAACGGGAACGGAATGTTGATAGCAAAAGTGACGTTGGGTTCCGGAAAGGAGATAAGTTAGTACGGCGTAACACCTTCAGCGCATTTGTTAGTACTAATGTGTACCCGCGTGTTCGTCTATGCATCTGTGTGACAGATTATATAATGTATCGTAATGTAAAAATTTTCAGTTACAGCTCAGCATACACGTTGGTAACGTCAAGAACACGGCTGTTGTAACTTTGAAACGCGCTAACGATTGCAGCCGACGTGAACCTTGGTCTGGGAAGGTAGAACAATTACGCAAAAAGCCGGCAGATGGCGCAACAAGAATGCTTTCCGATAAATTGGATTGTATCGTGACGGTACAGGTTCGCGTTAACAGTTCAGACATTTTCTGCCTTCACTGTGATTTTCATTAACAACTAGCCTAATAAAGATTGATTTATTTAACGAGCGAAGCGAGTTTGGCATTTGTCTGTTTGGAGGATGTCTCACTGTAACGTTCGAGTAGTCATTTTCGTAAAACTTAGCAAGCATGTCTATACTTTCATCCCACAGACCCCTATTGTTTTGGAGACAATTGGAGATCGATACTCCAGAAATACCAAGGCCGGGGGGGGGGGGCATAAATGTGAGCAATCAAAATTCTAAAGAACCCGAAAAAATGCAAGTGAGTGAAGAGAATTTTAACCATGTTCTGCATATACTGTTCAGTTTTTGAAATTTCAAAATTTTAGGGCAAAAAAAGGGTCAAAGATTTTTAAATCTATGCCAGCTTCAGACTAAAAGGAATTTTAGTCCAAATTCGATTGAAGTGTTTGCTCAGATAATTTTTCAACGTAGGGCACCTCGGGGTAAAAATCGAAGTCAAAAATGTTAAGAAAATTGTGGAAATTATCGGATGGCGGGCGGTGGCGTAACTACGGGGGGGGGGGTAATCCCACCGTAGAGCTATTAATATTTTCAGTTAAATTCAATAAACACTTCACGTAGCCCTATTAAAACCCAGTTGCGTATGTTAAAATAAGGTTTGTAAATAATTGTATAAGTAATTGCGTAGGAGGAATCTTAAACATTTCATTTGTCCTGAGGAATATGGGGTGCCCAACGTGTAAACTAGTCTCCCTCCTCCGAAACTAGTCTCATCCTCCCCCTCAGGAGCAGATCTTTGTTACGACATTGATTTGTGGCATCGAGTTGTGTGAAATTTTATTCAAAATACAAACTCAGTGTCTTTAATAATTTTAAAAACTTTTGTAAATTTGGCCGCCTTCAAAACATTTATAAGCTGTGTTTTCAAAAATCTGTACATATTGTTAACAGTTACGTATATTTGAGAAATGTATCAGCCTGTTGATATGAACTTAGATAAGTCTATAGGAAACATAATGTAAACTTAAAAGCTAGGACTAAATTATTTATCATTTAGACTTTGTGATTATAAATTAATGTAAAAAAACCCAATGCAATAGTTAATAATTTTCAGTATTTATTTGTATGATTGTCTACTTTACAATTTTTAGTTTACAAAAGAGTAGTGGAGTAGTCGAGTTTTCGTAATTTTTTATAATTGAGAAATTTTTTAAATTTAAATTTATCTTATAATAAATATATTTCGTTCAAAATAGTGAGGTCAGGGAACTTATTAGTTATATTTACGTTTGAATTAAGTAATTAAATATTACCTGAATAGTCCGTCTTGTGGTTCACTTGTTTATATTAAAACACAACGCGTTTCGGAACTAAAGTTCCATCCTCAGGTTATTTTCCTCGTTAGAGGTCGTCACAACATTAAAACACAAAACACAAAGAACAACAACAGGAAGAAAAAACGGGCATCTACAAAATTAAGTGTAGTGACTGTAAGTGCTTTTATATAGGCCAGACGGGGAGATCGTTTTTACAACGATTTAAAGAACATGTAAGTTACCTAAAAAAGATCTAGGTCAAACAAAATCTAATTTTGGCCGTCATTTAATGGATAGTAACCATAATTACACAAACCTGGCTACAAATCTTGCACCTTTACATGTTTGTAAAAAAGGCCGTTATATGGATGCCGCTGAGGAATTCAAAATTTATAAGGCACATAAGTTATACCCTGAACATTTATTAAACGATCATTTGAATTTCCACTCAAACGCGCTATACGATACGGCTTTACAAGTCTCAGAACGTCTGAGACTTACGTCACAGATAAGACAATGAATGTGTTGACCAGAGACGGCAGTCGTTGTAACTTCCTCGCGGTGCGCACCGTTATTCTCGCGCGATAATGATTGTTTTATATATGTGTTTTAAATGTTGTTGTTCTTTGTGTTTTGTGTTTTAATGTTGTGACGACCTCTAACGAGGAAAATAACCTGACCATGGAACTTTAGTTCTGAAACGCGTTGTGTTTTAATATAAACAAGTGAACCACAAGACGGACTATTCAGGTAATATTTAATTACTTAATCTATTTGTGGTTCGGATACGAATATGAAGTATTTTACGTTTGAACTCTATTGATGCAAGGAAAAACTAATACCTTTTTAATAATGGAGAATAGGCCCATTTGGTAGACACGAACTCATTGTCTAAATGTGTTGTTATTGTACGTTTTTGTGTGACATTTTTCGGTTGAAAATCCGTGGTCCATTGACATTTAGGTGTCTTTGGAATGGTTGTGACTAACATCCAATGGAGATGGTTACCTACCGGAGACGTACCAGAAACGTCTAGCCGAAGAAATATCCTATAAAATGTGATTTTCAGTCTTCTACCTGTAGAATTTTAAATTTTGTGAAAATCGAATTGGGACCCTGAACACAAAAAATGTACCATAAAGTATTTGTTGTATACGTTCTTCATTGGAACGGAAAGTAATAAGGAATATTTATAGCCGTGTAAAAGAACGAGAAATCTGGAGGATGGTGAAGAACTATGATAGGTCTATAGGTATTATACTCAAGGTAGAAGACGTAGTACGATTTGTTAGGGCATTTTGAGAAAATGTGCCAACACAGGCAACTAAGGAACTAAGGGAAATCCTGTATGGTAAAGTAGGAATACCGAGAATGCTATGGATGCAAGAGGGGGGAAACAGATCTGGGAAGGACGGGAATTAAGAATTGGAGGAAGAAGTGAGTAGAGGCGGATAGTGGAGCAAGTCAAAGTCCACGCAGAGCTGTAGCGCTTTAGAAGATGAAATCTTCTTTACTGGAACAGGCGCAGGCTATATAGCTGCCCTTGGGCCTGTTGATACCTGACATCACTCAGGATGCTATCCTTCCACCGATCCTTAGGCATTCCTCTCGATCGCATTACACCTGGTATGTCATAGTAGAGTATTTTTCCTGTCCTGCAATCTTCCGTTCTCAGGATATGACCCAACCACGTCAATCTCTGTATCGTAACGATGGAAGTAAGGCCAAGATTCCTACAGGCTACATCCTATAATGCTTTGCTTTCTACGTCTCTAAAAATGATTGTTGACTATTGTTGATTTTTCACAAAATCGGAGGCGATTGTACCTCCAATTGTTGGTACACTCCGAAATTGGGAAGACTACGTGTCTTGTGACGACACTAAAGTTTTTGACGCAAAGTTGACAGTTGTGCGAGAAACTCGGAGACTGAAGGCAAAAGTTTATTTACAAGTACGTAGAATTGTTTCACGGTTGGGAATATTGCTTTTATTAAAGGGATTGTGTCCGAAAAACGTTGCGAGGCGGCAATTACCGCGTAAAACGTCTTTCTCGAGGCCGGTGCAATTTGAAAGCACTTAATTTAATTACCGTGAGCCGCGTTTGTTTTTTGTAACACCGAGAGACTACGAACGCCGGGAGGCATTTGGGAGAGACAAAGAGAGTGATGACTGATGATGAGTCATGTATAAACGAGTTTCAGTCGGTAATAACTGGTACAATTTATTTAATAACTCGTTTATGTTCATCCACAAGCGCGCAGAGAACTGAGAAAAAGATAGAGAGAGAGAATGAGTGAGAGAGAGCGAGTGAGACAGTGAGTGAGTGAGAGGTGTTACGGGGGGAGAAACACCGAGAGAGAGAAGACTGGTTCTGAAAGCGTACGTCAGGAATGATTTGCAGCGAGAGCTATGTTGGAACCCACTGCAGACGGGATTATAATTAATAATTCTATATTATCGCTAGTGCTATCCGACGTCCTACACTAAGCCTTGTTGTAATCGCGTTATTCACGCTTTCTCCGCGTTATAAGAGTTACCGAATAACTCTTTTTATTTCTATGTTGCGAACGTCGGTTTCCGGAAAGTGTGCGGAATTATTTTTACTACTGAGGAAGGGGTCTGCTGGGTGGCCGAAATTTGTAGTTATGATAATATCAATGAGCAATCGACCACGGCCCAACAGCCCGAAAATTAATCTTTTAAATAATTTTTACTTCCTCAAGGGAATGGAAGAATGGTGATTGCGAAAAAATCCTGTTCGAGATAAGGGCTGATTCTGATTGTACTACCCTCAAAACGTGAAGAAAAGTCATTTTCCGAAAAGTGTCTGTGTAGAATTTTTTCTATCGCGAACGATAACTACCTCAAATTCAAACGAATCAAATAATTTTTTGCATATGTGCCTGAGTTATAGAGGACACAAGGCTACTGATTTTGGTGAAAAGATCGGTTAATGGGAAGGGGTAGTTTACATGCAACTTTTAATGTTTTAACAAGAGTAAAGTACTTAATTTTGATAAATAAAGTATCCTGACAAGAAGGTCATAATAATACACTGTAGAAAAATAGATGAAATATCTAGAAATTAAAATGGTAGTTGAAGGGGGAGGGGCTAATTTTCTATAAATGAAAATGATAGCTGAAGTGGAAGGAGATAATTTTTATATGTGTACTACGTTACCGCCCACAAAAAGAATTAGTTTCTATGGAAATATTTCATTTCAATTGGTCAAACATAAAACTATTTACAAGGAATACACCTAACTTGTTAGAAATTATCGAACCGAATTCAAGTAAATGATTTTAAATATAAATCTTATTACATGGAAATCAAGTATGGGTTTTCTCCATACCGATTATTTTTATTCTTACTTGTAGAACATATCAAATACATACGTTATGTCGTGAGACACTCTGTGAATCTGTGTAATCTCCACACACACACACACACACACACACATACACACACACACACACACACACACACACACACACACAGAGGCGTATCGTAAGATTAGTGTTGATACGCAAACTGTGATTTAAGACAGCATAGGTGGACTGCGATTTAGACAACTGTAAAGTTTTCACGGAATCGTCGTACACAGATGGTTAGTGCATGATAACCTTTGGTTAAATTGAATCAGTTTAATTGCTACCGTATTTTAACCGTAACGTATAGTGTGCAGTGTGCAGTCAAGGTTTGCGTGGTCACAGCTGACGTTAAGGTCGATACGACAATAATACGGGTCGAAATGCTAACTATAATGCGTACAATTAATTTGATTGGTTGCAGAAGGAATAATGTCACGGTCGCCTGTCCCCTGTCAATTAACTAAGTGTATACGTGTGTTAAGTGCTGTTGTAGTGAAAGCGCTCCGCCACGATGTTTTATAAAACATAGTAAATCACGTGGATGACGTCGCTCAATGGGACGTTATGCCTCATCAGTTAAATCAGGGGTCTCCAAACTACGGCCCGCGAAGGGCATTGTGCGACTCGCGGCAACTCGGCCGATGCTGCGTGCAGTTTTTAAATAGATCGTCAAAATACTTCAAATATTGTAACATTTTACTAAACAAGAAATAAGTTCAGTAAAATGTTACAAATTTTGTACAAGTTTAAAACATTTACGTGGTTAATGTGGTCGTTCGTCTGGCTGCCTTGAATGAATCACGCTTTTCACTCCCATCAGTTTGAGTGATGATTTCAAGGAAATAAAAAACTTTGCAAGAGCAATGTTTTAAATGTTTGCATCGACCTATATCTGTGAACAAACGTTTCAAAAATGAATTCTGTAAAATCAAAGTACAGGGCTAACTTGACAAACACTTGAAGTCCATTCTAGTGATAGGAGCTTCAAAATTTGACCCAAAATGGACAGACATTATATGTCAGAAGCAACACCACACATCCTATACTTACATATAAGACAGCAAAAAAATAATACATAAGAATAAACCTGTTTTAGTACCAAGCCACGTGTCCGTTAACTATATGAAAAATATATTGTACTAACCGTCTGTGACTTCTCGTAACACGGGGGGTTAATGCGCGGGGGGTCGCTGCGCAGTGTACACTGTTTGCCCGATTCATGTTACAAAAAGTATATAGTTTATATGTTAAATTGTGCTATTTATGGTTTTAACGTTTGACAAGTATATCAGTGAATGATATGTGCTAAATATTTTATGCTTTGAAAATGAGACAAGTGTCTCGAAACATGTCGCAATAAGAAAGGACATCATACGAGAAGTCACAGACGGTTAGTACAATATATTTTTCATATAGTTAATACATAAGAAATATCTTAGTATGTTATTTTTCCTTACTTTTATTTAGATTATTTTGAATAAATAAATTTTTCTTTAGATAAGTCTGCTTAATATTTATTTACATACCTATTTTATTGACTTGATTATTTCGTAAACCCAAAAAAAGTTAAAAATACCGTATGTGTGTGTGTTGGCCCGCCTGACTTCCAAGATTTTTCAATTCGGCCCTCAAGTGAAAAAGTTTGGAGACCCCTGAGTTAAATATTGTGACGCGTAACGTGCTGTGAATAGCAAAGTCCAGTATATGTCCTACCATTATATCCACACGGCTTTGGTCCCGTCGAGAGTCTTGCGTCATTAGTCACTTTGTACACCGAACACGGCCGAGACAAACACGTCAGAGACGAAGCATATAATTTCAGGCGTTCTCCAGTAATGATTCTGGTACCGTTTCTCGTTTTGAGTCAATATACTGTGTGATGAAGATGTGGCTGGTGGGTTCTATTATTGTCAGATGTGTTCGGAAGAAGAAGAAAAGCCGGTTCGGAAGTTTTAGGGGCACGTAAATTATCTTTAAATTTACATACTTACCAAAATGTGCCTAATAGTGTATAATATATATTTGTGTCCACAACTACCTACCACACGGTCCTTGATGAACCTTGTGTGACGATTTTTTATAAAAAAAAAGGAAATAAAAGAAATTTTTTTAATTTAAAATCTCCCATTAAAACAAAACATAAACCCCTAAAGAAAATGATAAAGTAACACCGCAATAATACCCAAAATAAACAGTTTAAAACCAAAAAGAATTCGAGAATAAAATTGAGAAAACACCCCTTAATAATTAACCCTGCTTTAACCTGCCGAAACCGGCATCAACACGCCAAATTACCCGTGAATAAGACTAATAATAGTATTAAATTGCAACTTGATAAAAAACATAACGATGTACAATAATAAAATAAAAAGTAAGAGATACCATAGTAGAATTAAATATGTCAGAGAATAAACGAATAGATATTAATCGGAATATGGAACTACTTTTATGCTGAATAGTAAACGACGCGAGATTACTACTCTCACCCCTTAACGAAACACACTTGAAATGGAGCGGTCGAACCGTAAACAGCATACAGCCGTGATGCGGTACAATAATAATACTTAAAAAGTTAATAAAGTCGCCAGTTGAGACGTAGCGGCTCCCAGTACACATTTAAAATCATGTGAACCGCGAATATAGTCTAACAGCGTAATTACAGTAAATATGTAGTAAACGAGTGAATGTGGATGAGAATTGCGCGTCTATGACATCTCTAAAAATCTTAACAATAAAGTGTATGTAATTAGAAATGTGGTAAAATCATAATGTGAAACTCAAAAACTAAACCAACATGTGACGTGAATACAAGTGAATAAAACTTTTGTGCAAATGATCCAAAACAACGAGCGATTACTACAACTCATTGAGAAAGAGTTGGACTCACCATGACTAAAATGACTTCAGAACTTCACCATCACCGGATACGAACCTAACAACAGAAACCTGATCTTCAAAAAAACTACAAGACACAAGGCACAACCGAGAGAGTCGCCGATTCGCCGAGGATGATACACACAGGTGCCACGGAAGTTTAGCTTCCGTGGTTCAGAACTTGAAGTAGAATAATACATGATAAACACTAAATAGATAAAAAATAAACGTAAAGTAAAACAAGAAAGACTGAATTAATTAACATAAAACTGTAATTTCATGCGTAGCAATAACATGCGTTAATTTAAATATTTTTTTGTTAAATAAAGCAATATTTCAGATGACACAAGAATAAATATAATAAATGAAATATCATATGCTGAAACAAAGTACTCGGATCCGAGGGCATTAATAAAAGAAAGGCTATGTTAACTCATTACTAAATTACTCTAATTCGCTTTGTACAAGAGGTGCAAATGTTTTAACTTTTAATATACTCATTGCTAAATTTATGTAATAAAGAGATGTCATGGTCCAAAATGAGAGTGAATAAATCTACAAAACCCCTGTCAATATCCCTCAATTCACGGGATCCTATTTAACAGTTATTTACGAGTTTGTTAAGATTATGGCTGCCTGTTTAATTGACCTGAGCCAATTAACCAGGTTCCCGATATTATAACGATAGAAGCGTTATACTTGACCTTCTTTCAATCCTTCTCCACGCGTTCCTGTTCTCAATCTTCTCTCCCCATCCCCAAACCCTCCAACACACACCACATCCAGGCATCGTAATCTCGGTCTTCTTATCTTCTTAGACGTAAAACACGTTAATTTTTGAAATCCTCTCCATCATAAAAATATTATTTCTTCGCTTCACGTGCACCACATTTGAACTTTTAGAAATCTTACTAAATTCTCCCTCTTTATTAATCGATCCTGCCCTCGATTATTATTGGGACTTGTCCAGTTATTATTCTCGTAGATTGGTATATAGAGCTTCTGTAAAATTATTCTTTCAAACGTTCGTACCGCATCTTGGTCATTTTCCGTCATTGTCCACGTCCCGTATGCATAGTTGGCGACGGATCGTATTAGGATTCTACAGGTTATTGTATAGTATGTATGAAATACACTCAAACACACCAGGGCGGATCTGCTAGGAAAAGAAATCAGGGAAATCCCATCATTTTCCCCAATATCTTGGAAAACTTTTTCTCTAGAAATGCCGTTCAAGAATAGTCAATAACTGTATGTGTTTCAAAGAGAACAGTCGATTTCTTTTAAAGAATCGTTTCTTTCTTCCCACATTGTTTCCTTCCCAAATCCCCAGAGTACTTATCTAGAGCTGCCCTTGCTTACGCATATAGATATTCATACGGTATGTGTGTCATACAGAAACACTGGTGGACAGCAGAAGGGAATTCTGAAGAATTTATGAATTACTTGTAATTAATAATAAGTAAATACTGGCCTAGAAAACAGGACAACGGTATAAACAAAACAAAGTTAATAATTTATGTAATGAAGAAGTTGCGCGCTCGCAGTAATCTCTTGTATGTATTGGCAAATACTTACTGTACATGTATACATGTAAATGGGACAGCATTATTGCCTTGTTGGTTTCGTCCGTAGTACGTAAAGTCTACATTTAAATGTAGCTGTGCGTAAAGAGACTGGCCCGCCCGGCGTGTTTGTGTTGCTGTACTCTGAATTAACCGGCGTTTTCCGTGAAGGTCAACAAAACGCGGCGCCTGGGTGACAACAACAAATGTCAAGCAGTGACAGTGGATGATTCACCGCCGCGCGCTTGCGCAGTTCAGTCAGCCTTGCAGCTGTTGTATTGTGTGTTGATGTCATCGCCTACCGGTTGACTGATGGGTACTTCCTGCTAGTCTTCGGTTTCTGCATTAACTCGCTGTGAAAATCAGATGTCACCTTACAAGTGCAAGTAGTCATAAAAAGTGTTAATTATTCTAACAAACCTGTTCTTTAAACTGAAGTAGAAGATACATAAAAAGAAAAGAAGAAACGCTAAGCAATAAATATACAACTATTCGCGATAGTTCTGTACCTCGGAACCAGACTAACGTAAGTCACACTATGCCAACTTTTCAGGAGAGCATAAAAACTGTACAAAATGAACTCTATGTCTGGCTGCAGAGCTAACACTTGAATTAGCCAGCAAAAAAGTATTGACATTATTAAAATTGTATATACTGTAATAGTACAACTTTCTTTCGATGATGTGTTGTTAATTGGTTTATTTTAAGTTAGAAAATTGTTTTATTAACTAGTCGTGTTGTTGTTGTAATCGTTGACTCTTACGTTGTCATATGGCTTGTTTAGTATTTAATATAACTAATTAGTAATGGGTAATTTGAAGTTAAAGTTTGTGCTTAAAAGAGTGTTAAAATCACTAATAATTCGCTGTATTCACCTCCCCACTTACCATCCGTGAAGGTCTTCAATCTTCTCGATGGGCGACTCTCTCTCACTGTAAATACATTTACAATACACAGATATTTCGTTTGAATATCGATAAATGCACATTACATGAAACAACACTGATATTCAACGGTAAATTGAATATTGAACGGTATCATTGTATATATCAATGATTCGAATATAGCCGCCACCTTGTGAAATAATTGTTTCTAAAAAAAATAAGTTTTTTACTTCTATTTTATAGAAATGAAGACTCTGTATCCACTGGTAATAAATTGAGGTTTTTTATTGACATTAGTGAAATTTAGCAAAAACTCCTTTAAAACAATTAATATTGATTTTTTTTTTAAACAACAACAAATTAAATAAATATTGGGACTTCTTCAGCTCAAGGCTGGTAACACTGTTACAATGTACGATAATATGGTACTTTAGGTTATGTTCACTTTGGTCATTTGTATTACCAATTTTCGTGAATTCTTTTAATATACATGATACTAGATATAAAGATGTGTTAATAAATAACAGTGTTTACTTATTTATTATGAATAAAAAGAACAAAATTTAAAATTATTAACCTCAATACGATAGTCAATACTATCGTACTATCGTACGGTACTCTGGTGCCTAGTGAAGCTAAGATTGTAAACACGTGCTTTTAACATTGCACTATTAAAATAATATTATTGATTTATTAGTTATTACTATTATGAACTGGAAAGAGAAAAAAATTGAAAAAACTCTTATTATCGATTCCACTTATAAAAATCATTTATGATGGAATTGTTTCGCTGTGACAAAATATACGTTTTGGTTCTAGGTTAGTTTACCTAGATGAGAGTAAGTTATAACGTATAATAAGTAATATCATATAAAACTCTTAATACTATTTTTACAAACACTTTATTTATTAGTAATAGGATGTAGAATTATCAGTAATGATAGTATCCACAAAAGAAAGTTATTATTTATCAAGACTAAATTCATAGTCAATTAAGCGACTATATTTACAAGTAATTGTGTGCGGTATTTAATATTGATTCCGCTTTTATTAATTATTCTTTAAATATAAAAATGTAACATCTTTTAATTAATTATCGCCATCACATTGGACGATAACTTTGTTCATCTCATTCTGATAATTATTCATCGTTATCGGTGAATGCACTCAAGCGTGTTTACTTGACTAGTGCAGTAAAACAATAATTTTCGTTCAACCAACGAGAATTATTTCATTAATATTTTTTAAAATTGTTAAAGTATTATACTCCCCGTTTCCTTTCACATGACATGACCCTTATTATACACTGGCCATGTCTTTTGTTCACTATACACTTATTACACTGTCACTCGATAATAGGGTGTTCAGTATAGGTTAATATTTGACCACGTTACTGGGGGTGACGCGCACATTTTAAAATATGTCTTGACGACTGTGACACGCTCCTCCCGCTTCGAGTGTTGGAAGACAATTAATTCATCTCGCTAAAGCGTCTCTTTTCGTCTGGTGAAATTGAGTCATTCGATTGGTTTAGAAAGCCATACTCTCTACCCCAAACGCCTTGGTTAAATAAATATTTTAATTTTTAGCGTTACTAACTTCGGGTTAGAGACTATCTATAACGTGTACATGGACATTCGAAAATGATCGAAAATCTTATAATGGCTATAAGTTTCTTATTTTTTGTCAGATCGTCATTTGGATAGTGGCATTAAATTGCGGACACTTGCGTCTTTATTTTAAGTCCAAACAAGTAATAATTCCGTCCATTAATAATTCACTTTACCTTCTTCAAAACTCATATAGCGGTTCTTAACACAAATAAGTCCTTTTCACTATATTTTGGTGTAATTACATCTTAATACTTATGACTAAACATTTTGAGTCCATTTCTCATTCATGCTAATACATAATATTGCTATATTTACAGTTTAAACAAAATTTGCTAATGGCGTATAAGCCAACTATGTCCGATCGTTTACATTTACTTATATCGCTATTATTCCTTATTCTACTACATATTTTTTGTATTATAACATTAATAGGTATATCTATATACATTTGTTTATACTTTATTTTGGTAAAATGCTATTTTGTTTACATATATAGTATGGTTCAAAATACATTATGCTCTCATCTCGCCATTTTGTCACTTATTTAGTTATTTTACTACACATTGGATATATTGTTAACAATTAAAATTGTGTACAATTGTTGTACATGGTTAGTTCAGTGTATTCACTAACTTTTTGTTACCTGAAATCTCTCTAAGTTATTGTATGGTGGTTATTTACACCTAGTTCTATGATTGCAGTTAGTTAGTTTATTAAATTTCAATTATTAAATTACTAGTATAATATTTGTGAGGTGTTCTCATAGTAGTATTGAACATTTCTCTAACTACTGGTAACATTTCTTACAATCTCTTTATAAGTTTTGATAATGTTTTTTGACTAACTCTCTTGTCACATTGGGGTTCTGTCTATTTGGTTTATTGTTATTGTACTTAATCTGACTCATTTGTTGTGTCCCTCAGTTCATATGGTATTCATTGTTTTGTATTTTTATTCTTATTTAGTCTCTATTTGAAACAATTATGGATAATTACTTTGTTTAATTAATGTATATGATTTTATGTTGTAGGTCCAATTCATGTGAGGTTATGTGTCATTTGTTTGACAACAATGTGCTTCATAGTTTTTTACAGTATTCATCTCAACTACTGTCATCTCATTATGGCATGTTACTACAATGGTTTATTATTATGTTTTACACATTTTGTACACATTTTTACACTATCTGTTGAAACAATAATACTGGGTTTCTTAGTCTAATTATGTTACATATTTTGGTGGATTGTATCTAGGCTTTGGTACATTGACTTGTTTATACTCAACAAATTAGTTTATTCACTACTATTTGTCTTGACATTCATCTACATTTTGTCCTGTGTTGCTATGACATTCAGGCACATTTCATATCAAGGATTATAAAGCTTTTATTATTGATCTCTATGAACAATTAATTCACTTTTCTGCATTATATATTTGGTGGTCTTATTGATTATATCTGTGGTTTTACAATCTTGGATTAAACTTGGTACACTAATTGTCTGTGCATTTCACTTGTTAATCGTTGATTCTTTCACTTCCCTCCGTTATAAACACTTTCGCTGATATTGTTTGTGCTGTTTACTTGGGGTAAAATGTTATTATATCATATGTTGTTACATTTATATTAGGTATTCACTGTCATTGTTTGTGATCACTTATTGATGCTCAACACTTGGTTTCTTTATTATTGATAGTCCAATAATCATTATACTTATCCTGGTCACTACATTGATTTTGATGCTTTCCATATTTTGTGAATGTTGATGTCTTGTACTGGTCATACATAATCTTCATTCTTCATGGTACATTTCTTCCTCTTCTTCTTCTTCTTCTTCTTCTTCTTCTGGTTAGTTGTTTTGTCACTTTTGTTGCTTTTCTTGGTTACACATTATTTGTAATAATTCATGTTCACTGAATATAGTCATATTCTTCCACATTTTCATTCATTATTATGATAGTCATTGTCCTATATTTATTTCATTCTTATAACAAATTAGTTTGTTTTTTCACTATGGTGATTGTATTTGATTCGTCTCCTTCTTACGATGATAAACATTTTCGGCATATCCCCTCACTATTTTTTTTATCTATTGGGCCTGGATGCTAACGTATTATATATTGACTCATGGTATTTTTTTTTTTTTTTTTTACTCGATGATATTCTTATTACTCTTCCTTCTTCTTCGTTGGGTTGTTTCAATATTATTTATTCGTAGATACACATTTTATTTTTGTTCTCCTGTTCCTTCTCCTATGCTTGATGAAACATGTTCATGTTATTCTTCTACTTGACGTATTAGACATTTTTTTTATGTAACTGCTATTTTAGTACGTTACAATACTTAACCCATTTATAGGTATTTCCTTTAGAATCAACGCCTTTTTTAGTCAGGACTGGACTTACGTTTTTTTGGCTGTACTTATAAAATCGTTTTAGGACTTAAGACTGGACTTGCGTTATATTGGCTGTACTTATAAAACCAGGTTTAGGACTTAGCACTATGACAAGGTGTGTTAATAAACACTACACAGCAATCATTGTAACAATATTTTTAATATTGAAAGAAATCTGTACAAAAAGTGTATATATCAAATGGTGTTATGGTTTTAAAGGTTGAAAAAATCTACAGATTATAACCAAAATTACTAATCTAGAGCGGTTGAGTCATCCTCAGGAAAGTTCCCTTCCTTTTCCCCATGTGGAATGTTTTCAAAGAAGGATCTGTACTCTTCAGGAACCCATTGCAATAAATTCATGAGGTCTCTGGTTTTCTCATTACTTATCTTTCTTTTGGTTAATCTCATTGGTGGGATTGCCGCCGGCAAAACAATCCCTTCTTCTCTCCGCTTTCTTTTGAGATCGACAGTTTTAAAAGTATCATCAGTGAAACTGGCCTTGTAGTACAACTTGGTATCTCCTTTACGAAGCAGTAACCACACTGCATGTGATATCAAAAATGGTTCATTATCTGTGTTTTTCTTCCTTGAAACAAACGGGGCTTCTTTTTTCCTCAAGTAAAGAAAATCTACAGTCTTCAAGACGCATACTTCTCACAACAAAGGGGTTCTTTTTAGAGCATGAAGCAATTTGGCCCAGTCATTTGTGGTAAAAGTAGTGTGGTGTTGTATTTGCTTTTTTGCTCTTTCAATCACAACTATATTTAACATCACAACTCTATGCTTGCCGTCAACTTCCATGTGAGTATGTCCAGCAAGCAGGAACTTATGGTTGACTTCTTTGAGTGTGGGAACCTTTTCCAGCAGCCATAAGTACATAAAAATCAGAATATTCCTGTTCTGGCCACTGCAGTTATCAGTCCAGACTGTTAAGGTTTCAGTACGTTTCTCAGGATTTCGAAGCTCTTCATGTGCCCAAGTAAATAAACATGATGCAATTTCATTTCCCCCTCGACCGGCTGTAATTTCATCCCAGATCATACACCAAGTTTTGTCTACGGTGGCGTCATAAATTGTACTGTTTAATGTCCAGAGTTTTCTTGAGTAAAAGCTTTGGGAATTCTTCAAATCTGGAGTTGGAAGACACTTTTGGAGATCAGACATAACAACTCTGAAACCTTGAGTAGCACGACTTTTACCTTGTCTTCCCTCTTTAGTTCATACCTAAGTGAAGCTTCTTTCAGGCGATTTTCTTTTTGTAGTTTGAGTTCATTAAGTTTTGCATCATTTTTCTCACTTTTAATTTGGCAGTCTAGTTCGTCACAAACATCACAGGTGTCATTGTCTGGCAAGTGGAAAGACAAGTTAAAGTCTTCATTAAAAACTTTGGAATAGACCCATTTCTTCTCTGGTTTAATGTTTTCTTTCCCGCACTCATCTACATACATTGAGTGCATTATAGAAATATTCAAATGATTGCCTAAATATTTATGTTTTGATCTTTCTCTGCTGTAGTGGCTTTGATACACAGGGAACTTAGAAATGTGATTTTTAATCCTCTCCAAGCTATCACTTGGTAATTTATTTGCTGGAATATGCTTCCCCCTAAGATGTGGTGTCACCAAACCAGACTCACTGGCTTTTTTTAAGGCAACTCTCATAAACGTTTCAGAAATTGAAAAGGTATTAAGGAAAAAGGTTTTGCAGACTACTTCCTCTTTATGATGTAAGTTAAAAAAAAATGTATGGCTCTCGGTTTTGCTTTTTCTTGTGCCATCTCGAATCCGTTGCCTAACAACAGGTTTTGTTTTTATAGAAGACACTACAAATTGTCTTTTTGAGTCCCAGCTTCTCTCAGCATTCCAATACTCAGAGTGTATTTTCAAACGCTGCTCCTCTGTAAATTTCTGATTGCATTTTAGACGACAATTAGCATGGCAGGGAGGCTTTATAGATTTCTCATTGGTGACAACATTTTTGTATTAACATACTTTTTCCGCTTAGTCTCTTCTTCTTCCTTATATTCTTTTTCCAGTTTTTTATTTTTTACCCTTTTCTTGCCTTTTTCGTTATTTTGCGCCTCAATATTTTCATTATCTTCTGAATCGGAGTCACTGTAAGGGACTAAAGGAACTGGATTCAACACCAGCTCTCTCAGAAGCAAGTCAGAAGCTCCTGCAAAAGAATCATTTGAGGAAGACTCACTGTCTGATGCTGTCCCGGGAACGAAAGTAGGATCATCTATATCATTGTCTTGAAATAACTCATTCTCAGAACCGAACCCCTCTTCATCCTCAAAAACGTTTTGGTCTTCGGTGACAACTTCTTCAGTAGAAAGGACTCGATCTTCAGGTCCTGAAAAAAAAACTAAATTTAGATGAAAAGATTAAACAAGTTAGTTAACTTGTTGATTAACAATAACAAACCAGATTAACAAGTTTGTCTAGTGTTTGTTCTAGTTTGTCACAAACATCACAAGTGCCATTGTCTGGCAATGAATCAAAAAAGAAAACTTTAGGATATACCTGCATGGAAGTAAGATTGGTCAAGTTCCGTTACCTGCCCACCAATTTTTTTTTATATACGAACGGGGCAACATTTTACGTTCCTTTAGATGATTATTGATATTTGTTTAAAGCAGCTTTAATACACCATGTCAAGGAGGCGTATCTATAATGCTCGTTGTCACAAAGTGATAACACATGATTAAATGGGTCGGCCACTACACAGTCAGAGTGGATATTGAGTCGGTGTTGTCTGTGCTTATAACAATGATAATGGGAGGTTCTGGGGTGTCTGAGGGGGCTTGACTCCAGTTGGGCTAAGTTAGGTTATGTTAGCGTTAATGTAAACTACTGTCATCATTAACAATAACGTAGGTTAACTTAGCCTAACCGGGGGGCTGAGATTTAGAAAGATGTTGGCAGTTAAACCATAGTAAACTCGATCATTTACCCACAATTATTTAACTATAAAACTCTTAACCTTGTGTAGGCATCAGCCAGATCTGGTTCTCAGCTTTTAGTTCAAATAAGTGGTTTCCTACATGTTGTTCAAAATGAACCTCCGCATGTTCTTCAAAGTGGTCCTCCACATGTAGTTTAAAGAGGTCTTTATTATGTTGGTCTAAATTATCTCTCGCCGTTAGTTCAACTCCTCAGACAGAGTGTTGTTCACAAAATCAGGATCCAACGCCTGTAAAAAAAAAGTAGTAATAATAACACCTTAATGTTGTCAAACGTTGTGTGTGCAATACCAGAACTTTTAGGCCTATTAATAAACTAAAAGGTTGTGTATGATATTGATCTATATTTGGTGTTCAGTAGGAAAGGTCACTAACACAGTGTAGTATTTAGTTTTAGGCCTAAATAAAATAATTTGCTTAGGTACCAGTTCTTAAGCTGTAGGCCTACTGTATTATATAATGTAAATAACTAAAAATACTTATTTAAACTTTGAATCCTTTAATATCTCAACGTATTGCCGTTGTCAAAAATGTTTTTAAAAACCAATATAAAAATTAGGTTCTACTAAGAGGCTTGCTATACAATGTTAGAAATGTGTGTAAAAAAGTACATACATTTAAAGTAAATGTTACCAGTTGAGAAAAGGTCAAAAGATTACAAATCAAAATATATATATATATATATATATACATACATATATACAACTTGATCTTTTTGTATTTAACCGTAAAAATAGGCCTACTAGATTCTCCACTAGTCTATTCACCACAAAAACTCTAGTTTCCATGAATTTTTTGTATAGGCCTAAAGCATTAACAAATTATAGTTAGCTGTTAGGAGTCATGAAAGTTACATTTAGGCTTAATTTTATTATTTGGCTGCAGTAAGAAGCAGGGAGTACGTGCCTTAAATGTCTTGAAAACTACTAAGATGTGTTTGGAGGCTACGTTTGATTGGGTTAGGGTTAGGCTAGTAAAGTTTAGCGTTTGAGGCCCAACTTGGGAACAGGGAAAAGAGATTGGCCTTGTCAGTAAAATGCCTGTAGGTCTAAGCGCTTGGTGCCAAAGAAAGAGCGCCACTTTACTAAAAGAGAACAGAAATTCTTTTGGTCTAAGTGTGAACTTCTGAGTTGAGTCAACATTTCGCACATAAATAGGCATACCAAGGTTTTGTGCTTAAAAGAGTAGCAAAGGGAGAAAGGATGTAACAATAATAAAATTTATAATGTGGTGTGTATGTCAGTTACTAACAAAGCTTACGTCTCAAACTCTAATTATTAACACTGGTTAATAAATTGCATAAATCTAGTGAAACATGATAAATGAATACTCACCCTTAGTTCCGTAAGTGATGGAGCTGGACTTGATTCTTTGGAAACACTTGAAACTGGATCTTCTTCTTTGTCATTATTATTTAAGCTGTTATTATTTTGTAGTAAAGATAAAATTAACCTCCCTCTGCTATAATTACTCATTTTAAATTTCTCTTCAACTTAACTACACTTACAACATGTTTCTCTCATGACATAACATCAAAATACAGTTGCAGTAAACAACACTGCCATACAGCTGACTCTGTTCTACACAGCTGAAAAAAGGCGCGAAGGACTTGAGAGTATGCCTTACTCATGAACATTACAGCCAGTCTAACGTAAGTCCAGCTGTGGACTTGCGTGTTAATGTATTGTTAAAGCTTCAGAGCCACAATAACGTAAGTGGATTTACGTTTGTCTGGCTCAATCATAGGTTAGGACTTACGTTCTTACAATCCTTAGAAAATACAAAAGGCGATTTTTCAACGGACTTAAGTTGTTATGGCTTAATGATGTAATAACCTGAAAATCGTAATATTTGGACTTACGTTCGTCTGGTTCCGAGGTACAGAGTTGTTAATTCGCGATAAGGTATGGGCGGCTCTAGTAGAAGGCCGGAATATTAAAGTTGGCAAGACTGGAACCAGCTGATATTTGAGGCCGACTAGTCTATGTCTCAATTTATGTATTAGGCTACAATAATCAAATCGCGTCATTTTTAATTGCCGGTTAACAGCAGTTTTATAATTCTTCATTTTTTGCAGAGTAAAAGTTTATTATTTAAAATATTGTTATATTATTTAAGAAATATAGTAATTAACTCATTCATATGATACGAATTCAATAATTCGAACAAAATTAATGCATTAGGCCTAACACTAATTTCTTCAACTTAAACGTATAGTACTAATTGCACACAGACCTATAATTTAGATTTAGCTATAAATACGCCTGCTCATGACTTTAGTAGTGCTATGAAATTAAATCAAAATACAACATGCTCACTGTAGCTATTTTATTACACTATGCTTATAAGCCTTCTACTAGGTCGGCCATGGATAAGGCCATCAGATGTAGCCTGAGCAAACTACTCTCTCTCTCACACACACACACGCGCGCGCGCGCGCGCGCGGTTTGCCATTGCTCATTGTGCAAAAACTGAACATGTTACAAAATTTTTTTAATATTTTGGCATTCAAAAATTTATAAACGAGTAATATACGTTCAGGACTGTCACGCAATTATATGCAGTGTTGTATTACGGTGCAAAGCTGTATATCGATGTTTGCAAACACATTGCGACGTCCGTGTCGGCACGTAAGTTAGCGTGTTAAGCCTGTGTGTGATTAATGTAATTTTAGCCTTATCTAGCGGCGGCGTTGTTTTCGGATACTATGGCCGAGATAAGAATCGGCTTCTAAACCTTCATATTATTGCATATGCGCCGGCAAGAATCCAGTTTTCAATAGAGAAAGCAATCATCGCGTCGCTGAGTATACTGTATTTACATTGCCGCATCTGGCAATTAGACCTATACTGAATATTCTTATTGATTCAGATTTCCCCCTGTCCTTGAACCCGTTTCAGTTTTCGTGAATCCATTATTTCAATGATAGTTGAAACATTTTTTTCAACTTCTTCTTTCTCATTCCCATTTTGTCCCATGGCATTGGGTCCCCGGGCAACTTTTTAAATTACGCTAATTGTGTTCTCTCGTAATCTTTTCCCGTAATTGTTCTCTTTGATATTGTCTTCCATACGATTCGGAGTCGATCGCTACTTCTTCTGTTCGGTTTCGAATTTTTTTCTGAGATATCTTGCTGGCTGGACTCTAATCAAGTGAACTTGTACAGTCTTGTTTATTTTTATTTCTTCTCTAAGGAGTTTATTCCAAGGTTCGCTCTTTTTTGTGTTTCCTTCGTACTACTTTCCCCAGATATTTTATTTCTGCGACGGTAATTGTAGATTTTAGCCTTTCGGTCACCGTCTACGAATCTGCTCCGTATGTTAGAGTTAGCAGGTAGGTAACACGAGGGCCAGTCGGAAAAATCGCGGAGTGACGTCTGTTGCTTAGCGGTAGAACTAAAATTTTTCATGTGTTGTAAGATTCGTATTTCTTATAAACAGTTGTTAATTTCCAAATATGTCTGCCGATTTACTCATTGTTTACCAGCGGTTCTAAATTTACGTGTTATGCGCGTTTTGGAAAATGGACAAAGTCAAGAATTCTTGATTAAAAATGGTGTAGCACTTATGAAAATTCACAACTAAGTATTGACCGTGTTAGGAGATGCCGCGGCTTCCAAAACATTGGTTTGTAAGCGGAAACTGGAGTTTGAACGTGGTCGTACGAGGGTGAAGATGCTGCGTTCAGTAGACGCTCAAAACTGCGACAACGCCAAATCCTGCACTCAATTTGCACAAAGTTATTTCACGCCAAGTTCTTGAGTTAAAATATGATACACAAGATAATGTGGGATCTCTATGATCTCAGCAATGTCGTCCACTCTCAGTCGCCGGTCTACCAACATAGTGTATGACATATTTTTAATGATATTTGGAGTTGTACTTTTTTGGCGCCTACAGCGGACATCTGGTGGTACGACTACGTTTAAAATTGATTTCCCTCTTCACAAACCATAGTTTGGAGTAGGTTTAAATACAATGTCATAGCCATAAAATAATTCCATTATTACAAAATTTAAAGTGTAGGCTCAGCATATTTATGAATGAAGAAAATTGTAACGTCACAACAATGTTGTAGTTGTATTTACTTTATGTTGCGTAGGTTTTATCGGTTTTACCCGTGTTGTGATTATCACCAAATGTCAATGTGTTACAATCGTAGTATTTACTTATTACACGTTATATTTTGTCATGAGTTTTGTTGAGTTTAAATGATAAATTAAAAAAAAAAACATTCTTATCTGGCCTCAGGCATTAAAACATTACATATTTTCGCATTACATTCAGTCATACAATGAATTACAATTAGCACACCTCTTCTTCACTGCTTGACGTTACGAAACTATCACATATTCAAATCGTTGAAAATATAGTTCAGGTACAGTTATTGGGGGAAGTAACGTTTCGATGTGTTTGATAATAAACGAACCCATGGCCTACGGTGGCAAAAGCTGCGACAAATATAGTTCTATAGTCATCTCTTCCATGTGCTCGTAGTTGTTGCGTGTTTTGTGTTATCAAGACGATCTAGATCAGTGGTTTCCAACTCAAAAACGCCTGAGAAGCCCACAGTTAAACTCAGAAACCAGTGGACGGCCCGCATCATAAGCAATCAATTTTCGACAGGTACTATAAAAATAAAAAAGGAGTATTTATTGTAAGTAAAATATCGGTATGGAGAACCATACATGACTTCCATATTCTAAGATTTATATTTAAAATCATTTTCGAAATGAAATATTACCATAGAAACTACTTCTTTCTACTTACTGCTTCAGCCTTAACCACAGTACTGTGGTCACTAACGTATACCACCTCACGTTATCGCACTCGATTTTCACTGATGATGGAAGTCGATGGCATTGCCGAAACGTCTGGTTTTGTAGAAAACATTGGACTACGGCCAAACATCCCGGGAAGGAATTTTAACAAAAACTACTTCTTTGTTGCCGATAACGTTGTACACATATATATAAAAAATATGCATAAAATTAATGGCTTGTATAAGTTAATGTTTGATCTCCATTAAGTAGTGCTCAAGTTTCCAAAGTTATAATATTATGATGTCCGTAATTAAAACATCAGAGCAGGTTTAGTGTGTATGAGGGTACACCGTGGACAAAAATTTTCAACATTTCCTATTGAGCGTTGCTTAGAGTAAAGCTGCGAATCTACAGTGTACGTTTCACAGAACAAACACGCGGAAAAGAAGGAGCGCTCCGAAGTCACTCATGGACCCTCAGCATCTTGCAGAGGGTTCATTCCCTAAAGACGAAAAGTCTGTCTATGAATCGTTCCTCTGTAAACACGTGCACTGCAGTGTAATCGCTGTTACACTGCCCAGCGATCCACAGGAAGCAAATCGCTATCCACGCTGGACACTTTTTCGGCTTGCTCGCGTTATGTTGGTATGGGTTTCGGCACTTTCCATTTAAAAAGCGTGCAAATGTAAGAAAATAAACATGAATGAGGCCAGAAATAACGCGAATTGTGTGTGTGTGTGTGTGTCTTCCCTGCCTTTTTATTGCGGTAGTCATAATAATAAAATGGAAACGTAAACATTACATAACTGAGATATGCTTGCCTGCCACGAACGATATATTTTCTCTCATACATGATTTACATTAAAATGAAAAAATTATAATTTTATTGCCTGGCAACAAAATTATTTTATTTTAACTGTACTTCCATATTCCTTAAGGAATGGAAGTATGGTGATGGCAAAATATCGGTATGGAGAACCATACATGACTTCCATATTCTAAGATTTATATTTAAAATCATTTTCAGCCAAACAGCCAGGGAAGGAATTTTAACAAAAAAATACTTCTTTGTTGCCAATAACGTAGTACACATATAAAAAAAAATTATCCCCTCCCCCTTCAACTATAATTTTGACTTATAGAAAATTACCCCCAGCCCGTTCAACTAGCCTCTTCATTTATAGATATTTCATCTACGTTTCTACAGTGGATTATTAAGATCTTATCAGGATACTTTATCAAAATTAAGTACTTTACTCATGTTACAACAAAAAATGTTTCAGGTAAACTGCCCTTTCTCCGTAACCGATCTTCACCAAAATCAACAGACATTGAGTTCTCTATAGCTCAGGCACATATGTAAAAAATTATTTGATTCTGTTTGAATTTACGGCAGTTATGGTTCGTCATATAAAAAATTACCCATGTTAAAACATAAAACATGAGATTTATAAAACATATCTAAGATTTATGTTTAAATTCATTTTTGAAATAAAATATTTTCATAGAACCTACTAACGCTGGGGAAATCTGAGGAGCCAATCAGAGTTGGGCCTACCTGTCACTCTGCTGAATTTGGTGGAAAGCCCTGTCACTGTCGTCAAAGTATCAGCCTTGACAGGGTCCTCTTTTTCTGCAAAATGGGAGAGGCTTGAGATGGAGTGAGTGAGATGGTCCCCACCTCAATGAAGAACCCATTGTTTTATAAAAATATATTTAAATTTTGAAAACTGAAAATTCTTTTCTTGTTGTAAATATTTATATTTTATAATCAAAATGACTTTATTTTTGTTACCTGGCAACAAAATTATTTTATTTTCAACAATTACCATTGTTTCAAAAAGTTTAAATAAATTTTCAAGTACTTTACTCTTGTTAAAACGTAAAAGGTTGCAGGTAAACTACCCCTTCCCCTTAACCGATCTTCACCAAAATCTAAAGGCCTTGAGTCCTCTACAATTCACTGACGTATGCAAAAAATTATTTGATTCTGTTTGAATTTGTGGCTGTTATCGTTTGCCATAGAAAATACGCTTGATAAAAAACGTTGCAGGTAAACTACCCTTTCCCCTCAACCGATCTTCACCAAAAACAATAGGTTTTGAGTACTCTACAAATCAGGGCTGTATGCAGAAAATTATTTGATTCTGTTTGAATTTGCGGCTGTTATCGTTTGCCATAGAAAATACCCTTGTTAAAAAAACGTTGTAGGTAAACTACCCCTTTCCCTTAACCGATCTTCACCAAAAACAATAGGTCTTGAGAACTCTACAATTTAGGGCTGTATGCAAATAATCTTTTGATTCTGTTTGAATTTGCGGCTGTTATCGTTTGCCAAAAAAAAAAAATTTCCCTTGATAAAAAAAAACCGTTGCAGGTAAACTACCCCTTTCCCTCAACCGATCTTCACCAAAAACAATAGGTCGTGAGTACTCTACAAATCAGGGCTGTATGCAAAAAATTATTTGATTCTGTTTGAATTTGCGGCAGTTATCGTTTGCCATAGAAAAAAATCTACAAAAAGACACACAGACAGACAGACAGACAGACACACAGACACACACACAGACACTTTTCGGAAAACGACTTTTTTTCATGTTTTGAGTGTAGTAGAATCAGAATCTGCAATAATCTCGAACACGATTTTTTTTGCCATCACCATACTTCCATTCCTTAAGGAATATGGAAGTAAAAAAATCGTGTTCGAGATTATTGCAGATTCTGATTGTACTACACTCAAAACATGAAAAACAGTCGTTTTCCGAAAAGTGTCTGTGTGTCTGTCTGTCTGTCTGTCTGTAGATTTTTTTTCTATGGCAAACGATAACTGCCGCAAATTCAAACAGAATCAAATAATTTTTTGCATACAGCCCTGATTTGTAGAGTACTCATGACCTATTGTTTTTGGTGAAGATCGGTTGAGGGAAAGGGGTAGTTTACCTGCAACGGTTTTTTTTTATCAAGGGAATTTTTTTTTTGGCAAACGATAACAGCCGCAAATTCAAACAGAATCAAAAGATTATTTGCATACATCCCTAAATTGCAGAGTTCTCAAGACCTATTGTTTTTGGTGAAGATCGGTTAAGGGGAAGGGGTAGTTTACCTGCAGCGTTTTTTTATCAAGGGTATTTTCTATGGCAAACGATAACAGCCGCAAATTCAAACAGAATCAAATAATTTTTTGCATACAGCCGTGATTTGTAGAGTACTCAAGACCTATTGTTTTTGGTGAAGATCGGTTAAGGGAAGGGGAAGGGGTAGTTTACCTGCAACCTTTTACGTTTTAACAAGAGTAAAGTACTTGAAAATTCATTTAAACTTTTTCAAACAATGGTAAATAAAATAATTTTGTTACCAGGCAATAAAATTATAATTTTTTCATTTTAATGTAAATCTGTACATAGTATAAAGTAAAGTCGGTCAGTTTTCTCTCTGTGTTTGAAATCGCTAATCTCAGGAAGTACTGAACGGATTTTATTCAAGTTTTCGCCAATAGATAGAGTGTCTATCGAGGAACATTTATGTGTATAATTAATACATATATGTTGTACATTAGCTTAGCTATCACGGTTTATGTCAAGTAAGTGGTATAGTTTACATCTTATATATAAAAATGAATGTTTCTTTGTTTGTCCCGTATGCGTTCCTATACCATTCATCCGATTGCGATGAAACTTCGGTGAGTTGTTGTGCGCACGTCCGCGAAGGTTTCTTCCACATCTCCTCCTAAACCACTGTACCGATTTCAACCAAACTTGGCACAAATATTTTACGCAACGGGAGAACCAACATAGGATAGGTGTTTTTTCGATGGGGTCCTTTTGGGGGGTTCTTTGGGGTCTTCCACATCGCCTCCTAAACCACTGGACCGATTTCAACCAAACTTGGCACAAATATTTTACGCAAAGGGAGAACCAACATAGGACAAGTGTTTTTTTCGATACGATCCTTTGGGGTCTTCCACGTCTCCACCTAAACCATTGGACCGATTTCAACCAAACTTGGCACAAATATTTTACGCTACGGGAGAACCAACATAGGACAGGTGTTTTTTTCGATACGATCCTCTGGGGGGTCCTTTGCGGTCTTAAAAAACTATTAGATCTGGTTACTATGGCAACCAAATAGAATAGATTCTGTTCTAAATATATTATCGCATTAAATTGAAGACCACGCGAACGAAGTTGTGGGCAACAGCTATTTATTTTTAAGAAGCCTACTTTAATTAAACTTTATTAATTAAACTAACATTTTCATTACGTACAACGTGAAACTCCGTAGCGAAGCACGGGTATTCTGCTAGTCATGTATAAGAGAAAATATATCGTGCGTGGCAGGCAAGCATATCTCAGTTATGTACTGTTTACGTTTCCATTTTATTATTATCACTACCGCAATAAAAAGGCAGGGAAGACACACACACACACACACACACACACACACACACACACACACACACACACACACACACACAATTCGCGTTATTTCTGGCCTCATTCATGTTTATTTTCTTACATTTGCACGGTTTTTAAATGGAAAGTGCCGAACCCATACCAACATAACGCGAGCAAGCCGAAAAAGTGTCCAGCGTGGATAGCGATTTGCTTCCTGTGGATCGCTGGGCAGTGTAACAGCGATTACACTGCAGTGCACGTGTTTACAGAGGAACGATTCATAGATACAGACTTTTCGTCTTTAGGGAATGAACCCTGTGCAAGATGCTGAGGGTCCACGAGTGACTTCGGAGCGCTCCTTCTTTTCCGCGTGTTTGTTCTGTGAAACGTACACTGTAGATTCGCAGATTTATTCTAAGCAACGCTCAATAGGAAATGTTGAAAATTTTTGTCCACGGTGAACCCTCATACACACTAAACCTGCTCTGATGTTTTAATTACGGACATCATAATATTAAAACTTTGGAAACTTGAGCACTACTTAATGGAGATCAATCATTAACTTATACAAGCCATTAATTTTATGCACATTTTTTATATATATGTGTACAACGTTATCGGCAACAAAGAAGTAGTTTTTGTTAAAATTCCTTCCCGGGATGTTTGGCCGTAGTCCAATGTTTTCTACAAAACCAGACGTTTCGGCAATGCCATTGACTTCCATCATCAGTGAAAATCGAGTGCGATAACGTGAGGTGGTATATGTTAGTGACCACAGTACTGTGGTTAAGGCTGAAGCAGTAAGTAGAAAGAAGTAGTTTCTATGGTAATATTTCATTTCGAAAATGATTTTAAAAATAAATCTTAGAATATAGAAGTCATGTATGGTTCTCCATACCGATATTTTAACAATTACCATTGTTCGAAAAAGTTTAAATGAATTTTCAAGTACTTTACTGTTGTTAAAACGTAAAAGGTTGCAGGTAAACGACCCCTTCCCCTTAACCGATCTTCACCAAAATCAAAAGGCCTCGAGTTCTCTACAATTCAGGGGTGTATGCAAAAAATTATTTGATTCTGTTTGAATATGCGGCAGTTATAGTTCGTCATAGAAAAAATTACCCTTGTTAAAACATAAAACGTTGCAGGTAAACTACCCCTTTCCCTTAACCGATCTTTACCAAAAACAATAGGTCTTGAGAACTCCATAATTCAGGGTTGTATGCGAAACATTATTTGATTCTGTTTGAATTTGCGGCTGTTATCGTTGGCCAAAAAAAAAATTACCCTTGATAAAAAGAAACCTTTGCAGGTAAACTACCCCTTTCCCTCAACCGATCTTCACCAAAAACAATACGTCGTGAGTACTCTACAAATCAGGGCTGTATGCAAAAAATTATTTGATTCTGTTTGAATTTGCGACTGTTATCGTTTGCCATAGAAAAAAAATCTGTAGACAGACACTTTTCGAAAAACAACTTTTTTTCATGTTTTGAGTGTAGTACAATCAGAATCTGCAATAATCTCGAACACGATTTTTTTTGCCATCACCATACTTCCATTTCCTTAAGGAATATGGAAGTAAAAAGGGTTTACACATTTAACATATGTTACTACATACCTTAAAAGCTACAGTCTTTATTAAATATCATTATTATTATTATGCATTATAATAGTCAAGATATAGGCTAAGATATTAAACAGTGTATATGTACATAAAGTCTTTAATGTGGAATGTGAAATCGATCTATTGGAATTTCTGAGGCAGGAGAGTCCACATCGACCTGAGGTGTCGCTAATCTCAGTAGCTGAAGCAAAGAAGTATGTGTGAGGAGATGATTTCTTGATTAACTTCATTGTAGAGAACACGCTTTTACTTCCAAACATCGACGTCATTTTCTCTAAAAAATTTCGCATATTTCAATATCGTTTACCAAGTAGCGACCAAAAGAAATCCGGCCCCTTTTCATGCCTGGTCTGTAGGAAGGGATCGGCTTATGAATGACACAATTCTAGTTGAAAACTCTTAAACGTAACGTTGAATAACAGATAAGACTGAAAACGAATCAATAACAAAAATTCGGATAAGCGCGTCTGTTTTATCTAGCCGAGGTGTGAAAGGAAATAGACGGGGTTTTGTAATATGGTGAAAATAAAAGAAGACTATAATTAGGGAAGAATGAAAGTGAGTTACAAAGGTCTATTTACACCTTGCATACAATCTGCCAGAAATACAACTTTAAGTTCTCAAATACTAAGACAAAAGTGATGGCCTTCCTAGGGAAGAACCCTGTAAAAACAAAAGTTGTAATTGATAATAGTGTTTTGGAGCAGGTATGACATTTTAATTAAATGGGATGTGATGTCTCTTATAGGAAGGATAGCGATATCGAGAGAAAGTTAAATAAATTTAGGTATACCTGTGGAACAGTAAGACGACTGTTGACAAATAAAACGCAGAGGGAGACGCAGGTAAAAAAGTTATATAAGGTCGTGGCTGTGCCGACTTTAATGTATGGATGTGAAACATGGACTCTCCTGCAAAAAGATATTTCAAAAATACAGGTCTCGGAAATGAAATTTTTAAGAGCAGTTAAGGGATGCAGTTTGAGAGATCGTCTACGAAACGACGGCATAAGGAAAGACCTGAAGTTACAGTCGATTGTGGAGAGAATAAAGGAATACAGCCAGAATTGAAAGTCCCATTTGGAACTCGTGGTAAGACACGCGTATTCCTAATCAATGTTTGAATATAGGCCAGTGGGGACGAGAAATCGTGGAAGACCCTGAAAAAAATGGTCAGAGACTCTGTGAAGTCAGAACGGGCTATAGCCCAAGCCATGGAGCGAAGAAGGAGAAGGAGAAGAAGAAGATTATGCCAAATACATTTTGCATTAAATAAAGTGAAACGTGCTGTAATTTTATTAGCGAAGCAGTGAAAACATTTTTTCATACGTCTCCTGCAAGACCATTTTAATTGAACATAATATTTGATTATTATTTTATTTATTAAAATATAATAATTATTAAATTGGTTTTCCAAGGTCGCTGGCCGCACAAAAAGCTGGAAATCAATAATCAAGACGTACAAATCCAATGACGATATCTGATCTGTTCCTTTGTACGTATAAATCCGTCAGTGGGATTGGGCCAAGTAGGACGTCGAACTGCTTTCTTTTGCCCTAGCTCTGCTACACGTGTCGTTGGGCGGGGATCAGTTGTAGTGGCACCTGCCAAATGACCAGAAGGCTTGAATTAATGACTGATTCGGTGGCAGCGTTGATTACACATGATAGTCGTGTAAGCGATTACATTGAAGCCGATAATACGTGGATATTACTGTGCCCTTCAGCGCAGCGTATATTCAAATGAAACGACAACAACAATAAAATATAATTTATAGAACGGGTAGTACAATAATTGCCGGTTAATTGAATCCCTTCGACCGTTTGACATTTGTTTCTCCAGTGTTGTCTGGTCTCACGATAACATTTTAATCAACCTATTTTCTTAAAACTTAGTTTGCGCGTCCAGAGTTTTCCACCGCAGACCCACTGTTGTTTTTTGAGATCGATTTACCCAAAAGTAGGGTGGTAGGAGACAAATATTTGCGGGCTAAAAATCACAAAAATCGATGTGGTTGATATCACATTAAAGAGAATTTTTTAACCGGAATGTAAATATACTGTTTAGTTTTGGAAATTCCAAAATTGTGTGACACCAGGACCCAAAACGTAGATGAAAATTTAGAAAGATTACACAAATCCGTACGGGTATCAAATTAAAGGGAATTTTAACCAAAATACGAGTATAGTGTTTACTCTGAAAAGTTTTTTGTTAGACCACCAAGGGACAAAAATTGAAGTAAAAATTTTGAAAAGAATTTTAAAAGTCTATGTGTGACTTTTTTCAAATTATAAAAAATTTAATTCAAAATACGAAATCGGTGTCTTCAATAATTTGACAGAATTAATCCCTTGTAACATTACTTTGATGTTAACATCTCTGTTATATGTCAACATGTCATGGCAACATCATTTGGATGGACCGTCCTCAAAAACGTTTTAGGCCTAAACTATATTGAAAAAAAACTATATACTGTTGCCAGCTATAGAAAGAAGTTTACGTACGAAGAACTTTGATGACAGTGCTAAAAAATTAAAATTTATTAAATTTAATTTTATCTAATAATAGATGCATTTCGTTGAAAATAGTGAGCGAGTTCTGCAACTCGGAGAGCTTACTAGTTAAATCAGATTTTCAGGTGAAACCCTAGTACCGTATTTTATTGTTCCGTAGTATTGAATTTGCCTCCTAATTGAATCAGTTTCTGAAATACAACCTGATTGTAATGAGCGAAACTTGCTCTATAAACATGTTATATCCTACCGTCGTCTTCCTCGGAGATAGGATGGGAGAGTATCTGACAACAATTAACGAATATGAAATATAACAAAGCTCTAAAAAGTGTAACGTAATTAATACGATGCTCGCAGAATGGACGCTTTTATTATTTCACTTATGTCAAGATGAGAATGGAAAACGGGAGTTACCACCACTCCTTTCTTAAAGGTGGTGGTAATCGCGAAGTAGCCCTTGTTGGCTAGAGTTATCCTCCTTATCTCTACCTCTTCATTCCCATTTTCAGATGTCGTCGCTCCTAGGTATGTGAAACCTCTGACTGATCTGTTTAATGTTAGGAGGCGGTAAATTAAAAACTGGTCGTCCAGGAAATAAAAAGAGCATCGAAACTATAACTTTTATTTTTTATTTTAGATCTAGAGAAATTACCTAGACGTTGGTTTTGAGTTCAACACTATTGATCGGGAACTATTTGTGTAGACCTTGCATGAAATACTCTCAGTACTTTATTATCGAATACGTGTCATAGAGGTAAAATTTTAGTTTGAGATAATAGAGGAAATGCTGTAGGAAAGTGAGAACCCTAATTAAAACGTTCTGGGTAGAGATCAAAGGTGTAAGCCGGCTAAGCGGAGCGCCACCCCGTAACTCAGTGTCATACTTAAGCCTTCGATAGAAGTGTAATGTACACATAGCAAAATTACATATACAGTACTTCATAGAAAAATAAAATTGTGTTAAATTTTTTTTTGAGTTTGATTTTTAGTTTCTCTCTGTAACTCTTCCAGCGTTACTTTATTTTCAGAGTTAAATCCTAAATACTTAATTTCATGTAGGCGTACTTGCTCAACAGACGTACAGGCATATGTCTGATTTGGACAAGTGTTTATGTATTAAGTAAAATTAATTCGTCCATTACACACAGTTAGATTTGATATTTACACACACGTACACGTGCACAAGGAGATTAATAACGTGTACGGAAAACATGCGGTAGTACCATATGTCGTTGAAGTAGGTCAGGCACCTGTCTGCGCTGCTACAAATCAGGTTTGATGAGGTTTAAACGTTAAGTGTTGACCTCCACAGGGAATTAAGTGTCTCTCATAACCACCTGTGAACCGTGACCAGCTGTTCACGGCCAGTAGGAGAGAGTCAACACTCAGCTCCGCGTTCAGGATGCTGGTAAATATAACTGTCATGAAAGACAAAGTATTTGTAAATAAAGATAGTTTTAGTTACTCCAGTGTATATTGTAACGAATAAATTATTTATAATAGGTTTCGTGGTTGACCAATCTCCACGTTGTATTCGTCAATTTGTAACGTAAAAATATATTCGTTACGTAAAATGTTATTAGGAATAGGTTACTTGTATTTTATGTTGTGTGCACTTGAATTACATACACCGCCCGTAGGAAGTGTCAATTTGTAACAAATAAATAGTGTAGCGACTAACTCGCACTGGAGTCGTCAATTTGTAATTATTAATGTGTTATGTTGAACGGCGAATGGTTTTGTAATTTGCCGCTTACTCCCACTATGCCGCTCGTTTCCGTGACGTCACTCAACGTTGCCAACTATCATGGAGTCCGCTGTAATCTGTGAATTTATTTCCTAAATGGAACAGCAATAATAACGACACAAATATAACATCAAACATATATCCTTATAGGAATCCTTTATTCAGAAAAGCACTGGTTAATTGTTTCTTAAATTTGGTTATGACAATCACAATTGTAGCGCAAATTATACGTCTTCTTTTTACCAGTTGGTAGTAGTAAATATTCAGTATTCTGTCTGATCAAAAGAATGCTTGGTTAATGTTTCTATTAAAAATAAAGTATCTCAGGGCGTATATGGTTCGGGGATTACAATTAAACAAAATATTATTCTATAAATCAAAATACAAGTTTTACAATTAAAGGATATTACAAGGTTAGAGTGTAACGTGCACGCAGGCAGTCGTATAGTGATTACTAGTTATGAAAGGTTATGTCCAGTTTAGGTGTTTAATAATTATTATGCAAATCAAAGGTTCTTGTGGTGTTTGAAAAGGTGTCAATATCAAATCGTGTTATTAGTGAGTGTTCTTAGCGTTGGTGTGATATGGTGTCTGTAGTTTAGTTGATTAGTACTTAAAAAGTCGTGTATACAAAGTGGGTGTTGATGCACAATATAATAAGATGTCAAAATCACCAAATCCTCTTCTTTGTATGGTTCCTGGTCGAAGATAGGGCCCACGTCCACTTCAGATCTTCTTCCTGGTTCTTGGGTCTTCTATTTCATATAATGGTTGTTCTTCTCTTGGTGTAAAAAGTTCGTGTTATGTACCTCTAACTGTATTAATATGTTTGTATCGTTTTTTCACTGTTTATTCTATATTATGTAGGACGTTTTACAAACGCGTCTATCCGCTAAGATCGTTGTCAAAGAAGTCTCATTTTATTTATCCGAAATTTCTGGTTGCTAAGGGTAAACTTGGAATCTGGTTGGTTGATTCGGATATACATTGTCATATACTTTCATTATTTCAAAATCTAAATTTGTTCAAAACCTTTAAATTAACATAACTTTTCTGTACTGAATGGGAATTTAAAACCATTATCAGCATTATTTTGATCTTTACATTTGTGACATTTAGACACTAAACATGCCTACTTTTACTTAAGAACTACAGATGTTACAATTTTGTTATTTGAAATTTTCTTAAATAACTTGAGATGTATTATTTTCTTTCTATATCCGTTGTGTACACTATTAACTATAAATATATTTATCCTTCCACATTTGTTTTACAAAATCTCTAACATTATTATCTGAAATTTACAAAAGTTGGTTTCACCTGGCCTATGTACTGTGTTATTTTCATCACCATGTTTAAAACCTTTAACAGTTAAATTATCTTTTAACAATCATAAAAACTGTTTAACACATAACATTATTTTAACAAAACAAAAGATATACTAATCTATTAGTTTAAATTCATGCCCACATGGCTATGATTTTACTGAACCTTTGCTCAAATAAACTGTTTTTTTACTCAAACTGTACAATTGTTTGACACTTAGCAATAACATCTTTTTATAGTCTATTCTGCTTTGCCAATCAATTTATCACTGTTTAACACCAGTTCTATGGTTATATTTGTTAGCATAAAAAAATGAAATTAATATCATTTAATTGATATTCTTTTAAAACAACTGCTTCACCTGCTACATACAAAAAACAACACAAATACCATGATAATAAAA
Organism: Magicicada septendecula; assembly: GCA_034769895.1. Classification (NCBI taxonomy): domain Eukaryota; kingdom Metazoa; phylum Arthropoda; class Insecta; order Hemiptera; family Cicadidae; genus Magicicada; species Magicicada septendecula. Next base: position 152,843,660 of record CM068373.1, read on the forward strand.
CAATGTGCTAAAACATAATAACATGCACATTTTTATAAAATAAATTCTGCACTAATTAATTAGTCTTTTGTCAGTTAATTCATTAATTACTTTGACACTGTCTATGTTATACTTCACATTACTTGTCACTATGTTTGTCGTTTACCCTATTCACTTAACACTTAATAGGTTGTATTTATAAACATACTTATTGGGTTTTATAGGGTTTTACATTTTATTGTCATTAAAAGGACTTCACTCTTGTTATAAAAATGTTATTGTGAACAAGTTATTATTTGTTGTTTTCTGGACAATCTTATGAACACTATTTGTTACAATTAGTTGTATGGTTCATGTATCTATAATAAGGTTTGTTTATATTTTCATTACATCAATTAACTTAATTATTTACTAATATCTCTTTTACATAATATTACATGTTTGGGCCTATTATCCCTCAATTTGTATTTTGATTATCTGGATATTATGATACATTAAATGAAACCATTTGTTTCTTTATAGTACTGGTTCATAAGCCGTCTGTCTTTATAATTCTTTATTTGGTCATTATTGAAAGTTCATGTCATAATTGGGGTTGAAGGTATTTTGCATCACTTAGCCTAAATCATTAATTTGGGTACGGTCAGTTGTCTTACTAGTCAGTCTAAAATGATTAGTCATTCCTCTTCACTATCATCTTGGAAGATATTGTTCTCCTTGTTTAGCTTCTTAACCAAAGTCTTCATTAAATCAGGTACAATATTAAGTTGTTCCAAATGTAATGTTACAATATATTAATTTTTATTACACTTTGAATACCCGTACGTATGCAACAAAAACTGTGGATAATAATCTTTTTGTGGAGAAAGGCAATACTCATTTGTAAGCGGTTCTTTATTAACAGTAGTTACTAGGTAATTAAATACATTAATTCGTTGTTAAGTGTGGAAACTTGTGGTTCCATTTTTTTAAATAAGTTTGTGTGAGTATTCTCTTTCCAAGTGTTAGTTCAGACTACTGAGTAAATGAGATTAAATTCGTAACTGTTACAAGAACCTTTGCGTATATTGGCTAGCTACTTGATAGATAGACAATTAGTAAATTCATCCCCTTTTTGCGTAGTTTATTTATGAGATTCGGAATTCGTCTAATTTATTAACCATTTCAGAAAATAAAAAAAAAATTGTACATAAATTAGGCTGCAGTTGCGTTGCAATTATTTGTGTCATTACGAACGAATACTTTAACGAACCTTGTAATCAAATAAGTAATTACGAGGGGCGGCTATAAGTAATGCACAGTAGCATGTAACTCGCAAATGAAAAGGTGTAGTCAAATGAAACAAATATGGAATAAAAGTACATTTTATTTGCTACAAAAACTTACAGTTATTTTTCCACGTAGTCACCATTTACAGCTACACATTTCTCCCAACAGTGAACCAGTTGTCTCATCCTGTCAATGAAGAATGCCGGCGGTCTTTCCTTGATCCACGACCTCACTGAGTCTTTCAGTTCATCATCTGTGGTGAAATGAATACCCTTAATATCCCTCTTTAAATGCAGGAAAAGTGAAAATTGCAGGGCGCCAAATATGGTGAGTATGGAGGGTTCAGATTTCAAGTTTACAAGAGCCTCGGCGGTTGCACGGGATGTGTGCGTGGCACCCACCGCGAAAAGATTGTATGGTAGCCCAATTCTGCAATAATGTGTCCTACTCGTTCTTTCGATATGCTATCCGGGTGGCGATGCGTTGTTGTGTGATACGGCGGTCATTTTGAATGAATTCATTCAGCTCCATTTGGTGCTTCTCATCAATCACAGAAACTGACCGACCATTGCTTTGCCTCAATATTCGCTTTATCAGCTTCCAATGCACGAAATTTTATTGCCCACCTACTCACGGTACTTCGATCAACAGTTTCATCACCATAAATGGCATTTAGAAGCATAGGCGTGTGCAGGACTTCAGTAGTGGTGGTGCCAAGAATGGCTTCCGGGGGGGGGGTTTAGGGTCCTCCCCCGGAAAATTTTTGAAAATTTATTGCTTAAAAACGTGTTTTAATGCTATCTGGAGGCCATAAAAAACATTTTGAAAAGCGAGGTTTTTTGAGGGCCTTCAAATAAATTTTTACTTTTTTAAGGGACTCAACTCTTTGCACTTACCGGACCGATCAAAAGTTTACAACACACACATGTTTAACAAAGTAGCTTTAGAACTATCAATTTAGACGAATTTTGTCTTTTAATGAATGATCCAGTTAGCCTATCTGGTTAATTTGTATAACAAAACGGAAACAACTTTGATTTTTAGAATATTTATTTATATCCAATGTACAATATTAGTGGAAAATATCGGTATAGAGAACCACACATGACTTCCATATTCTAAGATTTATATTTAAAATCATTTTCGAAGTGAAATATTACCATAGAAACTACTTCTTTCTACTTACTGCTTCAGCCTTAACCACAGTACTGTGGTCACTAACGTATACCACCTCACGTTATCGCACTCGATTTTCACTGATGATGGAAGTCGATGGCATTGCCGAAACGCCTGGTTTTGTAGAAAACATTGGACTACGGCCAAATATCCCGGGAAGGAATTTTAACAAAAACTACTTCTTTGTTGCCGATAACGTTGTACACATATATATAAAAAATATTCATAAAATTAATGGCTTGTATAAGTTAATGATTGATCTCCATTAAGTAGTGCTCAAGTTTCCAAAGTTTTAATATTATGATGTCCGTAATTAAAACATCAGAGCAAGTTTAGTGTGAATGAGGGTACACCGTGGACAAACATTTTCAACATTTCCTATTGAGCGTTGCTTAGAGTAAAGCTGCGAATCTACAGTGTATGTTTCACAGAACAAACACGCGGAAAAGAAGGAGCGCTCCGAAGTCACTCATGGACCCTCAGCATCTTGCAGATGGTTCATTCCCTAAAGACGAAAAGTCTGTCTATGAATCGTTCCTCTGTAAACACATGCTGTTACACTGCCCAGCGATCCACAGGAAGCAAATTGATGTCCATTTTTTCGGCTTGCACGCGTTATGTTGGTGTGGGTTTCGGCACTTTCCATTTAAAAAGCGTGCAAATGTAAGAAAATAAACATGAGTGAGGCCAGAAAAAACGCGAATTGTGTGTGTGTGTGTGTGTGTGTGTGTGTGTGTGTGTGTGTGTGTTCCCTGCCTTTTTATTGCTGTAGTCATAATAATAAAATGGAAACGTAAACATTACATAACTGAGATATGCTTACCTGCCACGAACGATATATTATTTTATACATGTATATTAACTCATACATAATTTACATTAAAATGAAAAAATTATAATTTTATTGCCTGGCAACAAAATTATTTTATTTTTAACAATTACCATTGTTTGAAAAAGTTTAAATGAATTTTCAAGTACTTTACTGTTGTTAAAACGTAAAAGGTTGCAGGTAAACTACCCCTTCCCCTTAACCGATCTTCACCAAAATCGAAAGTCCTTGAGAGCTCTACAATTCAGGGACGTATGAAAAAAATTATTTGATTCTGTTTGAATTTGCGGCTGTTATCGTTTGCCATAGAAAATACCCTTGATAAAAAAAACGTTGCAGGTAAACTACCCCTTCCCCTTAACCGATCTTCACCAAAAACAATAGGTCTTGAGTACTCTACAAATCAGGGCTGTATGCAGAAAATTATTTGATTCTGTTTGAATTTGCGGCTGTTATCGTTTGCCATAGAAAATACCCTTGTTAAAAAAATGTTGCAGGTAAACTACCCCTTTCCCTTAACCGATCTTCACCAAAAACAATAGGTCTTGAGAACTCTACAATTCAGGGCTGTATGCGAAACATTATTTGATTCTGTTTGAATTTGCGTCTGTTATCGTTTGCCATAGAAAATACCCTTGTTAAAACATAAAACGTTGCAGGTAAACTACCCCTTTCCCTCAACCGATCTTCACCAAAAACAATACGTCGTGAGTACTCTACAAATCAGGGCTGTATGCAAAAAATTATTTGATTCTGTTTGAATTTGCGAGATAGAAAAAAGTCTACAGACAGATACACACACAGACAGACAGACACACAGACACTTTTCGGAAAACGACTTTTTTTCATGTTTTGAGTGTAGTGCAATCAGAATCTGCAATAATCTCGAACACGATTTTTTTTGCCATCACCATACTTCCATTTCCTTAAGGAATATGGAAGTAAAAAACACAGAATTGAAAAATTTATTAATTTGTACTGTAGACAAATAAGGCTGCAACAGGTTCAAGTTTAGTATTTAATAGTTAGTAGTGTCCAGAACATAATATAAAAGTAAGGAAATATTTTACATTACATTACAGGGTCATCCGACGGTCGAATGCAAAACTGTTCTTGAAGTTGTCAATTACATCACATGATCTTGCGTTAGCAGCCAGTTCTTGTTCCACAAACGGAATCATCAAGTTTTCCAAACGATCTTGACACATCGTAGATCTGAGCTTGGATTTTATGATACTCAGCTTTGAGAAGGTTCTTTCACTTGTACAGCTAGTTACAGGCATCGTGGAAAATTTATTAATAACAGCACTAAAGTTTTCAAAGTTTGAACTTCGCTGGAACTTCGATAACCAGTTAATCCAGTCCGGAACACTTTTAGCCGGAAAGTTTGAATCAGTTTCTCCACGCTTCTTTGATTTCAACAACTTAAATTCTGCCTCTAGTTCTGCAGCATTGACATTGAATTGTTTTGCGAGAATTTCGAAGTCCTTATTTTCACACTTGTAACAATCATTAAGATTCAATCCCATCAGTTTCCCTGTGGCAGAGATAACGTTTTTTGTTTCTTGAGCAAATCGAGAATTTAGATTTTCCACAAGGCGGTCCAAAACAGGATTGTAAGTGAACAGTTTCAATTCCTCTTTTTTTGTGTCTGCGTAGAAAGCAGAAGGGCAACTAGTGTCTTCTAAGAGGACTGATACTTTCCTTTTCCGAACATTAGGGATTTGAACATCTAATGTACTACACATTTCCTTTGTTTTGATAAAAATATCCTCAAACTCTTCTTCACTATTTCTCATTTCTACCAAAGCAAGAGACAAGCTTACCAGACAAGCTTTCAACATCTTCAACTGCTTGGCAAAGGTCTATTTTAGGACTTTGCAGAGCTTTGCTCACTTTCACCACAAGCTGAAGTACAGGATGCATAATTTGCAAAGACGCAGTAAAATTAAAAGATTTTACTTGTAGCAAAATACCTTTACCTTGGGCCCGAACTTTTGAATCGGAAGTAGATTCCGTACACTCTTCAATGGCTTTTACAATTTCGTTTAATTGAACATAAATAACAGACACCGCTTCTGAACGGCAGGCCCATATAATGTCTGAAAGGGATTTTAGAGTCTTTAGTTTCATTGTAGTTTGTTTGACAATATCCTCAAAGACTGCGTGCCTCTTTGGACTACCTTCGATTAAGTTAAAAACTAGCTGGACTATTCCAAAGGAGTCGAAAATAATTGGATTTTCCTTGTGACTTGTGCAGGCACTTACCAAGGCAAGGTTCAAACAATGTGCATAACAGTACATTATGGATGGATTGACTTCTTTACATCTGGCCTGTACTCCGGTAAATTCACCGGCCATTGCCGAAGCCCCGTCAAAATACACACAAACTACATCTCTCCACAGCACACCTACTTCAGACAGCACACAGTTTATTGCCTTAAATATGCTTTCCGCATCAGTAGACTTCAATCGCTGTTAGGACACCAATCTCTCGACAGGATATGCATTTCCTTTCGGTATGTAGCGAAACACGACTGCTAATTGCTCGTGATGGCTCACGTCAGATGTTTCATCGCCAATAACTGCAAAGGGCTGTCTCTTGATTTCATCACTTATAGTTTTCAGTATCACTGCTCTAAGTGACGATAAGATGTCATTTTGAATGAGGTTGCTAAGATAAGTACAGTTCTTAGGAGCATTTTTAAGTAGTTTTGAAAAAAAGGGTCATATTTTTGCAAGATAGCATCAATTTCCAGGAAAAGACCTTTCTCTGTACTATCCTCGCTCTCGTCATGTCCCCTAAGAGGTTTTCCACCTGTAGCCAACAAACGGACAATATCGAAAAGCCGCGACATGTACTCACGATTTTCTAGGCGTTTTTTCTCCTTCTCTTTTAGTTCAGCTTCCTTAGCATCATCCAACATTACATCAACTGGTTTGCTAGAAACATAATTTTCCCAGCCAACCATACTCGATACATGGCATCTACTTTTTTCATGGGCTCTGAACACTTCATTAGCTTTATGCCAAAAACTAAACCCTGTTGTTGTAAACGCATTTTCAACTAGGCCTATCCCAGGAAGTGAACTGTCATTTAAAGCAAAACAACGACAGGCAAAACAATAAGCAGCATCTTTTGCCACGCTGTACTCCAGCCATTTGTAATTTTCGAACCATTTGGGTTTAAACGATCTTTTCCTAGAATTTTTCCCCTTACTAACTTCTTTTGTAGGGTAGTTTGAAATTCGTGGTTGGTATGGTCCACGAGAAATCCTAGCTGACTTTTCTTGCCTGTTCTTTGACAAGTCTTGACAAGGATCATCGAGCTCAGCTGCTCTCTTCACTGGCTCACCGACATCATCCTTTTTTTCATCATCATCATCATCATCATTATAAATAATTTCCGAACTGGGACCAGCAACAGCATCTGAAAAGGGAACATACACTTAGGCTTAGGCCTATTTTTATCGCTTTAAATTATACTATGCTGTACAATTTACTATAGCCTACAAATCTTTTTCCCTCTTGACGCTTCGTAATATGTGGATGGCCATTTATTGTAAATATAAACAAAATTGCATGTTAGGGGCACGTGAGTAATAGTGTACAATATATTGTACACTATTATTCACTCACATACAAAAAAGTTAGTAAATTTAATTGTAATTTTGGATTAATTTAGCAAAAACAAAATTAATAATCGAAATATTTAAGCAAGAAGAAAGTAACACATTACAAGTCAGACATGGCTGTACGAAGTAGCCTATATTACAAAATATAGTGAAAATAACTTACCGGTTTGTGGTTGAGTGTCCAAATCCTTGGTGGGCTCGGGTTTTTTAATCAGCCATTTATACATCATAAAAATAAGCTTATTCAACAATTAAATAACATAATGAACAGTACAGTCTTGTGTCCAAACTGAACGCCACTGACCGACTGAGTCTCTCGTCTCAGTCTGACTGGCACCACCATCGCGATAGCTGGCGCCGCCACCCTGGCCTGAGTAAGGCCTAAAAACACGGCAACGACGGCAACTACATGGGCAACTACACTATTCATGCAGCCGCTTCCCGACGCGACGGCTGACGCCAGATTATGTGACAAAAGCTATACGAAATTAAAGTTGATTAGATTCATATATTTATCCCTTTAATAGGAGTGCTGTCACTGAAATTATGCAGTTTCTACGTAAAAACATATTCTGCACGTAAAAAAAAAATTCTCAATTTAGTGGTGGTGCCACGGCACCGGTGGCACATTCGTTGGACACGCCTATGTTTAGAAGACGATATATGTCACTAGCGTTCAGTTTTTCAACTGTTAAAAATTCAATCACTGCACGTTGTTTTAGACGCGTTAACATAGTCGGCGTACTCGACTTCGTAACAATGGCAGCTGACAGAAAACGAGGAGTTGTCAACGAGATTTGGGACGATTGTAATTGAAGAATGTCGCTTCAAGATGCCAGCACGCGTCGTGCTGTACATTGTTTTGTTTTCCCCGTTATATGCGACTGTGCATTACTTATCAGCCCCCCCTCGTGTTAATTAAAGTACGTAGTACTAGATAAGTAATAATTTATTTACAAGGTTGATCTTACCTTGTAATTAATATCTCAAGAGATTGCGGTGAATCGTGTTTCTGTGTATGGTACATGCCTATATTATCATGTAGTTCACAAAACAACAAAATAAAATTATTGGTAGGAAGCGTGATATGTGTTATTGTAGACGGTACTGCAAAAAAGTATTTCACCGAAATCAGTTAACTGAAAATAGAGCGGCCAGTAGCCTACATGTTTCTGCATACGGATTTCATTTAAATATGTAAGTGATTTAGTTGAATAGATATTTTTATTTATTATTTGCAAAAACGTTTTAACGAACAACAAATATTTGTTGATACAGATCGGATGGTGACACCATACGCTGTGAAAGAATTAATTGCATATGTGAACAATAAATATTTACTAACAATCACTTTTTTCACATAAAACCTCTACTTTTAATTACCGCGTTGTGTTTCTATATACGAAGCATAACGTTGTGGAGTATCTATTTTTCATCTTGTTGTTTATTTGTCAATACTAGCAGTTTATTTAGCGCTGTTGTTCCTAGTGCTACTCTGGTCAAACATAATTTGTACGTTTTGTTTGTTTTAGGTAAGTGAAGTTTTCGCCTAGTATGGAAGGTGACTGCAGTTAGTAAGTTACTGTTTTCTCATATATTTTTTGTTAATGTACACAAGTGCCTTGTACTTGCAGTGTCAATCCGGATATTGGTGGGTGACATCTATATATATATAAAACTCAGAAGTCTGCGATTTATGTGTACTGAATAGAAATCCACACCGTTACACCGATTGCCACCAAATTTTGCACAGGTAACCTTTGACACAAGGCGAAAATACTGTCTAACTTGGAATTTGATATTTTGCCCCGTTCGCACGATTTAGGCCCTTTTAATTATGCCTTTTCGTTGACGCGTATAAAGATGTTAAAAACACCATGGAGACCAGAATTAATTACCATAGTAACAAGTAAATAAACAAAAGCTATTTAGCGGCATCGGAACAGTACATTTATCCATTCCTGCAGTACATTTTCGATGTTCTATGTAATATGCCATTGTATCGATATATTACGCTGTGAAAAAGAAGAAGTGTAGGCCTACTAATTGTAAATTGTCCTATTACTTAATGCAAAGCGAAAATCGTGTTGTTTTCATTTGTGAGGGTAGGTGACAACGGTTTTTGGTTTTTAGTTTACTGCTGAAATAAATAAAATTTATTGTTGAGGACAACATAACGTTTAATGTGTTATACAATGCTTCTAACACAGTAGGCCTAACACTTAAAATAAAGAATTTAACGTTTTTGATTTAACAGGTACTTTATAAATATCTCCAAAGGCTTTATAAACGGGTACTTTTAAATCTCCAAAGGCTGCTGCACCAACATAATAATTTAGTACAAGTTAAAATAGTACAAGTGATTGAAAACAGCTTTGGATAGAATTTGCCTAATGAGTACAAAATTGCTATACGAGCTGACAGAACGCCATATAGACATAGACAGTAAAAATTATATTAAAATACTTATTAAAAGTCAAATATTCGCGTGTGAAGCGGCGAGTAACAGCTAGTTATTCTATAATCATCAATCATTACATGGACCGGTCTCTGTTCAAGAACATCGTAGGCCTATCCTGTATCCTTAAGGAACTTACGGTCATATTTTCCTAACATTCCGGGCGTCGTATTACGGTTGTAATTATAACCAAGATCCCAGCAACTTGATACCACGTGGAGACGAGTACATGTTTTATTAGTAAAAATACGGTGTCATTGAAAAGACCAGTGCCATTTAATTCGACTCTGTTTCAATTTTAGAAGATACTGTCAAAGAGGAACCGTCTACTGTTCACATCGTTCTCGAACAAAGAAATCTGTTTGAGAATGTTTTTTATCAATTAAGGTATCAATTGAACTGCTTCACACCCATAACAAGAAGTAAAATGTGCATGACCGCTAGTCATTGAAACTAAAGTAAAAGGTAAAACTGGTGTATAGTTTGCTGTTCAAATTAATTATAAGAATGTTTGCGAATGGTCTGGTGCCTGAGGGATTTAGACGTGCGGTCATGTAAATGTTACCCAAGGAAACAGGAACAACCGTTTGTAAAGAGTATCACGTCTTCAACTTACTAAACCATTCATCCAAAGTAATGACGGATTATATAACAGAAAAGATGTTAACCTTCGAAATGATCAAATGGGGGCGCAGGGGAGACAATTTTGGTATTGCGTATGGTGAAAATGAGGCACATGAAGAGACCAGTGTTTGTGGTTTTGTGGAAGGCCTTTGACAAAGTTTTAAGGTCTTCGCCTGTGTCTTTTTAAAATACGTAAAGATATGGGACTGGTTACAGGGATAGAAAAATTATAATTGAGTTGTGTAGGAATCATAGGTATCAGAGAGCAACGGAAAGAAGATGTAAAGATGTCCGTGGTATGGAGACGTACTGTTGACATTAAGCTCTAGCAATAGTAACCTTCATTTGTAGAAACAAAGGAGGATGCTGATTTGTAGGAACATTGGTATCGAAATCAGGAAATCTCATAAAATCTTTTGTGTTGTAACTGGTTCTGAATAGATCTGAAACTTGGAGCATGGGGAAAAGGGATAAGAAATGAAGAGAGGCTTTTGTGGCGTGGTGCTGGAGGAGGCTCTTATGGGAGGATCGAGCAAGGATGAGGTATTTAAATTGATAATGAAAGATGAAGGGTTATGGAAAAACAGGAGGAGTCAGGAAGAAACGACCGTTGGTAGGGCCACTCGGTTAGGCGACAGCTATGTGACTACACAATAGCGTGTAGCATTGTTGGAGCGGGGTACCTTTGCACCCGTGGCTCGATTGGAGCATCTGGGTCGTTCAGAAGATAAGTATGCTCGTTCACCGACAGGTTTATCTAATACTAGAAAGCGTACCGGCAACGCGATTTTTTGGTAGATGACGGGGAAAGAAAGCTTTATGTCGTGACACTGCGACTGGTTCGATCCAGGCGACAGCTATCACTAGTCTGGAACACAGTGAGTATTTGACGCCCTGAGCCGTCGCGAGGGAGACAGCTTCCGTGCCGGCGGTAAGCAGCATCTTCAGCTTGCTAGGAGGGGTCCCTGAAGAGAGTTAGGAAAACAGGGTGAAGGAAGATAAACTGCTGGGACGTTAACAGAAGTTAAACCCGCGGATTTCTTTATGGCGGGCCATCAAAAGACGCTCGAGGGCGTTTGACCCGGATCGTGGGGTGGTGGTTCTGTGGCGCTGATGGTCCTGAGATAAGGGAAGGATGAGGTAGGAGCGTATAGCAAAAGGAGTTACAGCCAGCGACCGGACAAAGGCAGACAGAATGGGAACTCCGACATCTCCACGAATTACGTAATTTCTGACAAACCAAAGAGACCCCGACAAGGAACGGAGGGTTTTAGATTGGAAACATCCAGCCTGCACTTGTTGTTGGTGGTCGACAAGAGCGACCACAGAAGAAACAAGTGATAGATGGTGGCTTTTGTGCGCAGAGCCTGGTGGTTGCGACACAAGGGAAAGGGGAACAGTTTGGCTCGGAACGCCGTCAGCCTTGTCGAGAGTTTCAGTCACGTGAACGTTGAAGCATAGGCGCCGATCAACGACTACACTAACGGAGGGAAAATTAATGGAAGAATTGCCAAGAGAAAATCAAAGGAAAAGAGAGATTGGGTTGAGGGGGTACACATATTTCAATGAGAAGGCAGTCGACCGGAAAATCTTATAACTACGGAATATGGCCATCCACCAATCCGAACATTGAGGATAGAAGAAGAAGAAGAGATTAAAGTAATGGGACAGTGGTTAGGGGAAACACTAATTTTGCTATTCCGAGCAGCCGTTGGTAAAGTGATCGCCAACATCCTCAGAGAAGAAGGACAAGAGTGTGCCCGTTCCGTAGAATTAAGTTCAGTTGTTTTAATAGAACCACTCTTAAAAGTCATAGCGTGCTGTGCGATGAAAGGAACAGACGTAGAATAATCTGCGACGTAGAGAGGGAGGTTTACGTCTGGACTGTAATGTCTAGTCGAGGTGCGGTTTTTGCTTTTCCTGCACCTGTATTTACTTAATGCCACTCTCTACAGCATCTAATATAACGGATTTATACGCGTATTTGGGAGTCAGATAAGAGAGCAGTAAACACTAGATAACGGAGTGTTGCACAACACTTAAACACGCGTGTTTTAAACAGTCATACCCAAATACGGTTTCCGGTCGAATGTGCAACCCAGGAAATGTTACCGATAACATTTTTTGTGATAGTGTGGCAATAAAGACAGACGGCGTACTGCGCACTATTAAATCACGGCTACATCGACAGCAGCATGACGACGACACGAAGGTGATAAGATGCGGTTGATGAATATTAATTGTGGCAACACAGCGGGAAGAATGTGTGGGCTATAATGTGTCTTGCATTAGAAACAATCAAATGATGAAGAAGCTGCACCAGTTGAACCATACGTGTGTGGGACCTTCAACAGAACTGTAAAATCAACGAGTAAAGAAACGCGCCTGAGTTCTACAAGATGATGGACCTCCGCAGACTTCTCCGTGGGTCCGAGAATTGGACTTTAATGAAATCCCAGGCCAGTCGTTTTCAAGCGGCCGAAATGAGATTTCTCACGCACGTGGCGGGATATACTCTTCAAGATCACAAAAGAAATGTAGATATAGGCCTACGGTAGGAACTGAATGTAATTAGTATACTTGATAGGATTGCCCAATATTGCTAAAATGGTTGGAACATCTTAACCGAACGGGGGACTGCTGCATCCCCAAACAACTACTGAATTTTAAGCCGAAAGACGGAGAGGTGTGGGACGTCCGAAGAAGCGTTCGAGTGACTAGCTCTTGTCTATCTGCTTGGGAGCGGAAGAAACCATTTTTGGTTTAATTCGTGCTGAAGCTGATGATCATGACAGCGGCAATGTGGACTCAAAACAGTAATTTCTTCCTAACTGTGCAGTCTGATTGGTAAACAGAGACAGTGTCGGGAAGTGTCACCCTAAGAACACCCTATTACAGTGGTTCCCACTGTCCGTGACAATGTTTCAGGGGGTCCGCGGACACTTTTAAGAAAAAATAGAATTTTCTTCGATTTTTTTTTGTAGTGTAACATCTAAATTTTAGAATCTTAAAACAATTAGTAGAAGATGCCAGTATTTTTTTGTGCAAACTAATTGTAACTGTAAAAGTAAATTTCAAACTAATGTCTTTAAATCATGTCGCGTAGCAGATCTGTTTGCCAGCTGAGCTGACTAGAGCGCCGCATCAACGCAGCTGTTTTAGTCCACGTATAAGCACTGCATCTCGCGTATAAGCACTGCATCTAAGCATAACGTTTTTCCATGTAGCTGATTTTATGCCTAAGTAGCTGGATTTCGACACGTGTGAGTGGAAAGATAGAGCCGAGGTTGGCAAATTTAAGAAATAAACTTGATGTCGAGAGTGACTTAATATTGAAATTATCAGATATTAAACCTAATATTGCAGAGCTAATTGTTCCAAAGCAGCTTGATTGTTCATATTAAACTATGTTTGATATCATTAATATTATAATTTTACAAGTTAATACATTTTAATTAAAATATAAGAGTTTGTATCATATTTACTGTTTGTTTTGTTTCATAACTCAGACGGGGTCCGTGAAATTTTTTGTTTTTTGGAGGGGGTCCGCGGAGTGGAAAGTTTGGGAACCATTGTCCTATTATATCAGAGACTCCGACTGTCATACCGAGACAGCGTTTTTGCGTGTGCATCGATTGATATTGAAACGCATGGCTTGTATAGTGGATGAGAAAGATAGACTGAGCGCTGGTTTGTCAAAATCGGAGCGGTTTTTCTGAAGTTACGAGGGAACACCTATATACCTATGCCCCACACTAGTGCGCTTTTCGTGCATTTGAGGCATGGGCAATAGGACCTTCCTCTAGCGAACGTACGCATGCACAAAGCATGCCTGAAAATCAGTTGAAGGTCTATGTTTATAGTGACGCATTCAGTAACTCACGTGCTTCCACCACCAGAGGATCTTCTTTCAACATTCCGTGCAACTTCCTAGTTTTACAGAAAGGTTTTGTTCTGTTTTCGTGATTATTGTAACTGTGTTTATCGTGTACCATGTCGGCAGAACAAACGTTGGCCGTTATTGAAGATTATAGGTCACATTGTGCCTTATGAGACATTACGGACAAAAATTATACAAACAAAATGAAAAGAAATGATGCTTACGCTGTTTTGGCTACGAAGTATGAGCTGACTGTGAAAGAACCCCGGGAAGCATTGATGAAATGAATTGCTTGGATACTTAAATAAGTACATCAAAGAAGTAAGTGAATCACCGGTTGCCAAATACCTAAGTGTGATTGCTAATTTCACTTCAGTTAGTATTGCTTCTGTAAAGCGAGTAGTTTCTTTCGGGATCTTAGGCTTCACAATTTGTAAAAGCGTGTAAAAATTTGTTCTAGATATTCGCGTAAAGTTCTTAAACAGAACGTTATCATCCAGGTCTCTCATAATTACAAAATTCCGCGTTCTTAAATAATCTTTCAACCGTGTCGAACGTTGATATTTTTCACGCATTTTTCTAACTCAGCACTAAAAATGCAGCACTTATACCCACTAACATAGCAGTATCAGTCACGTCCATTTCACGTTTACACTGGAGAAACATTGACAACTGTGACGCCCACGTGTAGACACTTTGTAGCATGTGTCCACATACTTTGGCATCCATACTTTCGGTCTAAGGCATGCGCAAGAACTACTCGGTATTGGAAGCAGAATTGAAAGTTGAAAGCGAAGTTTAAGTTGAAAGCGCACACAAGTGTGGACAAAGCATATTGCACCCAAACACATTTTGCTTTTTCCTTGCCGTAGTCGGGTGAAACACACACACACACACACACACACACACACACACACACACACACACACACACACACACACACACACACACACACACACACACACACACACACACACACACACACACCGTTGTGACCTGAGAGCAGTCGGTGTACGTATAATTGTTGGCGTTATCGTGCTGGTGCTATAAAATTTTTATGCTAACATAACACCTCATTATCTGATAAGCTGCGGTTGATGAATTACTTATTGCGTCAGCGTTTAGTCCACGTGGACTAAAACCGATAGTCATTTTACTAACGGGACAATGTGATGGGTGCACTGAGACAGTGTCGGGCAGTGCCACAGTTTTAAGAACAGATTAGTACAACAAAGACTTCCGTTTATCATCCTTTTGGGCGAGGGAGTATTATAGGTTGAGGTAAGACAGTAATGTGAAAGATAATCTATGATGTGTGATATTTCTATACGCTTTGTTCAGTAGCTATGTCTTACATCTTAGAGCAGTCGCTTGTACGTATTCTATAATAGCATATGGCTATGAAAACATTCTATACTGTTAATTTACAGTAAGTCTAATATTTAGATCGTTGGGTTTCATACGATGAAGAGCGATGACGGCCAAAACTTGGAAGACGGTAGAGCGCCCGACCGGTGCCGCATAGGCAACCCTTCCAACGTGACACAGACAAAAATCAATATTCAGTTGTGCCGTAAAGTCTCCACACTCAAACTCTCTTCTCCTTGGGCAGAGTGCCGCACTTAGCAAGTGGACAATTTACATACCAGTCCAGAGTTGCCAAAACAGGGGGAAATTTCCCTCGTTGGCGGAAGATTTCAAACCGAAATGTCTGGTTACAGAAAACGTTTCTTCAGTGGCGGACATTCTGAGGTCTGCAAGTGATTGATTTTGTACTGTACCGTAAATATTTATTTGAGTTACAAGTAAAATTCACAAAATACTACAAAAAATCTTAGATGTAGGTGTATGAATAGCTTCCTCGCTTAGATGGATGACAATCGGTATCAGAGCAATTGTTATCAGTGATAATTAATTAATTTTTTGCTTCTCATCAGTTACGTTATTGACATGTTTCGGTTCCATAGAAGGAGATAAGCTGCGGTTGATAAATGCTAATTGTGGCAACGTTCCGGCAACGTGGATACAAAACGGTAATCTCATCTTATTAACATACTCCAGTCAAATTAGAGTTGGAGATCGAAATAAATAGTAGAAGGATGCGACCTTTTTTAATAAAGTATTTTCATCTAGAACATAATTTTAAAATATTGTTCACCCCTCAGCCCTATGTCAAAACACCCCTAAACAACCCTTAAAATTCGAAAATTCAGTTTTTCGATAATAACTTTTAAACGATTTGTTTATTGTGAAAGTACAAAATACCACCGTAAAGTAGAGAAAATTTCTCACAAAAAATGTCTTAACACTTTTTTTCTAGAACTAATAGTTTTTACGTAAAAAGTATTGAAGCGTACGAGTAATGTGTTGCTCGGAGAGCGCGGGTTGGGTTAGTTGGACAAGTTTTAGACGGCGCGCAACCAGTTATTCGCTTGTAGTTTTAAAAATAATGTTGGAATTAAAAACAAATAAACGCTCTTGTTTAAAGGTAAGATGCAGCTATACGCCTGTGTTTTAAAAACTTATTTTTTGATTACAATATTAGGTACTATATATACATGATAGCTTCGAAGTGTCGTTTTATCCTATAAATAATAATATTTAAAAATGTAATAGTTTTATTCACAAGATAATGTGGTTTTTAATTACTGATACTATATATATATATATATATATATATATATATACAGTATATGAGAATACAAAACATAAAAAGTTGATATTGTTTACTATTTTTTAAAAACAAGACTATGAAAATCGCGAAATTTCGATTTTCTTAAAATTTGCGTAAAATTACAACTTAAAACCAATATACAACAATGAGAGTTCATCCCAATCAAAATACGAAGCATGTATTTTAAAGCTTGAAGAGTCTACTTTTGACATGTGCAATTATTATTTTAATTAAATTGTTCAGTGTCAAAAAAAATAATTATAGAACAAGTAACTGCATAAAAGTGCTTTTTTTCACAGTATTACTTCTTACGCTTTATGTTTTAAATTTGAAGATTTAATACTTTGGGAATATAATATTCAGTACCTACATTATCAATCTTCGGTAAGGATTTATAACTTAGGAGCCGTCTTCCTTTTAAAATACCTTTTGAAAACTGTAGGCTATATCGCAACTCGGGGGAGTATGCGCGCGCAACTCGGCTAAGCATGTGATCTAGCAAAACAATTCAGTGCACAATAAACAATACATGCTGTGATTGTGTTTCTTGATTTTACCATTTGTGTCAATTTATTATTAAGAATATATTTAAAAATTTTTGTTTTTAATAACAATTGTGCATAAAGAGTGAAATTTTGTGATTTTAATTTAATATTTCTCAAGAAAAATTTTTTCTTATCAACAAATAGAAAATTATGCATTTTTGCGAGAAGTTAATAAAAAATTTTTGCTAAAATTGACGAAATAAAAAGCAGAGGGAAAGCAGCGAAGCTGTGGATAGAATATATTGAGATGGTCGCTATTGCTAAGAGTTTCATTAGATCAGAAAAAATGGGACAATTCAAACAACAGCTTGTATATTTAAAACAAATGATGCCAGATTGTTTTGCTGCAGGGCATTTTAACTATACAAAGTCTGCTTACATAGGCCTATACATTCAACAAATGACCGAAGTCATTAAAAATGCCGAAGAGCGAAAAAGTTCTATACGAGAAGGGGACTTATTAACTGAATGCGAATCTCAGGAAATAACGCAATTACGAAATTTCCTTGTAAACGGATACGCTACTGTAAGGCGAACCGACAAATTTTGGTGCGGAAATTTTACTGATATGACCATTGAGCAAGATCTCATGCGAAGTATGGAAGTGGTCGTGGGAATAGTTGGTAGGGGCGTATCAGAAAGCACGACACATCAATGGATTTTAAGCTTACCATTTACGTACGATATTTGTAATGAGATTTAGTGTTTTTGTGGTACAACATTTTCGTCATCTGATCACCATGTAGATGCGCGAGATGCGCGTAAGAGCCGTCCGTGATCAAGAAGATAAAAAAAATTACTGAGTGGTTCAATTTCCACGAACCCTTTCCTCATCAAAAAGAAATAATGGCGATATCTACTGGTGTAATTGGCAATAAAAATATAAATTGTTGTGATGCTTTAGAGGTTGGAAAAATAGGGTTAAGCAAAATGGAAGGGCAAAAATTCAAGGACTTATCATTCAAACGCAAAGATAAAGTTTTACCATTAATTAGCGTTAATAGTTCATTAAAAGTAGATGACGAGATCCAACAGTAGAAAGTATACCTATTGATCCAACACTTCTGTTCCAACGCATTTATTTACGTTAGCGAGGGAACTGCGGAAGAATTTAAAAGTTACATGCATTACGAGCTTGCACCTTACCCAATGGCTTTAGGTACGCTACGTAAGACTGATAAATCTAAAATATGCGGTTTGTGCCAAAATGAAAAAAAATCGAGTTTGATCACGGCAAATGTACTTTCGTCCTCGATGGTGGCATGTTTCTTCATCGCGTGCCTTGGAATAAAAATGATCAGTTTAACGACATATTCAATTTCTACGTAGCTTATATTAAAAAACACTTCAAATCTAATAATGTCATTGTGGTTTTTGATGGCTACGAAAATAATTTGAATAACATAAAAGGCGCTGAACAAACACGTCACTCCAATAGAAACTTATGCCCTGACATAATTTTGATGTGGAAATGTGTAGTACGGTACAACAGGATACTTTGCTCTCAAACAAGGAGAATAAAATTCGTTTCATTAAATATTTAATAGAATATTTAAGAAATGCTAACATTACAGTCATACAAGCAGAAAATGACGCTGACTTATTAATTGTAAAGACAGCTTCGCAAATTACTGATAAAATACGTGTTATGGTTGCTGACGACTCAGATATGTTGATTCTTCTATCAGCATGAATCTCAGAAGAACGGGAAATGTATATGTTGAAATTAGGAAAAAACGGAATTCCGCCTACTATTATTCACAGAACAGTCTAAATGAATTACCCTTTTGCAAGAAATATATATTATTTCTTCATGCAGCAACCGGTTGCGATACAACATCGTGTTTTTTTTTTTTTGAATGGGCAAAATAAGCATTTTTAAGAAATTTACGAAAAAATGTCACGATGAGACTTTTAAAAAATCGATTGAAAACTTCTATAAAAAAATCAATCGAAAGAATGTATCTTCGATAGTGGGCTAAACTTCGTTTCTTTCCTATACAATAAACCAACGGGAGTAGCATTAGATGACTACAGGTACATCTGCTTTAAAAAATCTGTCTTTAAACAAGGTGTAAAGAAAAAGGAAACTCTTGCGAAATAGGCCTACGTAAAACTGGAATCTTTCCCTCCAACTTCAGATGCCGTGAAATATCATTTTTATACAGTGTATCTACAAGTACAAAAGTGGATGTCTAATGATTTACCTGCAGAAGATTGGGGATTGAAAAGGGGCCAAATCCTTACACCAATTCGAATGTCCAAACCAGCAGCCCCAAAAAACTTAATTCAAAAGGTATTTTGGAACTGTAAAAAAGATTGCTCATCAAAACACTGTTCCTGCAAAACTATTGGGCTATTATGTACGGACGTTTGTGGTAGTTGCACAAGTGAAATATGCAAAAATATCGAAAATAATTGTGTAATTGAAAACGAAGCAGAAGACAATATTGTGAGTCCATCATTGCCAGAGGAAATAAGCGATGATGAGAATGAAAATACAAACCTAGATATTGAATCTGAAGACAGCGAACTTTCAGAGGAAGAATTCTAGCTATAATTATAAAATAAATTTAATTACCTATAATGATTAAATAAAAATGTTTTTGTAGACTTTAATTGATAGTTAATGTGATTCAAAATTTTCAAATCTAGAGATTTAATAGTTAAAAAAAATTCCCAAAGATACCCTTCATTTTCGCTTTTAATGTTCGTATTTTCTAGCCTGGACGGTTGCGCCGTCTATAATTTTACATTTTATTTTACGGTTCTATTAACCTTTCATTACTTTATAATAATCATTCAAGAAATTAAAATTAAATTTGTCGATTAAAACATTACACTTGTTGAAAAAAAAACGACAAAGAACGTTGTTTCTTATATTCGCCATTTTTTTTTTGACGTTTGATGTGTATGACAGGGGTGAACTTATTTTTTTATTGTAGTAGGGCATGTAGGGACGATGTCCTCAAATTTTCAGCCGTCTACTATTTTTTTTAATCTAAGGCTTATTTTCGAGCTAATTTGACCGGACTAACAGTGCAATCTAATTAGTGCACAGAGATAGTGTCGGAAAGTGCTGCGCAATTAAGAATACGTTGTAATACACTTCTAGATAGGCCTTTGTAAAAGAGTTAAATTATTTATTTGCAAATTATGTTGGCCTACGAGCATGTGAGAAATAAGATCACAAACTATCTTGATCAAATATGATATTAATAATTTATATAATAGTTTATTGTACTTATTCCAGTGTACCGACTCTTGATTTACCTCAGTGCGCCAGTAATAATAAACACAAATTAAAGTATGTTAATCAACTTTTAATGAACACTTTGCATTTATACATTACAAAAATTTCTTTATATGACTTGAATTGTTTATCTTACAAATTGAATATTATTAATTAGCAATGAGTCCTTTATGACAGATTGAGTCACTATATTGAATACAACATATATATTTATCAAAAACATAGAATTAAATGTTCATTATTCGGTACTTGCGTAAGATTCCTTCCAAAGTGCGTGGTCCTGAAGATGTTGTAGATCGGTGAGTCGTCAGCAGCCATCGTCGTGTGTTAATCCTGGTTAAAACTGCACAATTCACTTTATCACAGGTGCACTACACTGACATATGGATTATACCTATAACTATGTCGTATAACTACACTCTGGACACAAAGATGACTGAATTGACCTTAAGTGCATTTAACTCAGTTCACGTCGCGTTTGGCTCGACTAATTCACACCGTCGTAACTTTACTTCGAACTCCTTCGCTTTCTTCCGCGATTTACCACTACGTATTGAATTAATAGAACTTCATATGTATTATTACTTATTATTGTTTATTATAACTCCGATCATCCACTCTTTGACTTATTACGTTTTATTGAAACTTTATTTATAACTTTAGTATTAGTAATTATCGCGTTCCCGTACTTTGTTACTTCTGAGAAATTACTTATTCTTTACCGTACTTATTAAAATATATAACTGACGCAAAACAACGTACGCGAGTCTCTTCGTATAATTCCGCCGATATAAAGAAGACTCTAAGTTCATAATATATACTTGCCTCGAGTCTCCCTTACTTACGATGTACAGCAAAACGTTCCTATAGGTTCAAACTACCGCTAAATACAAATTCGCCCAATCTGCTTAACTAAAACCTCCCGCGCGATACATGACGCTTTTTCTGATTCGCCCAACGTTTTTCCGTGTCCACGTGCTTAAAAAACTAGCGTCTATCGTCATCTCTGTCACACAACGCTCTCTCTCTCGTCTAACGGTAACTATTGTTATATTCACTTAAGTTTACAACGTTTGGCAAACACCCTTACTATCTGAGCAAATAATACATTTTATGACAGTAGTGTCGCAAACCGTGACTTAACATAAAAGTACATTCATTATTTTCGTCAGCCCCAGCGCCGGCGTTATTAACTTACTGCTTTACTCTACAGACTTTTTACAAGTTAATTTTCTTTCAACTATTGCCGCCTACGGTTCTGGCGTCTTACTACCTCCCCGCTTTCTAAAACACACCCTTCTTTTTGCTTTCAGTATAGTTTATTTAGTAAAATTATCAATTGATCAAATTTTCCGTTATAACGTTATTATGTCATAGGCTTCCGAACGTTATCCTTCTGGCCGAGTGAGCTGTAACTTGTTTCACAGAAGAGCTAACTAGACCCCAATGTATTCTATGTGCGTATACAGAAAATCCTCTGCTGTAGATGTTTCGTTTTGCTTATGCTCTTAAAAGCCAGTTAGAGTCGATGTTTAATTAGTTTTTGAGGAAAATCTGTGTACCATTGAAGATGCCATATCCTGTCATACATAGAATGGGCGAAACGTGTGTTAAACTTCAAAGCGGTGTTTGTTATAAGGACAAGTTTCCCAAAAGTGATGGCACCTTACTTCCTCTTTCCTCTAGAGAGTACGTAGGCATTGACTTCCAGAACAATAACAATGCAATCCCCTTCTGCCAACCTTCTGAGTGTTCCAACTTCTATCGCCCATACTTTTAAATTTCTTCTCCACATTAGCAACCCATATTTTCGTGCGTTTGACTCAATTCTCTTGGATTCATATAAAGAACACCCTGGTTCACGGTTTTTCTCTATCGGTTCATGTCGTAGACGCTTGAGTCATTTTCTTTTGGTTTCGTTTTCAATAACTCGATTTGCACGTAAAAATTTCTTCACACGTTAATTTCCTCACTTATTTTTCTCTACGGTTGCCTCTCTCACAGCACCAGAAAATCTTCACGAAAATTTGCGTTCCCATATCCTTAGAGATTCGTGTTCTTTTAAAACATGCTTCGAATGGGTACATAATTACTGGCCTAACAGTAGTTCGATGTAGCTTTTTGATTTCAAATTTGCAATTAAGTTTCTTAATTGTCTTTCTTTGGGCGAAGTATCATCTGTACCTTCGTGTCTTCGAGACGTTAATTTTTCTTCTTCTTGCTTTGGATTTGCATACTGCTTGGTCTTCCGATGCTGTTTCTTCTTTTCGGATTAATATTCCTATCATTTTTGAATGCAAACCTTGTTTTATTATACTGTCCTTAGGCGTCATTTCCACACGGACCTTCCTTCTATATTTAACGGTTTTACATTTATGTTATTGTTCCTTAGTAACGTTTTCTTTGAGTTTACGTTAACGTTAACGTGGCTATAAATTTTCACGTACCGGCCACCTTTCAGATCGATTACCTTGTTTCGATTTTTAATTTCACCTTTCCTTTCTGTTTGTAGCATTTTTCTTTCTTCAAATTTTGTTCATTGTATAATTCAGGAATGTTTTCCTGTTTCATTGGACCGGCGTCAATTCAACTGTTTCCTTCCTTGGCCGTTAACTTTTGCCCAGTATTACTGCATTCGTTTTCGGTGCGCTTCCTTTATTTTTTCAGTCCACGTCTTGCCACGTCTCAGCTTTGTTTTTGCTGGAAATTCTAGTGTGTGCCAAGTTACTTCTCACGAAGGTCACGTTCTTGCGTGTTTTCACGTGTTATCCCCACTTCTTGCAGACCTCTTACCACCTCTGTTCTGTGACCAGCGCCCCGTGGTTTTCGTACTTAGAAAGTAGGCAAAGATTGGGTTGGTCAGTCTCTCTGTACTCGTTCGTGTCATGTGACCATAGAAGGCAATTCTTCATTTCGAATTGTATCCATTATCTTTTCCAATGTACAGTAAGTTTGTGGTCGTGCCGTCTTCTGTACTCACCGTTTTATTTTATCGCCTCCAAGGTATTCCTCAGGATCTGTAGATTCTTTTCGAGGCTTCCAGCTTCTCGATCAGACCGGTTCTATTCATCGCGAGATATTCTGCTGCGTACAAGGGCTCCAATCGAATGACTCTGCACTAATGTCTGAGCTTGGCGTTGAGGGACACAAACCATTTGTTAAAGATGCCTTTGGTTAACTGATTCAGAGGCGTAGCCAACCTCTTCGGGGCCCAGGGGCAGAAACTTAAAATGGGTCCCCCACCAAAGACTTTCTTTCTCCCCCCCTCGTCGCCAATATGAATAACTTTCATATTACTTTGAATCCTTAAATTCTTTTCTATTTACTAAATTTTCGTTGTATTGTAGACACCAGACTAAGTTTATAATTGGCCTGCTATATAGAAATTTGATGTGGAAGAATCAAACTGTTCCATAGTCTACTAATACCTTGCATAGGTAGTCTGTGCATAAATTAGTCGCTTTTTAACATGATAATGTTTTTAGGCTGGGGATCATTCCACAAAAACGTCATCGAAAAACGTAACGCTTCCACACTTTCGATTCCCCACAGTCTAGAAATTTGATATGTAAACGCATCAAGACAGAAATAATCGCTGCTGACATTGAGTTTAGCAAACGTTTTAGTGAGAATAAATTTGGTTTTACATGCTATGTTTGTGATCGTCTGTGGTTTGGAAATGATTTACGTAATCCACCAAACGTAATCCACAGTATACGTTTCAAAAGCCTAAAAACATGCTTCGATGTTTCGGTTTCGTCGAAATTCTTTGAATGCTTAGTTACTTTATTTATTCTGTTTTTCAGAATTATTATAAGTCAAAAGTAGAAAGTAAATAAATACTCAAGGTCTCTAGAATTTTTTTTAAATGAATTAAAAGTCTTAAACATTTTTGGGCTTAGTTAATTTTTTTAACAAAAAATTTAAAAATCATTATTCCAAGTCTAAAAAAGTCGACATCGGCTCGATCTTTGTACCCAACCCTTTTCGGCGATTTCACCCTCTTAAAAAACACGTTTCATGTTAACAGAATGTAAAATATAAACTTTTAATCAATTAATTTTTGCTGTGGCCCTTCCCACACTTCTTTATGGGTCTGAAAATTGGACTTTGACGAAAGGCCAGACCATTCTGAATTCTGTCAAACTGGTATTCTTGACTTTGAGGAAATTGAATTATATCACAAATTTCTCGTGGTGGAAGTTTCTCGAACATGGCATTATAAGGTGTTGTTTCAATTGATTGGTGGTGTGCTAGATTAATAAAGTCTTCTGCAGCTGAGATGTATTCACTCCACTTCCTTTGTTGATTGGAACAATAGGTTCTGAGAATTCTGCCAACTTCCCTCAACACTCTTTCGGATGGATTACTGCTGGGATGGTACACAGAGGTTTTATATGTTTTCACCCCATGTTCCAGCAGTGTGTCTCTCCATCTTCGCCCTTTGAACTGGGTACCATGGTCCGTTATTATTGTCTTCGGACAACCCACTTCCGGTATATAACTTAGTGTAATTATGTTGAGTATTTTGTTAGTAGTGGCACGATTTATCGGATACAATTTTATGAATTTAGTATAATGGTCGAATACTATGAGCAGATATATATATTGCCGTCGACCTCCACTTCTGGGGAATGGACCGCAGATGTCCACAAAAACTTTCTCTAATTTGTCTGATGAAGTTATGGGGATCATTAGTCCCTCCTTTCTTTCGTTGGTGCACTTCACCATTTGACATATACGACAACTTTTGATATAATTTCGCACCCTTCTGTTGATGTCTTTGATATACATGTGCTCTTCCATTGCTTTTATTACTTTAACTGCTCCCATGTGTCCATAACGAATATGGTAGTCCGTTATGATATCGTTCTCTAGTGTTTTGGGTATTAATAGCTTCCAGGTGTTGTTGTGGTACTTGGTTTTGATAAATAATACATTGTTAAGTATACAATAGTATGGGATTATTCTATTGTCTTGAGCATTTAGTCTTTGGAAAATTTGCATCAATTTACTATTTTGCCTTTGGTGTTGTTCCACTTCTTTAACTATATCTTCCAATTCTGTCCGACTCTTTAGGATGTGGTAGACCTTCGCAAGTGTCTCCTTCTCTCCTTCATAGGTCTGGTTGGTAATATTGATACGTGACAGAATGTCGGCAGCTATGTTCTTTTTTCCTGGGACGTATTCCCAGCTGATGTTGTATTCCTGCAAGACTAGGGTCCATCTTGCTAAACGACCGTGACTTAGCTTACAGTTTTTTTAAAAAGGATATGGATTTGTGGTCCGTCCGAACTGTTATGGAATATCCTAAGATATAGGTTCGGAATTTTCCGCAGGCGAATACCACACTTAAAAGCTCCTTCTCTGTTACGTTGTAATTCCTTTCGCATTTGTTTAGGTTCGACTAGCGAAGCTTACAACCAGATGGTTCCCATCTTCATCCTCTTGGTACAGAGTAGAACCTAGGCTGATGTCACTGGCATCACAGTTGAGATAAAAGGTTTGTTGAAGTCTGGGTGATGTAGCATCACTGTCTGTAAGAATTTTGTCTTGATTTGTTGGAATACTGTATCTTGAATTGGTCCCCATGTCCATTTGTCTTTTGAGGATAACTGTGGAGATAATTTGGTCGTTAACTCTGAGTAATTATTCTGGAATTTGCGGTAATAATTACACAAGCCTAAAAAGGACTGCAGTTGTTTTTTATTTTTGGGTGTGGGAAATTTTTGTATAGCTTCTATCTTTTCTTTAGATGGTGTTATTCCCAGTTCTGTCAATTGAAAGCCTAGAAATTGCACTTCTTTGGCAATGACTTGTGACTTTTCTAGTTTTAACGTAATGTGGTTTTCGGATAATTTACTCAATAGCGGCTGAAATGAGATTTCTCAGGCACGTGGCAGGGTATACTCTCCATGATCATAGAAGAAACACAGATATACGACAGGAACTGAGTATTATGAGTATACTCGACAGGATTGCCTAGTATCGGCTGAGTTGGTGGAGACATCTTTGCCTAATGGATGACTGCCGCATCCCCAAACAACTATGGAACTATAGCCGAAGGGACGGAGAGGTGTGGAAGGAAGCGCTGGAGTGACGAGCTCTAGATTTTGCTGGTTTGAGACCGGAACAAACAATCCTTGGTTTAATCCTTGCAGATGATGATGATGATGAATTTTGTTTAGTGACCCCTTTCCCTAGTTGCCCTATTCTGGCTACGCCATTGATGTCATTTATCATCTTATTGATCCTTGATGTGAGGGCTTCTTTCTCAGAGATGTTTGGTTCTAACTACTCGCTTAGATATTTGAACTTTTCTCCCCTTTTCATTTTGCCCGGTCCACATCTAGCTCTGTAGGGGGCTTCCTTTTTTTTAACGTATTAACGAAGTAGAAATTGCCGTTCGGCTCTCGTGTTATCATCCCGCCCCCCTCGTTGTGCGAAAGAACTGCAGCTTGGGTCTCGTGGCGCTGCAACATAGAAAAGAGGCTTCACTAGCACCATTTGACATTAGGTTTAACTGTAAATATCTTAAGTTCTTTGTAAGTTAGGTTCCTAATTTTTTTTTTATTTTCAACAATACATTTCCTTCTAGTTCCTTACACAGTGTTTTCTTATTCAGGCAAAACTTAAAATTTTTGCGATTTTTCTCAGAAAACAGGAATTATATTTTTTGGTGTGTGTGTGTGTGTGTGCGTGTGTGTGTGTGTTGTATTTAGTCAAAAATACAAGTATCTCAAAATCCGTGAGTAAGAACTAGTATTTGATACTATAAATGTGACATAAAAATTCGTGAAAAACATCTTAGAAGTTAAACAAAATATCTGTTATCAAAGCTCAAAAAAGTAATTTTCGGGAAATGAAAGTTAAAAGGACAGGAAAGAGAGGCAAGGGCGTATGAATCCTATTCTAAAAGGAATGCAAGTTTCAGCAAAAATAATTTTTTTTACAGCTAGAAGAATTTAAAAATATTTAAGGTTACATATTTTTTTAATGAGAAGATTCCACAGAATAATAAATAAGACAAAAAAATTATTAAATTATTTTTTGCCGTTTTGCCGCGACGGTAATATAGACCTAAAATGGGTCGGTCATTATTACCGAAAATCAACATTATATTGTGCGCAAAAGAACGCTTGGCGCCGTATGACGGAATTACAAAAAAACCGTGGAACGTTTTAAGAAAACTTCGTTTGATTCCGTTTAGAGCTAAGGCCTGTAGGGAATTTTGAACAAACGGTTATTTTCTAGGCGTACTGCGTGTCGGCTAAATACCGTGATGTACGATAGGGGGAAGGAATCAAAAAGTAATTAGCAAAGATTATATTGGATACGTGAATACCAAAGCATCGACTAAAGTCAAACCAGGAAAGTGGTGGAGAAGCCCGACAGACTTCAAACCGCACATCCATCAAATACATTAGGGCTACTTGTAACTATCTGCCTCCTTATTGATTGGTGCACAGACAGTGGTGTACTGGGAATCATCATCCGTGTTATGTATGCGGGTACACGACCGCGACCGTAATTAGTTAACTCGGAGCTCGTCATCTGCAATTAGCCGTACGTACGAGCAATATCCCAGCAAATTGTTTTCCAATAACTGTGCAGCAGTTGTTTTTCCCTTGGTTCCACAAATGCAAAACATAGTTATTTGCAGAACTTCAATATTGAACGTGACAGACGTGATCGTTTAAAGTTAAAAAAGTTAACGCGTGGTTGCAATTAATTAAAAGCAAGACATTATTACAGCCGCCACTCTTAAAAGGCGTACAACCGATCTGCAGTATCAAAAATTACAATTAATCCGGATTCCGATAATCGGAACTTCGGAGAAATCCAGAGTAACTTTAAAAAATTCTTTTCCTCAGGGTCAATGCGGATCCGTTGCATCTTTCGGTGGCTGTAGGCATTGTTAGATCTTCCGCCTATAGCCTGACAACTTTGGGAAAAGCCATAATCGATTTCAGTACCCGCAGGATGGAGTAGTAATGCTCCTCCCTCTCCCGTTTTCTCTGTCCTATTGCCCCCTTCCCTTTATAATCAACAGCACTCCGTATATACGGTGTTCGACGAGTCAATAATGGAGAAGTAAGGCTCCTCGCTCTCTCGTTTTCTCTGTCTTACTGCCCCCTTCCCCTTCTAATCAACAGCACTCTGTATATACGGTGTTCGGCGAGTGAATAATGCAGAAGTAAGGCTCCTCCCTCTCCCCTTTTCTCTGTCGTACTGCCCCCTTCCCCTTCTAATCAACGGCACTCTGTATATACGGTGTTCGGCGAGTGAATAATGCAGAAGTAAGGCTCCTCCCTCTCCCCTTTTCTTTGTCTTACTGCCCCCTCCCCTTCTAATCAACAGCACTCTGTATATACGGTTTTCGGCGAGTGAATAATGCAGAAGTAAGGCTCCTCCCTCTCCCCTTTTCTTTGTCTTACTGCCCCCTTCCCCTTCTAATCAACGGCACTCTGTATATACGGTGTTCGGCGAGTGAATAATGCAGAAGTAAGGCTCCTCCCTCTCCCCTTTTCTTTGTCTTACTGCCCCCTTCCCCTTCTAATCAACGGCACGCTGTATATACGGTGTTCGGCGAGTGAATAATGCAGAAGTAAGGCTCCTCCCTCTCCCCTTTTCTTTGTCTTACTGCCCCTTCCCCTTCTAATCAACGGCACACTGTATATACGGTGTTCGGCGAGTGAATAATGCAGAAGTAAGGCTCCTCCCTCTCCCCTTTTCTCTGTCTTACTGCCCCCTTCCCCTTCTAATCAACAGCACTCTGTATATACGGTGTTCGGCGAGTGAATAATGGAGAAGTAAGGCTCCTCCCTCTCCCCTTTTCTTTGTCTTACTGCCCCCTTCCCCTTCTAATCAACGGCACGCTGTATATACGGTGTTCGGCGAGTGAATAATGCAGAAGTAAGGCTCCTCCCTCTCCCCTTTTCTCTGTCTTACTGCCCCCTTCCCCTTCTAATCAACGGCACGCTGTATATACGGTGTTCGGCGAGTGAATAATGTAGAAGTAAGGCTCCTCCCTCTCCCCTTTTCTCTGTCTTACTGCCCCCTTCCCCTTCTAATCAACGGCACGCTGTATATACGGTGTTCGGCGAGTGAATAATGCAGAAGTAAGGCTCCTCCCTCTCCCCTTTTCTGTCTTACTGCCCCTTCCCCTTCTAATCAACGGCACGCTGTATATACGGTGTTCGGCGAGTGAATAATGCAGAAGTAAGGCTCCTCCCTCTCCCCTTTTCTCTGTCTTACTGCCCCCTTCCCCTTCTAATCAACGGCACGCTGTATATACGGTGTTCGGCGAGTGAATAATGTAGAAGTAAGGCTCCTCCCTCCCCCCTTTTCTCTGTCTTACTGCCCCCTTCCCCTTCTAATCAACGGCACGCTGTATATACGTAGTCGGCGAGTGAATAATGCAGAAGTAAGGCTCCTCCCTCTCCCCTTTTCTCTGTCTTACTGCCCCCTTCCCCTTCTAATCAACGGCACGCTGAATATACGGTGTTCGGCGAGTGAATAATGCAGAAGTAAGGCTCCTCCCTCTCCCCTTTTCTCTGTCTTACTGCCCCCTTCCCCTTCTAATCAACGGCACGCTGTATATACGGTGTTCGGCGAGTGAATAATGTAGAAGTAAGGCTCCTCCCTCTCCCCTTTTCTCTGTCTTACTGCCCCCTTCCCCTTCTAATCAACGGCACGCTGTATATACGGTGTTCGGCGAGTGAATAATGCAGAAGTAAGGCTCCTCCCTCTCCCCTTTTCTCTGTCTTACTGCCCCCTTCCCCTTCTAATAAACGGCACCCTTAATATACGGTGTTCGGCGAGTGAATAATGTAGAAGTAAGGCTCCTCCCTCTCCCCTTTTCTCTGTCTTACTGCCCCCTTCCCCTTCTAATAAACGGCACCCTGAATATACGGTGTTCGGCGAGTGAATAATGTAGAAGTAAGGCTCCTCCCTCTCCCCTTTTCTCTGTCTTACTGCCCCCTTCCCCTTCTAATCAACAGCACGCTGTATATACGGTGTTCGGCGAGTGAATAATGTAGAAGAAAGGCTCCTCCCTCTCCTGTTTTCTCTGTCTTACTGCCCCCTTCCCTTTACAATCAACAGCACTCTGTATATACGGTGTTCGGCGAGTCAATAATGGAGAAGTAAGGCTCCTCCCTCTCCCGTTTTCTCTGTCTTACTGCCCCCTTCCCTTTACAATCAACAACACTCTGTATATACGGTGTTCGCCGAGTGAATAATGGAGAAGTAAGGCTCCTCCCTCTCTCGTTTTCTCTGTCCTATTGGCCCCTTCCCATTATTATCCACGGCGCGCTGTGAATACGGTGTTCGCCGAGTGAATAATGGAGAAGTAAGGCTCCTCCCTCTCCCGTTTTCTCTGTCTTACTGCCCCCTTCCCGGGTCTTTTGCGTTATACGACCACAAAGAATTGGCATTGGCATTTTGTTCATCTTTCATTAAACTGAGTATAGTTCTCAAAATTTGCTATCTCTGTTTACTGATTAGTTAAAATGATATTCTCTCATTTACAGACTGTCGTACACTATACAAGAATAATTATAAGTTATCTTATCGCTCTACCGTCTGTAGTCGTAGGTCATTCCTGTCTTGTCGGTGCGTTCAGCAACATGTCTTTATTTCATTTAGTGCGGGAAATAAGTAGTAATGAGAAGGGAGTGCAGTTTTTGAAGGACAAAGGTGTTTTACACAAAAGACGATACTGTGCGAATGGTCATGAAATGACTCTTCAGCTGTCTGAAAAAATTTGTAGGTGGAGATGTGGTAAAACACAGTTTAGGACGACCGTCGGTTTACGTAACGGTACGTGGCTAGAGGGCAGCAGGCTGTCTTGTGACACCGTTGTATTGTTTATTTTTTCGTGGACTAAGGAATACACCACATCACAGTTTTGTGCAGACGAGCTCAACATGAGTACGCACACTATGACCGACTGGAAAAACTATTTGCGTGAAGTATGCGCGGACTCTCTGTTGAAGAATCCTATTAAAATTGGAGGGCCTAACATGACTGTAGAAATCGATGAGTCTTGTTTTTCTAGACGAAAGTACAACATCGGTAGAGTTTACCCGCAACAATGGGTGTTTGGCGGCATATGTCGTGAGAATAACCAATGCTTTTTGTATGCTGTTCCAAACCGCACTGCAGCAACTCTGCTAAGTGTAATACGGGAGTGTATTAATCCGGGCACGACCATCATGTCGGATTTGTGGGCATCATATCAGGGCATATCAAACATTCGTGGATTCAACTTTACGCATTTAACAGTAAATCATTCAGAAAATTTTGTCAATCCCGTCAGTGGCGCTCACACTCAGAAGGTCGAGTCAATGTGGTCGTCAGCCAAGCGTCGAAATAGGAAAGAGTGCGGAACTCATAGGGAAATGTTAGACTCTTACCTGTGTGAGTTTATGTGGCGGAAGCGACATGCAGGCACTGACTTATTTGAACAAATTATACATGACATCAAGGCCTTTTGGTCTCCTGAATTATAAACAATAACTTTCCAGTTCGTGAAATTAGGTTAGGTTAGGTTAGGTTAGGTGTTTTTGGTGTATAAAATTTGTGTTTTTGATGAATAAAATATAAAACTACTTCAAAGTCTTCTATGCAGATCTACATCATTATTTTGGTAAGTTTTCACTATTATGATATTGTTACAAAACAGAAAAGACCCGCTGACTGCCTTTACCATTACTCGCTTTTGTTTCTATAATCAACTCGTATAAATCACACACACACACACACACACACACACACACACACACACACACACACACACACACACACACACACACACACACACACACACACACACACACACACACACACACACACACACACACACACAGAGAGAGAGAGAGAGAGAGAGAGAGAGAGAGAGAGAGAGAGAGAGAGAGAGAGAGAGAGAGAGAGAGAGAGAGGCGAGACTGGACGCAGCTTTAACTAATCAGTAAACAGAGATAGTAAATTCTGAGAACTATACTCAGTTTAATGAAAGATGAACAATGCCAATGCTTTGTGGTCGTATAACGCAAAAGACCCCCCTTCCCTTTACAGTCAACAACACTCTGTATATACGGTGTTCGCCGAGTGAATAATGGAGAAGTAAGGCTCCTCCCTCTCTCGTTTTCTCTGTCCTATTGGCCCCTTCCCATTATTATCCACGGCGCACTGTGAATACGGTGTTCGCCGAGTGAATAATGCAGAAGTAAGGCTCCTCCCTCTCCCATTTTCTCTGTCTTACTGCCCTTCCCTTTCTAATCAACAGTACTCTGTATATACGGTGTTCGGCGAGTGAATAATGGAGAAGTAAGGATCCTCCCTCTTCTATTTTCTCTTACTGCCTGCCGCCTTCCTTTTCTAATCAACAACACTCTGTATATACAGTGTTCGGCGAGTGAATGATCGCTTCCACACAGTTGACTTGTGACACGTGACTTTCTCCTATAAATATCCCAAGTGTGTCAAAAATGTTTGTTCTGCGCAGGTCATTTTCAACGTTGTATACCGATACCTATAGGTCTAAACGTTGTCTTCATTATGTTTTCACACAGTCTTACTGTTCTGTCGGTGACGTCCACAATATACGCGGAAAGGATCATTCTAAGTTCATCGGTTGTGACTTTTGCCTAACAGGCTTGTGACATTTTCATTCTTTTCC
Source organism: Magicicada septendecula (assembly GCA_034769895.1). Lineage (NCBI taxonomy): Eukaryota > Metazoa > Arthropoda > Insecta > Hemiptera > Cicadidae > Magicicada > Magicicada septendecula. The sequence goes on from CM068373.1 coordinate 152,876,667, forward strand.
CTATAATTATTTGGTTATCTGGGTATAGTAATGACCCCCCATTTTCCTCAGGAAAATGAGATATTCGTGATTGTCACCATTCAGGTATTTACTCAATTACGAGGGTAGGGTGAAAAGTTCCTCGTCTGACACAGAGATAGCGCTACTGTGCTGTTTCTTTGATTGTGTTGCATGAGTTCTTCATTTCTAGGCTTCATTTCGATGTTTTCAAGACAATGAGTTGTTTATTATTAGTTTCAAAGTCCACCGCTGTTAGCGCCTGGAGCATTAACAATGTATAGATTGGTGTCAAAATAATTTTTTAAAGGCGTAACTACAACCGATATAAAAAATCGGTATGAAGAACCATAGATGACTCCATGTTCTAAGATTTATATCATTTACTTGAAGAGTTCGGTTCGATAATTTCTAGAAAAATATCCCCTAGCTTGTAAATCGAGTTTTATGTTTGACAAATTGAAATGAAATATTACTGTAGAAACTACTTATTTGCTGCTGATAATGTAGTATACATATAAGAAAATTTTCCTTCCCCCGTGAACTATCATTTTTATTTATAGAAAATTACCCCTCCCCCTTCAACTACCCTTTCATTTATAGATATTTTATCTACCTTTCTACAGTGGATTATTATGACCATCTTTTCAGGATACTTTATTTATCAAAATTAAGTACCTCACCCTTGTTAAAACGTAAAACGTTGCAGAACTACCCCTCCCCCTTAACCGATCTTCACCAAAATCAATAGGCCTTGAGTACTCTATAACTCGGGCACATATTCAAAAAATTATTTAATTCTGTTTGAATTTGCGGCAGTTATCGTTCGCCATTGAAAAAATTCTATGCACAGACACTTTTCGGAAAATGACTTTTCTTCATGTTTTGAGAGTAGTACAATCAGAATTAGTCTTTATCTCGAACACGATTTTTTTCGCGATCACCATACTTCCATTTCCTTACGGAACATGGAAGTAAAAAGGAGCTGAATCAACGTTAGGGGACTCTTCTTCATCGAATGTAACGGTTGAGCGCTCGGTTGTTGATTTTAAAATGGGTCGGACAAGCACAATCGACAACCCATGTGTTGGACGTCCCATTGATGTGATAATACTCCCACATAAAGTGGTATTGGCAAACAGCAGAATGAAAGTGAGTGAGATAACAGAGACTCTTGGAATATCAACGGAACGTGTGCGCTAGATGGATGTCGCGTTTGCTGTGCTTGGCCAGAAACAAGTGTCGGAAAGATGTTTCAACGTTTCAACTGACTGTGTAGCACTCTGTACGCGCAATCCAACCGAAGCTTTGCGTCGATTCATAACCGTTGATTAGATCTGGGTCCACCACAACACTCCTAAGACCAAACAACAGTAAAAGAAATGGAAAGACGAACCAACTCCAAAGGAGGCAAAGACAGTTCCTTGTGTTGGTAAGGTTGTGGAGACTGAGATTTTATCTCCCTCGTATTTCCGCCTCCGGAAGGAGTTATAGTCAGGTAAAGACAAACGCACAGAGCCGAGAAAAGTGTAGAGCATCAGCTGTAACCCGTCGTAGATAGTTTTACTAAAGCAGAATAAAGATGAAATATGTTGTTGCACTATACATGTAGTAAACTGAGTTCAATACTTGCGGGCTGAATAAAATATTCGAAGTCTATGAGTCTACAACTATCTCCTTAGTACCTGCTGAGGATACATATCAAAACTATAGTAGACTTTTGAACCGCCCAGACTACGTTTTCGCTAATCGATCTCTTACTCAACAAGGCGACTATGACGACACCTACTGGGTGCCGCAAATAATAATGCTCACACTCACATACTGATTAATTATGCAATCGGCTTATAAGGTTACAATTGTTGTACTACCATCGTCATCATCATCATCATCATCATCATCATCACCATCACGGCGTAGACAAGGTGCTGCCTGTTCCGTCTTCCAAGACTCTCCAGACATATCTTCCTGGGTCTGCCCACACTCCTGTGTGCGCCTTCTTATGTCTTCAATGCTAAGGTTGGTTTGCAGCAGTCTTTCATTGTGATCGGTCTTGTGCTTTCCGCTTCATTTCGTCATAAGTTCCACAATTTACATCATCCACAATTTGCTTTATACACTGCAGCCTTGGTCTTCCCTTATATCCTTTACTTTCTGCTGTTCCTTCCGTTACCAATTTTAGTAGTCCTTCATGCCCCAGTGTATAATAAGTTATACCCTTCTTCTTATTATGCTTTTCAACAAATACCTCTTATTGCGTATTCTGTTCAGCACCTCTTCATTTGTCAGACAGTTTTATTTTTAGCATCTTGCGATAACTTCTTCTATGCCATCACAGTTGGAAGTCGAACCTTAGCATCCATAATCATCCGCCTCCATTTTCCCTGCCCTTGGCGATCGATGTCCATCGTTTTATTTTAAGTAAATTATCAGCATCACTCGCCACTGCGTCAATCCAGCGTGTCTTGGATCTTCCGACAGGCCTTCTACCCTCGATCTGACTAAACGGTACATTCCTAGGTATTCGTTTGTCTTCCATCCTAATGATGTATCCTGCCCATTGCAATCTATGCGGTCGGATGGTGGTGGCCAGATCATTGTTTTTATACAGCTGGTAGAGCTCCTCATTGTGACGCATTCTCCATACCCCGTTTACTTGGAGTGGTCCATATATTCTCCTCAAAATTCTCCTTTCAAAAGTATTGACTATGTTAGCAGCTTGTTTGTTCAGAGTCCAAGTCTCGCTGCCATATGTTATCACCGGTCTAATCATAACTTTATATAATGAGACCTTGGACTGATGGTGAATATTCCTTGTCTTAAATATAGATGTCAATGAAGCATATGTTCTATTTGCGGCCTGTATCCTTTTCCTTATTTCATTTATTTCTTCATTGTTTTCTGCCATCCAACGTCCAAAATGTTTAAACTGATTCACTATTTCCAGATTTAGTGGTTCATCTTGCGATAACACCATGTCTCAAAAGCTGTCAAGTTTCCTTTTTTCCTTCATACCTATTGTCCACGACTGGCAACCATAGATGGCAATGCTCCACATAAAACTCATTAGAAAAACCCTTCTTTGATTTAAGAAGTATGCTACTTGTTAATATTCTCCATTTTTTGTTAAAAGCAATCTTAGCCTGGTTTATCCTGTTAATAATATCTCTTTCACTTCGGCCATTCTTTATAATTTTACCGCCCAGTTATGTAAATTCGCTCACACCCTGAAGGGTTTCTCCTCTCAGTGCGATGTTTAGCTTCAAATTTTCTTTTCTTCCACAGATCATAACTTTGGTTTTAGCCCAATTTACTGTATTTTCTTATTATATCCTTCGGTCAATATTTTATCCGTACTGTGTAAAAGTTAACTCAGATCCTGCTCATTTTATGCCAGTACAGCAATATCATCGGCAAAACGCAGCATGTTTATTCTTTCTCCGTAGATTATTATTCCCTCTTTGCAATCTTCGTTGACTACGTCGAGCCCATCATATATATACGCATTAAACAGTGCTGGTGGGAGGTTGCATCCTTGCCTATCACCTTTTTTAATTCTTGCTTCCTCTTTTGCTGTTTAGTATCTCACTATTGCTCTCTCATCTTTGTATAGTTCCCGTATCAGCTTATAGTCATAGTATCCGATCCCCAACTTCTTAAGCACTTTAAACAATTTCTTCAATCGCACATTATCAAAGGCTTTTTCAGTGTTTACAAAAGCAATACGTGTCTCTTTACCTTTGTATACACCTGTGTCCTATAGGTTTGTATTTCCAGACTTGTTTGGCCAGTCTTGAATCTGACATTCTTTCTAAGTGTTCTTTCCATCGTTGCTTATAATCTTTTAGCCTTTCGTACAAGTTGACAACTTTTATTTCTTCTCTTATGATGTCATATACGATCACGATTAGAACACTTTTTAAATCAACTTAAGAACGCCATTTCCGTAGCCTTTTTTATTTTCCTGTTTCTTGGTTGCTGTCCGTAATACCCATAGTGCAGTACAGGGACCGCCGTAATTTTGAAAAACTTTAATTTTGTCTGCCGATGTACCTTGTTTCTAAAAATACGATTGGTTGTCCCACAGATCATCTGGAACTTGCCTAACTTAATATCAATATCATATTTATCATAGCCAATATCATTTCCCAAATATTTAAAATCACTCACCTGTTCTATAATTTGATCATTCATTGTTATTTTTGTTCTTATTGGTTCCTTGCCTATCAATGCCATTACCTTTGTTTCGTATTGTATTGTTTGTAAATCTGATGAAACTTAAAAACATATTTTTGGAAAGCAGATTCTTTATTTTGAATTACAAGCAAATCGTCAGGAAAAACAGCATATTCAAATGTCCGTCGCGTGATATCTTAATAACAGTGTTCACTAATTTCGATTTCCTTACTAGATCGTCTGTATAAATGTTAAACTTACAGTATGTTATACTGCACCACCTTCATTGACATATTTGTTGAAACATCTTGCAATTATTTTCAACAGCTATTCTTGTTCTGTTACATAGGCCTTGTATAGTTCTTATAACTTGGTGTGTGTATCCCTGTATTACGCACATTTGTGTTCAGTGGCGTATCTCTTTCTGAGGCCCCCCCTCCCATAAGACTTGTGTTTATAATCCAATTTATCTTTAAGTAATACATAGCGAAAACACTTTACAGTTATACATTTATTGACTAATTACTGCGTCGATACATCTACTTAGGAAACTTTATAAGAAGCTGTAGTAATGTTTGAAATAAAGATTCACTTTCATATTGTAAATACTAGGTTTAAAGAAATAACAGAAATAGTATTATTTATAGGTTGCATTAAATTTATTACAATACGTTATAATATACAATAAACTTATATATACTGAAAAACAAATTTATCATTGCTGCAACCAGTACTTGGGAATTTTTTTCAAGTCAGTTAGCAGTTTTAGTGCATAATACACACTGTACTTATCTGTACAGTCGTACGTGCTGTTGTCTTCGATGTGACTTACGATTATGTTCACTCACGCAATATGTGATGCACTTTTTGGTGAATTCGTTCATTCGAGTAACTGACCTGATTTCCGCACTCTGAATTATCCACTATTCGGTAAAAATTCTGATGAGAGGTTTTGAATAAATTGTTGGCGTCTTAAACTTAATTTTCCAAATCTGGAAGCCCCCTACCAAGTGGGGCCCGCGGCTGTCCGCCACCTCCCTTTAGTCCGCTACTGGTTGTGTTACCACGTTGTTTTTTAATTTTAGACTTAAATTTTTGAACTCCCTCGCTACACGACTACTGTAATCTTGTTCTTCTTCTGCCCTTCCAGGACCAGGCAATTTTGCCAGTTCCGGCTTCACCATCTAATGCTCGGTCTTCCCACGCTTCTTCTAACTATATCGGGTGATAATTCAAGGCAAGGTCACTGCTATAATATATAAAATGACTTTATAAACTATGCGCGCGCGAACGCGTGTGTGTCTGGGAATTGATGCGTTGTTTTGCACTGGGCTTCCTGCATCGTTTGTGTGCTTCTGATTGTGTTGTTGCAAATTTGCTGTTACCGGATGTTGGCAACGCTGGTGTTCTTTGTTCGCGTGAGAACCGTTCGCGTAATTAAGACATTAGCAGTACGATTAAATGTTATTTATTAGTAACTAATCATGGACAACCGGTTTGTTAAGAATTAAGTTCAGATACAACGGGGGAACGTGAGAGGGTCTGTGTAAAACGGACAGCTTGAATACGTGAACGGTGTTGTCTGCGCCCGCGTGTGACCGTCTGATTGTCAAAAATATTCTCTTGTTTACAAAAGCTTTTTATGCCGTCCCGACTTGTCGTTTCAGCTGTGTAATTTATTTGTTAGCAGAATGAATAATATAATTTGCCAAAGGCCGTGGCGTAATTACCGGTAGGAGGGGGTCAGAGGGACATTCCCCCCCCCCAGAGCTATTAAAAATTTCATCAAAATTCCTTAATCACTTAACACTTAACGTAGACCTGTTTCTAAGCCAGCTGCGTGTTTTAAACTACGACTTATAAATAATTGTACAAACAAAAGGAATTACAGTATTTGTAAGTTAATAAAATAAAGTTAGAACTTCCTTAATAATGACGATTAGTAAACATTTAGCAGATAACATGTTTAATTAGAGCCTTAAAAAAACAATTACGCACACACTAGAAAACAAAAGTAGAGGATATTAATCTACCTGTATCTTTTCCGTTCACACTTCCCTTTACATGGTTGCCTATGTCATGACTCCTCTGGTCTAATGTCTCAACGGTTGGAACCTTCGTATTTGCACGGGAAAAAATAGCAGTTTGTTGACTGTAATTGGGAAAAATTAGGAGATTTTGTTGCAGATTTTTACGTAAAAAATAACAACATTCTTGGGACTTTAAGCATGAAATGAAACAGGGGTTTTAAAAACATCTTCAAACAAACTCATTTTAGAAGCTTTACTTAAAATACAAATTTAGAATTAATGTGATTTCTAATAAAATGAGGTTTATTATCTTTAATTCGAGTAAGAATTAGTTAAGATAAATGTTTTGAAATCAGCGCTTTTTCCATTGGCGATTCCTGATCTGATGGATAGGGCAAGCATCGATTCTAAGCATAATATAAGCACATGTACATACTAAAAGCAGTAAGCAATACTATACTACTATAAGCAATTCCAATGCTAAAAATCATTTTAAAATATTAAGGTACTCACTTGTTTGTGTCGCTGTGAGAAAAATATTCATCAAGTGCAATTAGTATGAGGATTAAAAAAAGTTGCGTTTAGCAAGCTGTCATTCTACTTCCTACTTAAAAAAAAATGTTAGGCATTTTTACTGAGCTGGGACACCGTTAGCGCTCCTACCGGGTGAAAGCACTACTAAAGAGTGCTTGCTTTTTTGTGTGAGGTGCTGTGCGGTGTAGCATTTGTGTGCATGTAGTACCAGCAAGCCATCATACCTCAAATGTAGGTTTGATTGTTTTAAGTTTGAGTATTGGTGCCTAATGTAAAAAGAGAAGGCTACATAATGAAAACGTAGCTATAAGTTCCTAAATAAGTGCTAAAATTTATGAAATTAAGGCCAACTCATAGTGGGTGCACCGAAGTGGTTTTTGAAGTGATTTCCTTGGAGATGAAATGGCCAGTCAGCTGTTAAAATAGCGCACAGAACTTGAAGCGAAGTGATATTATTGACTTTGATCAAATCAAGTCATCAGTATCATTTTGACTGGAAGATAGATGGCAAATCAAAAAAAATGAGAGATAAGAAGGCATGTGAAACAGTTTTTGGTGACAACAGTAATGTTGGTTACGTAATCATTTATTTACTTTTGTCTGATTTTCTTTGGGCAAGCACTGCTTGTGTTGCTTGCACTGAGAATTCACCTCTGGCTTTTCCATATGTTTTAAATCCTTGTACTTCTTCACATTGGTTTGCTCAAAAACTTTGAGACGTGATAAAATTTATGCAAGAATTCATAAAGAATTTATAAAACGTATTTATAAAATTACATGGGAAGAATCGTGAGATTCTCATTTGTCGTGAGAAAAATGGGGGGGGGGTTCCTCCACACTCCTAGTTACGCCACTGGTCAGACTAACTCTCACCAATCAACAGAAGGCGTGAGACGAGTTGTTCCCTAAAACTGGGTGATAAAAATTCGTAGAAAGATAAGAACAAGTTACCTGTACAGACTAAAGACGTGTTTACCTTTTGTATTAGTCTTTTCCAGCATCAGCTTTGCCATTTTGGTTGTTTGTAAATGAATTTTGGTGACAGGTTTTGTCTAATCGTGTGTATGTGGATGCACGTAGATGTTTACCAGATTTTATTAACCCATAATTAACCGGTTTCATTAAACGTTCACACAACCTCCCAAGCATATTTTAAATAAACTTATAGTTCGTATTAACTGCACAAAAGAAACTGAAAGAAGAATTCTGGCTGCTGATAGAAGCTGTTATGGGCTGAATAAACATTTTAAATCAAGACTATTAACCACAGAAACTAAAGCCAACCGTTCTAAGACATTGGTAAGGCCTGTATTGACATATGGGTCTGAGTGCTGGGCACTCAAGAGAATTGATGAATGGAGGGTGGCTGTGCTTGAAAGGAAGGTACTGGGAAGGATTTACGAGCCAATTCAACAGGATGGAGTCTGGAGAAAGAGAAATAATAATGAGTTATATGCTAAGTACAATGACATTACAGTTGTCCGATTTGCCAAAATTAATAGATCAAGATGGGCAGGACATGTTCAGAGAATGGATGACGAACGTACGGCAAAAAGAATTATGAAACACAAGCCAATAGGAAAAAGGAAGATTGGAAGACCAAAGAACAGATGGTTGGACCAGGTCGGCAGTGATGCGGGAAAGCTGGGCGCAGTGAATTGGTGGAGGATGGCTGAGGACAGGAATAAGTGGAGGCAATTTCTTTTGGAGGCCAAGGCTCGATCTGAGCTGTAGAGCCAAGGATGTATAGTTTGTATTAAAGAATGTTATTTTTTATGTAAAATCCTGCAACAAAATCTTCTCATTTTTCCGAATTAAAGTCACCAGACTATTAGTTTACCTGTGCAACTACGACGGTTCAAACCGTAGAGATATTAGACCAGAGGAGTCATGACATACCCAACCATGTAAAGGGACGTGTAGACGGAAAAGATGAAGGTAAATTAATAGCCTCTAACTTACCAGATAATACCTCATGTCATACCAGATTTTCTACTAATACTGCCAATTTTTTTACCAGTAACATAAGTTAAAAGCGTTTTAATTAACAGGGGCTAGCTCTACTGACGGGTGAGTTGCTCCACAGGGTAGCAAGATTTGAAAAGGTTTTTTCACAAACATAAATACGGCAGAGCCAGGGGCGTATTTGGGGGGGGGGGAAGATTTGACGAATTTTGTTAATCTCTTAATTTGTAGGATGTATTATTATTTTTCAGCTGTGCTTAGTAGTACAGTAGTCACTCCTTTTAAATACGGTATACAAACAGATTTATTACACAGCAATGTAATTTGAAATACAAAATATAGGAAAATCAATTAAATCAATAAATATCTTGTAAACAATGTTTCAATAACGCGTATTTTTATTGTGTTATTACCATTTACTTTAATGAGACTGATTTCAGTGTTTTACACGTTTTTCAGCCACTTTGAAGATAGTAATTTTGATTAGTCTTAACTTGTTTTTTCTTTTGTGTTGAGCCGACTCAACCCCCTTCTCGAAGACCAAATTCTAGAAACGCCACTGGGCGGAGCTCCTTGTTTGACCCCTGCATCAAACCTTTCACGCCGTGTTGAAAAAAAAAGAATGCAGAAGCTTTGCCGAAGTCTTTTGTTTCGATGAAGTCAAAATTGGGGTTGTAAGCTTGGTAATACGGCTATTTGGAATTTTGAAATGGGGTATTTCAAAATTAGGGTCGCTGCGATCCGATACTAGATGAATGTCGATTTATTAATCCTCCTCATCGTCCCCCTCCTCCTTTGGTACCATCCATCCATATATTGTACTACCACCAAGATGCTTCGTGAGGGATGTTATAATAACATAAAGTATGTCAATAATGTTAATTGTTATGTTAATTAGAAAAAAATAAATAAAATTTTTGGCTTGATGCAATATAAAAAGTATAGATAATTGTGCAGTAAGAGAGTCTACAATAAAGCCATATGCCTAACTTGATATTTTCGTCTGGTTGTGTTTCAGATGTGTAACAATGACTTTGCCTGTGTCCAGCTATGAAGAATTGCTCACTCGAGTACGGAGTTTGACGCAAGAAACTCGACAGTTACAACAACAGCTCGACAGTCCTCTGCTGGATCACAATGATAATGGTGAGATACTGAACAGTTTATCACTTTTACACATAACAAAAAACTTGTATCAGTTATTTGTTTGTACGTGTTTATCAGGGTCGCTTGAAAAGTTCGTGGAGGAACATCTATAGCTTAGCGGTAGAACTATAATATTTTCATGTGTTATAAGACTCATGTTTCATGTAAACACCTGTTAATGTTCAAATCTATCTGTCGATTTATGTACTGTTTACCACCTGTTCGAAATTTACTAGTCACACAAGTTTTGAAAAATGGACGAATTCTTTATAAAAAAAAGTGTAGCGCCAATGAAAATTCACAACAAAATGGTAAAGGTGTTACGAGATGTTGCAGCTTCAAAAATAATAATTTGTGAGTAGGCACTTGTGCTTAAAAGAGCATGAACGAGTGTTTCAGATGATCCCCACAGTGAAGCCTAAAAGTTTCGATAACTCCAAAAGCGGCACCCAGGTTGCGCAAAACGTTTTTTCACACCATTTTCTTGAATTAAAATATGATACTTCTTCTTCCAGAGCTCTACAGGCCGGGATGACCCTTGGCTTCCATCACCACTCGCCTCCAGTTCTCTCTCTCTCTCTGTCTCTCTCTGTTGCAACGTTCCTTCAGTTTTGTATGCCCATTCTTCTTAAGTCTTCCTTCACCTCATGTATCCATCGGTTTCTGGGTCAGCCCCTTCTTGTTTCTTCCATCTTTCCATTTAGCATTTGCTTGGGCAGTCTCTCCTGTGCCATTCTCTCCACATGTCCCAACCAGCTTATCGGCCTTGCCTTTATGAAGCCCACTATATCTTCCTGCTGCAATATTTCATCAATTTCATCATTTTGAAGGCATCTCCACTCTCCTGCTTCCATTATTGAGCCATATACTATTTTCCTTTCAAATAGTCTCAACCCATTTATTGGTACAGCCGTGAGTGTCCATGCGAATGTGATACACACGCTAATGTAATGTGCCTATGATCTCAGCAATGGAATCTGCTCTTAATCACTGGTCTTCCAACACCGTGGATATAATTTTGTAAATGATATCTGGACTTGTTGTACTTTTTGGATGTTCACGGTTAAACGTAAACACCCGCTTACAAACCATTGTTTCTGAAGGCCCAACATCTCCTAACGTATTACCATTTTGTTGTGAATTTACATTGGTGCTAGAACTTTTTTTCCTAACACATAATTCAGTCACAGCACGATGTTTGATTTTGTCCATTTTTCAAAACTCCGGTGACAGTAAATTTCGAACAGCCTGCAAACAGTGAATAAATTGGCAGGTAGGTTTGGTAATTACCAGGTGTTTATAAAAAATATGAATCTTATACAATACACAGACAATTTTAGTTCTACCATTTAGCTATAGATGTCGCTGTGCAAACTCTTTCAATTTGTATGTTAACTGTGGGGGATGTATTGGGTCATGAAAGTAACGAGACAGTGGTGGATTCATCTATAGACAGACCTGATAGTTGACTGTGGACTATTCATTGTGCCAGAACCTTTTTGTCTCAATAAACATTTTATTAAAATTAAGTTTGCATCTTCTTTTCACAATGATAAAACTGGATATCACTATAATATTGACGACTCGGAACACTAAGTTTTTTATAAGTAAAAACGTAAAGTTTTACCTTACAGCCTAAACCGGCTTTCACCTATAGAAGGCTTCATCAGAGGCTGTCGTTAGTAGCGCTGTTCGTCTTGTTGTTGGTGACGAGATAGTTTTTCGAAAGATCGAAGCTGTGTGTGTGTGGTGAGATGTGTTCGAATAATGCGTGCGATTTGAATTGTGTCTGTTCGTTTAGGATGTCGTTTTTATTTGTTTTTGTGTGTTTGTATATTTCTAATTGTTCTAGAGTGTCTAGTTTTCGGCCTTTTGTGTGTACGTGTAGTATGTTCATGTTATTGTCGATGTTTTTATATGTGTGGTTTGCTTCAATGAGGACAGAAATTGACACATAATTGACACATAATGAGCCCCATAATTGACACAGAAACAAATATACAAAACACAGCACCAGAACATCAAGACACATTAAGACATAATATAAACAACACAATAGGAGTACATAAGACACCAGACAACAACAACCACAACTCAGAAATACACACAGCCATCAAACTGAGGGAAAAGGCACACAAACACAACATCACATTTGTAAAAGCTGACAAAGGCAACACGACTGTAATTATCCTCACAGACAACCTAACAAAAAAGTACAAAACTTCATGGAACAGAACAACATCACAGAACTAAAACACGACCCCACCGACAGATACCAAAACTCAATAAAACAAATAGTCAACAAAGCCAAACACATTATGACACATAAACAAAAGCCCTACATGAAACAAATCCGACCATCAGCACCTACACTCCAAGCGCTTCCCAAAATCCATAAAGAAGACATTCCGATCCGCCCCATTATCAACTACCGTAATGCCCCTGCACACAAACTGGCAAAATATCTAGACAAAATTATTAGATAACACACACAAATAGACAACAACATTGCAGTAAAAAACAACACTGACCTAGTAACAAAAATAAAAGACATACACATCCCCCATAACGCCACATTAGCCTCCTTTGACATTAAAAACCTGTACACAGACATCCCCATCTCTGAAACAATCACCATCCTACAAAACAAACTCAAACAGAACAACACACCAGATGAACTTATCAAATAAATAACAGAAACTCTGAACATTATCACAAAACAAAACTACTTTACTTATAACAATAAATACTACACACAGAACGAAGGCCTACCCATGGGCTCCCCCATATCCAGCATTCTAGCAGAAGTCTTCCTCCAACACTTAGAAAAAACAAAAATACTCACAAACAATGACAGACACTCACATAAAATACTATATTGGCACAGATACGTTGATGACATTCTAATACTATACAGGGGAAACAAAAGACAATGTGAACAGTTACTAATGCACATAAACAAAATACATAAAAACATAACCTTCACTGCCGAATACGAGCACAACAATACCATAAACTTCTTAGACCTCTCCATCACAAAACTAGAACACAGGCACAAATTCAGTATATACATAAAACCAACTACAACTGACACACTAATACACAACACCTCCAATCACCCAATACAACACAAACTAGCTGCTTTTAGAACCATGATACATAGACTTAACAACATCCCCTTAGGTGAAATAGACTACAAAGACGAACTAAACACGATAAAATATCTAGCAGAATCTAACGGTTATGACAGAACAATAGTCAGTAAACTCCTACACAAAACACAAAACAAACAACAGACAAAGACAGAAAACAACAAATTCATAACACTAACATACATCAACAAACAAACAGAAAAAATCACCCCACAAATTCAAAAAAGCAGGATACAGAATCGCTTTCAAAACTACTTACAAAACGCTTACAAACAGAACACACACTATCAAAACGCATGCCCAAAGCACAAAACAAATTCGATCTACCCGGTGTATATAAGCTAAATTGTTCAAATTGCAATAAATTCTACATAGGCCAGACAGGACGTAGCTTCAAACAGAGATACATTGAACACACAAAAGCACTCCACACCACTACAGAATCTACCTTCGCAAACCACCTCATTGAAGCAAACCACACATAAAAACATCGACAATAACATGAACATACTACACGTACACACAAAAGGCCGAAAACTAGACACTCTAGAACAATTAGAAATATACAAACACACAAAAACAAATAAAAACGACATCCTAAACGAACAGACACAATTCAAATCGCACGCATTATTCGAACACATCTCACCACACACACACAGCTTCGATCTTTCGAAAAACTATCTCGTCACCAACAACAAGATGAACAGCGCTACTAACGACAGCCTCTGATGAAGCCTTCTATAGGTGAAAGCCGGTTTAGGCTGTAAGATAAAACTTTACGTTTTTACTTATAAAAAACTTAGTGTTCCGAGTCGTCAATATTATAGTGATATTTAGTTAAGTAACGGACACGTCATGGACAACGAAATCCAAGAAGATAAAACTGGGTTTGAATTGCAGATTATAAACAAACCTGTATTCTATGTTTTAGCAGTTTTGTGATGAATTGTAGATTTTTGTGTGTGTAGAAATTGGTATGTTCTGAATTTTATTTACTTCAACCTGTTTATATTTACACAGTTTGCAAATTATTAATAACATTGTAAAATAAAATTTGCATATTCGTTGGTTATAAACAAGTTCAATAAAAGGAGACCGATATGTTAAAAAATTTATAAAAAATAAAATTCTTGTGATCGAGGGATCCTATTTGTATTGGGTTTGTATGCAATATGTTTTGAAATTTAATTAATTCACAGATAAAATTTTGAATAGTAAACCAATAATTCATTATAATCATCATCATCATCATCTCTTTTTTGGAACCCGTCTCCTCCTCAGTCTGCCCTGCCGACATCTCTCTTCCGAGGCAGGCATGGGTAGACGGATGTCAGGCATATGCCTCAAGTGTTCACACCATCTTCGACTGTGGTCTTCAGTCTTCTGGTGCATTGATACAATGTTTAATTCACGTTTAACATCCTCGTTCCTTTTCTGATATCCAGGAGAGAACAACCTTGCGTCGCTCTTAGAAATTTCATTTTGAGCAGCTTGAATTCTCTGTATGTCCCTTTTGATGTAAATTTCCAGTTTCCACATAAATAAGTTATGAATTGTTGAATAACCCAGGGGATATCTTGATTTAAATTATGTTGCAATATAACTTTAAAAAATCTATACCCTTTTGAGGAAAAGAAGCAAGAAGTGCTGCAGAATGACTGAGTGGAATCTGATGGAGCGGATTTGTATCAAACTTAAGGAAAAATGATTTCTTTAATTGAATAATAAAAAGTATTCTGCCTTGTGGAGAAGACGTTTAGCATATAACAGAATAGGTAAAAGATGGAATCTGTAGAGATGGAAATGGTAATATCAAGATTAGATTCGATGGTGACTAATAGGGTAAAAGAAATTATGAAGATCATGGCTATACATATGTACGAGTAGGCTGGAAACTGAAAGATACTAGAAGAAGTTTTGTATATGCCACTGGGTTGGAAAAAAAGCACACCAGAGAGAGGACATGGCAAGAGTGACTAAGAAGATCAGTGAGTGAAAGAGATCTGAAAGAACAGTGTGAACCAAAACTGGGAATACGAATCTGGAAATTGTAAGGTTTTGTCAGGCATTGTGAAATCAAAGTACATTAAAGCACAAAAACTGTTGTAACGGCCACTCAAGCCGTTATGCAAAATTTAATAAGTAGGCTACTTGGCATAGAGGAAGCGAAAAGTGTGCTGGAGCCCAAACAGAGTGCCAGGATTTGCAATCAACACTCTGGTAACCAGTAACAATGTTTATTAGTGCTAACATGTGACACACTGTAATAATCATGTACCATTTTCTTTAAGAGCATTAATTTACGTAATTACAAAATATTCAGTTACAAGTTTTTTAAAACAGCTGGAGTTCTTGTACCATTTTCTTTAAGAGCATTAACAAGATGTTTAACGTGAACACCAGGGGGCCAGTCTATTGAGTTGATGTTGACTGAAGGATAATAATTAGAACGCTCCCACCTGTACTTTTGTTGAAGAACTCAAAGGGTACCATGCTGACCAGTGTGTCATGAGTGCTGCAGATGGTCCTTAGAGTGTGGTGAACCTCCAGCAAGTCTCATTCTGGGCAGATGTGGGTCCTTTGGTGTTCTGTTGGATGAGTATTCCTGGGCCTGACGGCTTCGGGGAGCATCCTGGTGCACTCCTTTGCGGATAGTGACAGGTGTTGATGTTACTACCGCTGTTTCCTTTTCTCCCGGCTGGTGTGTGGACCCTATAACATTTTTATTTGGAGATTAGCCGTCAGTCAATACACCCACCCATACACTCTCTCGCCTCGGAACTCAGACACCACACTCACCGTCACAATTTGTATCAACATTTTATTTGCTCTTTTTAATTTAGCATGGTTTTTTTTATCCAGTTATAGTAATTACTTTTTAATTAACTTTATCAAAAGACAATTGAACACAGTGTCACATGTTTCCAGACCAGAAGTAACGTGTAAATCAATTTTACAATACAAAGGTTTTACAATGAAATAGGCTTTACAGACGTCTGGGCCACACACACACACACACACACACACACACACACACACACACACACACACACACACACACACACACACACACACACACACACACACACACACACACACACACACACACACACACACACACACACACACACACACACACACACACACACACACACACACACACACACACACACACACACACACACACACACACACACACACACACACACACACACACACACACACACACACACACACATAATCCATCATTAAATGAACATAGAATAATATAATTGAGTCTAAACTGAAAACCTTTACTGGATTACGACCTCATATAGAAAGATCTGCATTTAACCCTAGGCCGTCAGACTATCAGACTCTCTCCTTGAAGGTTGGGAAAGGAATGAGAAAAGGGCCTGGATTAGACAGTCCCACTATCCTGCATGAAAGCGACCTGTTCCGATTTGCCAATCATAACCTTTGGTAAATTCCTTATTAACAACATACAAGGAACAGCTGATACAGTTGACTAGGCCTGCTAGATTGCGTCGCCGTGGCGTAGACATGGCCTTGGCAACCACATCTTAATAATCGAGGTAGCTGTGGCAAGCACAGCTGCCACGCGCGTTGGCGGCACTGGTCACATTCAAACTGCGCCAGGAAAATTCAAACCCCGGCACAGTGTGCGCCCAAAAAATCATCAGTGTTGGATTGCATTAGGAGCCAACCATAGTAGGTACTGTACAGGAAAATAGAGAGAAGGATAATGGATGATATTCATAAGAGTCAGATTTTATGGGGGGGGGGATGAACAGGACCGGACAGGACCCCCCCAGTGGGTCAAGGAAAGTGGACAAGTAATTTTGTTAATATCCATTAGTTTTTCAGCTGTGGTATGCTAATATAGTACGCAGATTTTGTTTATATGTTTGAAGTATGAAGTATAGGAAAATTAATTCAGTTGATAAGTATCTTGTAAACAATGTTTCAATAATGAATACTTTTTTTGTGTTATTACCATTTACTATAATGGAACTGATTTCAGGATGTTATGACATGTCTGTCAACCGCTTTAAAAATAGTAATATTGATTAGTCTTAACTTGCTTTTTCCTTTGTATGAAACCAACTCGACTGACCCCACACCACCAAAATTCTAGGTACCCTAACGAGATGTAATGGGAGAGAGGTGGATGAGAATAAATAAAGTGTAGAGTGATGGAAAGAATGAAGGACAATTTAAATCCCATAATTTTTTAGTGAGATGAAAGATGAAGTAGTGTAATTAGAAAGAACATTGAGTAATTGATTTGCAGAAATATTACTGTTATTTTTAGCGAAGAAAATGTTCAGGATTAAGAAGGACCAAGAAGATCTGTCCTTGTCAGCAGGGCCGATTTGGGTTTGCAAGAAAATTTTGCTTCTTTGGTGTGCAAGAAAATTTTGTTTCTTTTGTTTATAAGTCATTTCAAAGTTTATAAATAATTATTTCAAACATGTATCGTTTGTATTGTGGATATGACACAGTATTACATTCGAGCCCATGAATGATGATAAAAGTCATCTGTTAGTCCAAAATCTTGTGATTCAAAATCTAGACGAATACTAATCAGTAAGGTCAACTTTGATTACATGTGTATAAACTTTATAAAATGCTATGTGATGTAAAGTAAAGGGTACTTGTAAGAAGGTTTGTTTATTAGAAAACCCATTAAGAAGACTGATTTACTAGTGTAACAGAAAAGTTAGCTTTTGTACTTAGGTAATAAGAAGTGTTTTATACTAGGTACTGAGATTTTGAACTGTAGTTATGTCCTAATTTCATGATAGAAAAACATGGTAACCTTACCGAAGACGAAAGACACAGTCAGCTCTGATATATGGAGTGAAAGTGCAACAGTCAGGTTGCTTTATCACTGTAGTTAGAATGAGGAGGAGGAAGAAAAAGAACAAGAAGAAGATGAAGAAGAAGAAAATATCTAAAATTTCAAACTATTATTTCAGCATTGTGTGCATTACGCGGTTCATTTAGTATTGTTTTTAACACTTTCTGTTATTATTTATATTTTGAAACTGTGGTATATAAATAAATGTTTTTGTGTTACTATAAAACAAAGAACTGGAGTATTTACGTGTATCTCTATTTACAAGCTGGAACACAAGCGGGTTTTTGTCGACACCGATAAACGCAAGACTATATTTATGTACTGGTATGTTACAGTCAAAACAACAGTAAGGAACAGCTTCATGGCATTTCTGGTCCTAGCAGCAATGTTCAGCCAGCTATCAGAATTCTGAAGCATTAGACGTACTGCAGGTGAACCAGAGTTTTGTAAGAATTATACAAATTGTAATAAACAGTAGATACACAAAAGAAGTAGTAAGAGTAAGTGGTTTTGTCTACCAGGAGCTTTCAATGGAAAACAGTCAAGCAATGGGCAGTATCAGCCCATGACTGTTTGTTGTATTAAAAGAAGCGGAGACTTTAAAAAGCCCTTCAAGGTATTAAAGAAATTAGGACACTACCAGAAAGGACCATCTTGCACCCGTGACCTCATTTATGCTGATGATATTATTCTAATAGCAAAATTGCAAGTAACATGTTTGGATGCCAAACACACATAATAATAAAGTAATGCATATTACTTGTCACTCTAGTTGACAAACAAGGAATGAACAAATCACTGTAAATGGAGATCTGAAAAAATGTGTATATAAATATGAACAATTATGAATAACTTTACATAAAACTAGAAGAGCAGGTGAAGAAATTGATAAGTGAATAACACAAACAAACAGAGTATTGTGTCACTTAAACAACAACCTCATAAGAAAGCAGTGGCAGATGCACAAGGTGATATAGATAATCTCAAAGGACCAGTAATTTTGTTTACAAAAATAATGGTAGCTATAGTTAATTTTGTTTTAATAGCATCTGTATATCTAACTCAAATTAATTATTTTGGTTTGCATTTTTCTTAGTCGAACAATTCTGGAAGCCAAAACAAATGGTAAACAAGGAAATGCTAGCAGGGCGCATATGCCAAGTGATGGTTATAGTTTCTCTACACTTTCAACATGTAGAGAGAGGTCAAATGTCTATAGCTGTGTACAGAGAATCTGTCAGTAAGGTAGTGTACATATGATGTGTCAGTGGGTTATTTTATGTAATGACAGTAGTACTATTCAGGGGCTTATTTATGGAGGGGGCGAATGAGACCCCCTCCCCCGAGGGTTGAAAAAGTTGACAAATTTCGTTAGCCTCTTAATTTCTCGGCTATTTTATTTATTTTATTATTATTATTGTTTTTTGAGCTGTGAACACTAATATTGTAGTAACTCTTTTTACTTCCATGTTCCATAAGGAAATGGAAGTATGGTTGTTACGTCTTCGACGCTCTCGAAACTTTCTTGAGTTGGTCTTACTACATGAGGCTGGTATGATTTGAAATAACATATGGACTGTATTTTTTGAATTAACTGTTTATTTAAATTTATGTGAAAATGATTGCATGGCCCATGCAGTGTAGCGTGGCATACATTGCCAAAGTAGGAGTGAATTAAGTACTGAAAAGCATAATAATAAATTGAATTGGAATATTCCGATTTGAAAGAATTATACAGCCGCGGCGATGAAGGCTGTTGTCCGTTCAGAGTTTAACAGTTAACCTAACTTGGACTGCGACGAGCGTAATGGGACACACTGGTAGCAGTTTAACAGGGGGATGACGTCACTGCACGTACCCGCTGTTTACATATGCAGTTATTAAAAGGGACAAAGTTTAACATACTGCCCGCACAAAATCGGGCGATTTTGCGGTTTGAGTTATTATATGAATAGCGCATCATAAGTGTCAAGACTTAATAATTGAATAATGACACCCAAAAATTCAATAATACATAATAATATGATAATAAGAAAGACATAATAATTGACATTACATAATAATAGAATAATGATACCCAAAAATGCAATAATACATCATAATATGATAATAAGAAAAACATAATAATAGAATAATGACACCCAAAAGTTCAGTAATACATAATAATATGATACGGATACATAATAATACAATAATAAAAAGGCATAATAATTGACATGACATAATAATAGAATAAGAATAACAAATGGCAAGCATGCGATCGCCCAGGGTATGTCCCGGGCATGAAGCACGAGAATGCGATAAACGTTTAAGTCAATAGTACATGTATTCGAACGTTGTAGTGGGATTAATCTGAGGCCACTGGAAGTGGGCATAATTTGTGAATGGGCCTACGTAGGATGCCGTTTGCGGTGCGAACATCCGCAACGTGCACTAGGGAATCCTGACCCAAATGGACCTGAGTGACTACACCACATTTCCATTGCAGGGGGGGGATTATCTTCCAAAATAAGGACGAGTTGTCCGGGAGCCAAGTTTTTTGACTGGTAACGCCATCTGTTGCGCTGTTGCAGCTGGTGCAAATAATCCCTTGACCACCTCTTCCATATAGAGTGGGTGAATCTTTGCAGCAGCTGCCATCTACCCAAACGACCAATTTTGACTTCGGAATAGTCAGGTTCCGGGAGTGAAGTGAGTGGAGAATCAACCAAGAAGTGCACTGGAGTCAAAGGCTCGGGATCCCTAGAGTCATTTGAGATGGCGAACAATGGACGAGAGTTGAGGCAGGACTCTATTTGAGTTAAAATGGTGTAATAATCTTCAAACGTGAGAATGGTTCTGCCGACAACGCGCCGCAATTGAAACTTGATGCTCTTGACTCCACTCTCCCACAGGCCACCGAAATGAGGTGCTAACGGGGGAATAAAGGACCATTTGATTCCTTGGGCACTGGTAAAGTCCTGGGTAGTCTGTTCAAATTCGTTTGATTGGAGAAGTTTGTATAAGTCGTGAAGTGTACTGCTAGCACGACGAAAATTTGTACCATTGTCAGAAAATATCTGTGAAGGGATGCCTCTTCGAGCTATAGAACTGCTAAGGCTGCTATGAAAGCGTCTGAGGTGAGATCTGAAACTAATTCAAGGTAAATGGCCTTAGTGGCCATGCATATAAATAGACAAATATAAGCCTTTGAAATCGATTTGGAACGCTGCCCGCCCTGACGTATAAATACAGGACCGGCGTAATCGACTGCACATTGAGAAAATGGCTTAGCAGGAGTAACTCGGGAAGAGGGCAACTGTCCTAATGATTAGCTTGAGCCCCTTGCACGGAATCGAAAGCAAGTGATGCATTTATGTATTACTGAACGTATGTACGATTTATCATTGATTATCCAGTATTTCTGACGTAGAGAGTACTGCGTCAATTGTACCCCTGCATGGAGTAGACGAAGATGCTCGCCTTCTATGATTAGTTTACTCATACGCGGGTGGAGTATGACTTGGTGTTTGCTATCATAGGTGAGCTGGGAGTGCTGAAGGCGTCCGCCCATGCATAATATCCCCGTATTGTCCAGAAAGGGGTTAAGTGAAAGAATTTTGCTATTATTAGGGATAGAGCGTTGTGCCTCAAATTCCTTGATTTCGATATTAAAGTGCGATCGCTGGGACTGGCGAATAAAAATCAAAAGTGTACCATGCAGCTCATGGGAAGTTAAAAAAGAAGTGTTTCTGTCAGCTATGGAAAGTCTAGAGTTCCGAATGAAACGAAGGCAGTAAGAAAATACACGAAGAAGTTTTGAAAGCGAAGAGTAGTTTTCAAAGTAATTAGGCGTAGATGAAGTGGCAAACAGTGTGGATTGGACTTGTTTACATTTTTTTTTATCAAGATCGGGATGAGTGCAGGGTGAATGGGCATCGAACGCACTGGTGGGCCATGATGAGGACTCATTGGACAACCAGGATGGACCATACCACCATTGTGGGTGACAGTGTAAAAAACGGGGTAGACAACCATGTGATAGGATGTCAGCAGGGTTGTCATGTGAGGAGACATGATGCCAGGTACCCTTTGCAGTAAGTCGCTGTAGCTCCGCAACGCGGTTGGAGACAAATACTTTCCATCTGGAAGACTGCTGGTGAATCCAGTATAAGGCGATCATTGAGTCGGAGTAAAAATACAATTCGTCAAATTTATAACTCACAGTGTTTATAACCTTGGAAACCAACTGAGCCAATAAGAGACAGGCGCAAAGATCAAGTCGGGGTAATGTTACCTGCTTTAAGGGGGCGACTCTAGATTTAGAGCATAATAAGTTTGATGAAATGCTGTGGTTTGAATACACCGTTCGCACATAAATGCAGCACGCGTAACCCTTTACTGAAGCGTCGGCAAACCCATGGAGCTGAAATGAAATTATGTGGGAATTATTTAAATTCTTTAGTATCTTGGAATCTTAAAATAAGTGTCTGATATCAACTGAGCATAAAGTTCTACCCATTGATTAGATAATGAGTCTGACAGGGGGTCGTCCCAACCTGTTCCCGTTAACCACAGTATCTGCATGAAATGTTGGCACCAAAATGTAACCGGGCCAATAAGTCCTAATGGGTCGTAAATTCCGGCGATAACGGATAATACCCTTCTATAGTTAAATACCTCCACTTCGAAATTTCTTTGAAAACTATATATGAAACTATCATCGTTAATGTCCCATTGAATACCCAAAGTACGTATGGTTTGATTCTTGTTAAAGTCAAGGGAAGAGTTGGAGTGTGAAGTTATAATGGTTTGATCATTGGAAAACCACTTATGCAAAGTAAACCCCCGTATTGACTTAATAAATTTGTAATGTCGGACTTCATTTGTGATAAAATGTGTGGGTATCTGAGCCGGTCATGAGATTGTCCACATAGAAATCGTTTGTGATAGCAGAACAGGCTATAGGGTGTTGAGTTTTTTTTCCTGGGCTATTTGTGACAAACATCTTGTGGCCAGAAATGAAGCGCTTGCAGTCCCATATGTGACTGTCCTCAAGGCGTAGTGTTGAAGTTCCCTATGGGGGGCGTCGCGCCAAACAATTCGTTGCAAATTGGAATCTGTGGGAGTAACTAAAATTTGACGGTACATTTTTTCAATGTCCGAAATGCGGACGTATCAGTGCTTTCTAAAACGAGACATAATCGAAAAAAGATCCTGCTGGACCGTGGGACCAACCATCATTGTGTCGTTTGAGGACAAATTATTTGTTGTTTTGGCAGAGCCGTCAAAAACAACTCGCAATTTGGTGGTTATACTAGAGCCCTTAAAAACCAAATGGTGCGGTAAGTAGAAGGTGTCTGACTTATTGACTGACAAATCGTAAGAATCAAGCAAAGACATGTGACCCAGAGTTAAATATTCCTGCATGAATTTACTATAGTCTTTATGAAGAGCAGGGTTCTGCTTGAACTTAAGTTCCAGTGATTGAAATCTGCGAATAGCTCCGGGAAGAGAATCGCCCAAATGAGAGTTGTATCCCCTGCGAGGTAGGGACACCACAAATCTACCACTATTATTGCGGAAAGTGTTAGCGATAAAATGACTTTCACATTCTGAGTCCTCAACTGAGGGAGTACGGACTGCAACGTCTTCCAATTGCCAGAAGTCTTTTAATTGCAATGAAATGGCATTGTTATCTTCGCACGCTATAAATGATAAAACAGGTTTTGTCATGTCGACATTAAAAGGCAGGTTACCAGCGACGATGTATCCCAATTTTGTCTCCTGTATTATGGGAAAGTGGGGGCTGCGGATGAATTTGATAGGTTCAATCAATTGTAAATAGTACTGGGCACCAAGTTATATGTCGATTTGTGAAGAAAAGTTTAGTTGCGGGTCAGCTAAGAATATGTTTTTTGGTATATTTAGGGATGAAATATTAAACAATTCTGCAGTAATACTGGGAAGCACAGAGCAGTGCACGCACAGATTGAAATCCTTGTAACGAGAATTCAGCCTTACCCTTATACTAAAGTCAGCTTGACATAGGGAATTGTTTATACCAGTGATGGGTAGTTGAGACTTGGTTAATTTTTAGACCCATGCGGCGTGCGAAACTCATGGTATAGAAGTTTGCGTGAGATCCTGAATCTAATAGAATTCTTACTGGATGCTTCCTACCGGCTTGGTCCGTTGTCATGCAGACAGCGGTGGATAACAGAATAGATTTGTTTGTTTGTAATTTGAGGGAAAATTGATTGTTGCCCCTGTTAGAAGTGTTACTGCCTGATATGTGAATCATTGTATGATGTCGTTTAGAACATGTCCTACAAGAAAATTTGGAAGGACAGTGTGAAGGCTCATGGCCTGGATGCATGCAATTTAAACAAAGTTTGTATTTGAGTAAAATGTTCTTTCGCTTAACGGGAGATGTAGCCACGAATTCTGGGCATTCAGACAGTCTATGTTTACCGCGACACAGCTGACAAATGTTATTGTTGATATTAGTATGAAATGTTGACCTAGTGAGCTCAACGGGTTTAATAGTCTTGCGATAGGGAATCTTATCGCTAACTTGTGTTCTGTTTGCTGAACTGGTTGATGCGCCGTTTTGCATTAATTGCCTTCTATTATTTAAAAATTTAATGAAATTGTTGAAATTAGAGAATCGCTCGTCGGATAGACTTTCCTTCTATAGTCGACATGTCTGGTTATCCAGTTTCTGAGTTAAATATTGAACAAAAATAATTTCAAAAGTATTTACAGGTAAACTCAATGAATTCAAAGCATTTATATTTGCGGTGATTTCGTCAATAAATTTTGAAATGCCAACCATGGACTCTTGCTGAATGGACTTCATGCCCCAGACATTCCCTACATGATACGCTGAGACAATTAATTTACTATCATACCTGGCCTTCAATAGCTCAGTGGCTACCGCATAATTATCATGGGTGATTGGGCGAGACTTTATTACATTTAAAGCCTCGTCCCTTAGTGAAGAATGTAAATAATGCAATTTCTGGATGTCCGTTAGGTCCGTTCTGACGTGTACTAACTCCAAGAACATGTTGTAATAGTGCTGCCAATCAATAATGTTGCCTGAGAAGCAGGGCAATTTAATTGGCTCTAACTGAATAGAGGATGCTTTAATTGGCGTAACTTCCGCTTGATTTAATGGTTTTTTGCTCACCTCTTCTACACGTTCTAATAAATTGTGCAGCTTACACTCAATAGTGCAGAGATCATCCTCTGTCTGAACCCTGTCACTTACCGATGTGAAATCAGATTCATCAGCCTCAATTTGGGTTTGAATTTCATCATACTTCGCGGACAACTCCATCAAGTGACGAAGTTTTATTTTTAAAGCATGGTGATCATTTATTTCAGGATCGAAATTGTCCGCAAAGGTGTTTATACGGGATATAGAGGTTTTAATTGTGCCACGTTTTTTAATCAAAGCTTTCACATCAGTCATGATTGAACTGCAAGCTGGTGATCCGAAATCGATAAATAAATGCAGAACAGGTGAACAATTAATGCAATTTGAATACTTTATATCAAATTCTGATATATTGTGGCAGCCAGTGAGTGGTATATAACTTAATCTAATTCCTTATTATAATATGTACTTATTTTTTTAAAAATAGTTATATGAAAATTATTTGAAAATATGACTCATTTAACAATAAAAATATAAATATAGCTTTCTTCCATTATTTAAGTTTCTGACTGATTTCTTGTAAAATTGTATAGGTGAAAATTTGTGTGAAAATACAGGTCTATAGTCACTTGAAACTGATTTCTGTTTATATAAAAATTATTTGCAAATATTACTCATTTTTACTGTATATAAAATTATATAAGTGAGAAACTATGAGAAATATAAGTTCATAGTCACTTGAATTATGAGATTCCTCTGCAGGTTTAAGATGGCTCCGTTGCCTGTCGTTTCCTTGGCGATCCTGTCCGGCTGACCTTGGATTGGTGGCGCAAGTCTTGTTTCCGCTTGTCGGGTGATGTTTGAAGTTGTAGCTCTCTGTGCAGGCTTGAAGTTCTGATCTTCAATGACGAATGACAAGTGACGATGAAGTGGAATATCTTGTGGTCTTTGAAATGATGTCGTGTAGAAGCTTGTACGGCCAAGTATGAAGTTTTTTTTTTTTGAAAGTAATGAATGTATGCTCATGGCCAGCAATTTTACATTTGAGAAGATTCGGGATTGACCAAAATGTTATTTGGGCCTGTTAAATGAAATATATATCCGGCCCGGAGGACCAAATGTTACGTCTTCGACGCTCTTGAATATTTCTTGAGTTGGTCTTACAACGTGAGGCTGGTATGATATGAAATAATATAATGGACTGTATTTTTTTAATTAACTGTTTATTTAAATTTATGTGAAAATGATTGTATGGCCCGTGCAGTGTAGCGTGGCATACATTGCCAAAGTAGGAGTGAATTAAGTACTGAAAAGCATAATAATAAATTGAAGTGGAATATTCCGATTTGAAAGAATTACGCAGCCGCAGCGATGAAGGCTGTTGTCCGTACAGAGTTTAACAGTTAACCTAACTTGGACTGCGACAAGCGTAATGGGACATGCTGGTAGCAGTTCAGCGGGGGGGGGGGATGACGTCAATGCACGAACCTGCTGTTTACATATGCAGTTATTAAAAGGTACAAAGTTTAACAATGGTCATGGCGAAAAAAATCGTGTTCGAGATAATGGCTGATTTTGATTGTACTATCCTCAAAACATGAATAAAAGTCATTTTTCGAAAAGTGTCTGTCTGTCTGTTTGTCTGTAGAAGTTTTTCTATGGCAAACGATAACTGCCGCAAATTTAAACAGAATCAAATAATATTTTGTATACGTCTCTGAATTGTAGAGGACTCAAGGCCTATTGATTTTGGTGAAGATCGGTTAAGAGAAAGGGTAGGTTACCTGCAACATTTTATGTTTTAACAATGGTATTTTTTCTATGACGAACGATAACTGCCGTAAATTCAAACAGATCAAATAATTTTTTACGTGTGTGCCTGAGTTGTAGAGGACTCAAGGCCTATTGATTTTGGTGAAGATCGGTTACGGGGAAAGGGTAGTTTACCTGCAACGTTTAATTTTTTAACAAAAGTAAAGTACTTAATTTTGATAAATAAAGTATCCTGGAAAGAAGTTCATAATAATCCACTGTAGAAACGTAGATGAAATATCTATAAATGAAGAGGCTAGTTGAACAAGGTGGGGGTAATTTTCTATAAATGAATAAATGAAAATTATAGATGAAGGGGGAGGGGATAATTTTTTTTATGTGTACTACGTTATCGGCAACAAAGAAGTAGTTTCTTGTTAAAATTCCTTCCCAGGCTGTTTGGCCATAGTCCAATGTTTTCTCCAAAATCAGACGTTTCCGCAGTGCCATCGACTTCCATCATCAGTGAAAATCGAGTGCGATAGCGTGAGGTGGTATACGTTAGTGACCACAGTACTGTGGTTAAGGCTGAAGCAGTAAGTAGAAAGAAGTAGTTTCTAGTCTTAACTTTATTTTTCTTTTGTATGAAGCCGACTTGACCCCCTGCCAAAGTGGTGATGATTCTAGATACACCACTGGTACGCTACTGGTATTAGAATCATCAAATGTTATATCTAACTCTTAAAACTATCATCGTGTTCTTCTGCAGATACTGTATTTGTTAATTAGCCTTATTTATTGTGGTATTATCATGCACATATTCTACAATCTTCTTTGTTTTAAAAATTGGTAAATTATTTTTTGTTTTTAATTCTTGTTAAATTCTTGACTAACAACGAGAAATCGAATGTAATTATTATGTAGAAAACTGATACTTGATATTAATTATAAAGTGAAGACAACTTCCTCAGAAAAAACTTAATTTTGCCACCAACTTTTGAAATTTTGTTGGTGGTTGAGGGAGGTCGTTAATGGTTAGAGATTACCACTGATTGGGTCTGCTCTCTGCCATTGTAAATGAAATGAAGTGTTGAAGCCCGAATATACCAGTACGAACCATGGAGCAGAATTATGGACAGTGACCTAAAGACTCAAAATAGAATTACTGTTACTGATGTGAAATATCTTAGGAAAGTATGGGAAAGATAAGAAGAGACGGGTTAAGAAATAGAAGCATGTACTAGTAACATGGAACAAATAAATGGAAGAGGAAGTAAACGATAGAAGTTGTATGGCCAT
The DNA here is from genome assembly GCA_034769895.1 of Magicicada septendecula. Taxonomy (NCBI): domain Eukaryota; kingdom Metazoa; phylum Arthropoda; class Insecta; order Hemiptera; family Cicadidae; genus Magicicada; species Magicicada septendecula. The sequence goes on from CM068373.1 coordinate 152,904,729, forward strand.
CTGGTAGGAATGAATGCTTCAAGATACACTAAAAAGGTATTCAAAATAAGAGTGGATGGATGGAGAATGGAACATCCAGTAGATTTCTGTGCTAAGTAGAGGGAAACCCCATATGAGAAGTGAGAAATAGGAACAGATGAAAAAAGTGGACCAAGGACTCAATGCTGTAAGGCACACATGGGAAAAGAGAAAAGAGAAATGTCTATTTAAAATAATTAATTTTTTAAATGTTTAAGTTTGACCTTTCCCCAAATACTGCTTGCCAAGCAGAGTAAATGATAAATAGTTTTAGATATTTTTCAAAACAGTCAACACATGCTGATCAAAGTCTAAGTTTTGATTAGCCAGTGAATTGTTATCATCTTTAAAAGTGTCTTAATTATAGAATTAAACAGAAGCCCAAACAATCTTCAACACATTCTGTAAGAAATTTAGTCACGTTAGGTGTGTTGTGAAGATAAAGCGAGTTTGTTGACTCTAGCGTAGTCTTTGTTCGGTAGTCCCATGCAGTAGTTTGATAACACATCTTTATCTCAGTCGGTGGTGTTTGTTCCTTGTGGTTAATTGGATATGTGCAATAGAAAATTCTAGTTTCTCATAAGAACTACAGTACACACGTCACTTGTTAGTTTTTTGTTGTAGATTTGTTTGTTGTTTTCCTTGTGTCATATTGTACTGTTGATTTGTGAAAATCTGTGAAAAATATGGTTTTAAATTATTTATATATTTTACTTTACATTAAAAAAAATTATGTTTGGATCGTTTATGAAAAACATAATTTTAAGGTGAGTATAGTTTATTTTTCACTTTTTATCTGATCATTAATGATAGCTATATCATTACTGGAATATTTTTGTTTTAATGATTGCCTGTTTGCTTGTGCCTTAAGTGGAATGTGTGGTTTTAAAGGATATTCTCAGATTCACATAATCAACTCTAAAATTGCTTTCAGTCAAAACATCGATATTTCAATAATTCTGTTGTTAGAAGTGTAATACCACACATCTGAATAGTTTGATTATTAAATTCATATATGGTAGACAGTTTGTACATGTTGCTGGTTGTTGACGTACAGTTATAATATGTGAATCTTTTGTTGAAATATTGGTATGGAGAACCATACATGACTTCCATGTTCTAAGATTTATATTTAAAATCATTTTCAAAATGAAATATTTCCATAGAAACTACTTCTCTCTTCAGCCTTAACCACAGCACTGTGGTCACTAATGTATACCACTTCACGTTAGCGCACTCGATTTTCACTGATGATGGTAGTCGATAGCACTGCTGAAACGTCTGGTTTTCTAGAAAACATCGGACCATGCCAAACAGCCCTGGAAGGAATTTTAACAAGAAACTATTTCTTTTTTGCCGATAATGTAGCACACGTGACATATAAATAAAAATTATCCCCTCCCCCTTCAACTATCATTTTCATTTGTAGAAAATTACCCCCACCCCCTTCAACTAGGCTCTACATTTATAGATATTTCATCTACATTTCTATAGTGTATTATTATGATCTTCTTTTCAGGATACTTTATTTATCAAAATTAAGTACTTTACTCTTGTTAAAACATAAAACGTTGCAGGTAAACTACCCTTTCCCGATAACCGAACTTTACCAAAATCAATAGGCCTTGAGTCCTCTACAACTCAGGCATATATGCAAAAATTATTTGATTCTCTTTGAATGTGCGGCAGTTATCGTTCATCATAGAAAAAATTACCCTTGTTAAAACATAAAATGTTGCAGGTAAACTACCCTTTCCCCTTAATCGATCCTCACCAAAATCAATAGACCTTCAGGCCTCTACAATTTAGGAATGTATGCAACAAATTATTTGATTCTATTTGAATTTGTGGCTGTTATTGTTTGCCATAGAAAAAATTGTACACAGACACTTTTTGAAAAATGACTTCTTTATGTTTTGAGGGTAGTACAATCAGAATCAGCCCTTATCTCGAACACGATTTTATTTGCCATCACCATACTTCCATTTCCTTATGGAACATGGAAGTAAAAATGGAGAAGGAAGATCAAATATCACAGGTGCGACTAATTTGTGCGTTAGCATAGTTCATTTGTATTGTTCAGTCAACAGTAACTCTGTTAATTTTTTAATTATGAAATAATAGAATAATTCTTTTCTATTCTTATACGTTTTATAACACAAGGTCGTCTGTTTAGAAACGAAATTAAACTTCCAACTATGCCTGTACAAATTTTAATGTGTGTGTGTGTGTGTGTGTGTAAACTTTCTAGCTGTGCTTCTTTCTGTTCTATGTATTGCACCACATGTACGTGTAGAACTGAGAAAGTTTCCAGTTCGCATTTTGTTCACAGCAAAAAGTTCAGTGAACATAATTCACTGAACACGTTCAGTAGTTGAAGTTCCAAACATTATATATTTATTTCAAGAAACAACAATCAGTAATTTTGTCATGAAATAAAGATCAGCAAAGATAAGTAGCTACGCTAAGTCTGAAGGTGGACAACGTCTTTGGCTTGTGCAATGAATGACATGCTTATTTGTGTATTTACGGGCAATATTACCTTAGCTTCAAAAGAAAGGCAGTACTGAAGGCTACTACAAAAGGCTCCATTAGCTTGACTAAAGGTCTTGTAGGGTCTGTAGTACAGGAAGATCCCCAGTTCATGAGGCCCATTAAGATCTAAGTTTTATAGCCTGACATTCCAGTATTATTATTTCAAAGATTTTTTTATATTGTAGAGTTACCAATAGTTTCAGTTTAATTCTTGATAGTGTGTATTCAGATTATAAAACATTTACTTTCTGTCAAACAACCCATTACAAATAAAATGGCCGTTAGGATATGATGACAGGGAGGGGAAAGATAAATCGATAGATAGAATCGCGTTACTTTCTTTTGGTCACTTAGGTGGCCGCTTCATAGCTGCGCGAAAAGTGAGGGTAGTGGGGAGACTCAGTGTGCTCAGTTGTAGCACTTCATTTCAAAAACGTTCGTCTTTTTACTTTTGCTACAACTAGTTTTATGGATGCCCATAACTATTTAATTATTACAACTCGGGCTTTACACATTGTTGACATTTCCGGATGTCATTCAACTAACCTACTATTTGTAGCCTAATTTTACTCAGTATTACTTGGAATTGTATCAAATATGTATTTGTAATACCAGAACAATGTTGTTTGTTACATAATGTAAATAATAAATAATTACTAGTATTGGCTGCTTTTCTGTCCTGAATTGTTTTATTTTCCTGAGATATTCAATACTTTTAGCCTTATCTCTTGACGTTCATTTAATACACTTCTTTATTTCTAATCTTCTTCCATTTAAACCCTAAGTTTATAATAACTTTTCTTAAACACGATAATCTACCTTGAAAGTTTACACTAGACTTAAGATGCTGATGAAGTTTTTGTAGCGTGGGATACGATTTTTATGTTGAAAATAATAATTAAATGAAATACAGGCCTATATGGTAAATGCTTCATGGTAAATGTTTTGAAAACACATCAACACTTATGCACTCAGTGAGATGTTCCGTTACAGTGACAAAAAACAGGGTTCTGCGCATATTACTTTCACCAAGGTTACAACATTTCATTTCAACAAGGATTAAACCAAAAATTGTTTGTTCTGTTGTTCTGGTCACAAACAGATAGACTAGAGCTGGTCACTCCTAAAACACTTCTTCAGACATCACACACCTTTCAGCTTATAATTCAATAGTTGTTTGGAGATGCGATGATCATTTATTTAATTATATGTTCCAACCAATATTGGGCAGTGTTGTTGAGTATACTCATAAAATTCAGTTCCAGCTGTGTATCTGCATTTCTTTTGAGGTCTTGAAAAGTATATACTGCCATGTGTCTGAGAAATCTCATTTCAGCTGCTTGAATATGACTGGTCTGAGATTTTGTTAAAAGTCCAATTCTCAGACCCGTAGAAAAGTATGGGGAGGGCCAATCAACTCATAATAAATAATCAAATAAAAAGAATAACAGAAAGATATGTTTTGGGTTTTTGTTTAAATTATCTTGTCATAAATAACATTAAATGGTAAAGAAACATTATTATAATGAATTGAATTCCTGTAAAGTATTATAATTACCAAGCTGTCTTTGTTAATTAACATTCAGTTTGATGAGGATACATTTTTTCTACAGCTTTAGGTGAAGCACTTAGAATGTGAGGATTATGTAGTAGAGGCCGTTCTTTGGTTTTGGAGGATATGAGGGATTTATAGGTGTCACATGCAATAGGTAGGGGCAGATCTGGAGATGTATAATAGAGTACGTAGCCGAACTTGAATGGAATTAGGTAGGAAATATTGGTGGAATTTGAGACAGTTTTGAGTTACTAGAGCAAAGGCTGATGATTGACAAACAAGGCAGAGGAAGGCTACAATATGCTGGAGAAGTGATATTAAAGGAATCACGTCAGTTGGCTTCAAACAGCTCATAATTGACAGAATATAAACTCTTTGTTGAGGCCTGGATGGATGTGCCAGGATGATGATGTTTATTAGATATACCGTTATGATGATAATTTTTTATTAGATTTGCCATTTGACTGAAAAGGCCATTAATTTTGTTTTGCAACTGAAATGTTGACGTTAACTAATTAGCTAATATTTAAAATGTCTCACTGGGGGAAAAATTGTAATGTGTGTGCCTGAATGTATTTAACATATTGTAACAATAAGCGGAGCTAATTTATTTTGTCACAGTTTTACTAAACTTCATGTACAATGCATGTAGATAACAACTATTGTCAGTAACAGAACCGCTTGTAAAACTTTACAGTATAAGTTGATAACAGAATATATTGCACTCTCTTTTCATTGGCCTTCCAGTGTTGAGCTACCAGCTGTGGCATAGTCTGTGATTTGCACATAACATATTTCTTAAATGGAACTATCAATTTTCTCTGTATTGAATGAATTTATCAGAGTCAGAGCACCCTTGTAGTTTTAGCCATAGTGTTTATTCACTTTCACCCTGTAACGTATGAGAAAAATCATTTCAGAGACCTGAGCCTTGATTCGTACATAGATTGATCATTCCATACGTAACTTTTTGACCCAAATAAATCCTGTAATAAGAAAACTGTAGAGGAATCCTTTAAGAAACACAGCTTATGTTTTACATGGTCCACAGAAATACATTATACTCAGACTGGATTCACATGGGTGGAATTCAAAGATCCCTCCCCCCGAAACAAATCTAAAGAAAAATATTTTATTTTTATCTGGCAAGGTTAGGTATATTTTTAAAGTATTACAAATGCCATTACATTATAGTAAACAACTGTAGTTCAAAGAAAAAAATAATTTATTTTGAAAGAAGAAATTTTGAAAAATTGTCTTCCAAATTTCTGTGAAATCCTCAAAGCCTCCCCAAAATATGTCTGGTTTTCCTGTGTTATTTTTTATAATAAGGACTTTTTTTTAGAAGGAAGTTGTTCTACAGTCTCAATCATCTCTTCATTCCCAGTCTCTATTCTTGTCTATCCATTCTTTTGACTTTGGAACAATGATTTTTAAATAAAACTTTAAATTAAATCTTGTCTATGTCTCCTCTTAGCTAGCTAAGAGGAGACATAGCTACTTGTAACATACACGTGAACCTTGCTCAGCCATAAGTAAAATTTAACTGAAAAATGTTATTAAAAATTTAATGTCCCAAAGTCAAAAAAAGTGTATTTGTAGTATTTAATACAAGGATAGAGCTTGCCCAACAAAACCCGAGAATTTTATGTATTGTCTCCACTACATTGCTTCATTTATATCCTGCTCACATTCTTGCCCAGGTCTTCTCCTTTTTTGTTTCTCTAGTGGAATCCATTTTTTAACTAATTTACACCATCTTTTATCTGGCGTGCACATTACATGGTAAAACTATGCTGTTTAATTTTCTGTTTTCTGTCACATTACTGTTTACACCTTAACTTTATCTTTCATCTCCTCATTCCTTGTTTGGTTTAATTTGGAATTTTTACAGCTTCTGTACCACTATTCCATTCCTAAAGCAAATAATTGCTGTTTTAGATTTTAGTAACTTCCTGTAGTTGTGATTTGTATATTGCCATATTGGTGAATCAACCTTAAACACAGTCTGTTGTGTATGAATAACTGTGTATTTTTATTCCACGGTATTTAATTCAAAATTCTTGTTAGATGTATAGTGAAATTAGTTATCTTCTTATCTCTTCTTCATTAGGTAGTCCTATTGAATACAAATCCCCAACTGTTGGTAGTTACAGATTCCCTTCATCACATCTATCTCATCATCTTCAGCAAGGATTAAACCAAGAATGCTCCAGTCCGAAGCAGATAGGCTAGAGCTGGTCACTCCAATGTTTCTGTGGACACCCCACACCTCTTCATTATCTCGGCTTATAATTCAGTAATTGTTTGGGGATGTGGCAATCAACCGGTTGATTAAGATGTCCCAACCACATTGGCCGATACTGGGCAATAATATCGATTATATTACTCATAATATTCAGTTCCTGGTGTAGACTGACAATTTTTTTGCAACCTTGAATAGTATATTCTGCCATGTGCCTGAGAAATCTCATTTCGTCTGCGTGAATACAACTGGCCTGGGATCTCATTGAAGTCCAATTGTTAGACTCAGAGAAGTCTGAGGAGGGCCATCACCTTGTAGAACTTCAGCCATGTTTCTTTACTCATTGATTTTAGAGTTCTGCTGATGGTCCCGTATATGTGGTTGAAGTTGTACAGCTTCTTCACCACATCTGTCACCAGTTGCAAATCTTGTTCTGTATTATTTACAACTACCATATGTACTGATTTTTCCATTTATTTTCAAACCTGTCTACTCACCAATACACACTGTACATCTCAGTCATTTAACTCAAATTGTCACAGTGTTCTATAACTGGTCATCAGCAAAGTATAAAGTATGAATGCAGTTGTTCACTACCTCTACATACAAAATCTGTATTGATTTTGCTGTTAGATGTAACCAGTGGCATGTTCAGGGGCAGTGAGGTAACTACAATGGGAGATCAGTTTCCCATAGAGCTATTAAAAATTTAAGCAAAATTCTGTAATCATTTAACATAGGTCTATATCTGAACCAGTTGTGTGTGTTAAAATAAGGCTTATAATTGTAGAAATAAAAGGGACAAATTGGCCTGATCAGTTGTGGAGTACAACAAGGGTGTCCGTGGAGTACAACAAGGGTGTCCGTGGAGTACAACAAGGGTGTCCATTATCACCTTCTCTTTTTAATTTATATATTGATGAAGTCATACAAAACTGGCAGATGAGTATTCCAGAACATTTTATGATTGGTCTACAGTTGACACTTTGTTGTTTGCAGACGATCAGGCTATTCTGTCGGACTCTGATAGTGGATTGCAGATGGGTATACGTTTGTTAAATTGAATATACAAAGATTCTGGATTGCAAATATCCACACTAAAGACCAAGGTGATGGCTTTTAATGGAACTGATTCCATACTGGGAAACATTTTATAGATGGTACTGTCCTGGAACAAGTTAGCAATTTTGAATACCTGGGCTACATTGTGTCTTATAATGCAAGGAACGATGTAGTGAATAAGTTGCATAAATTCAACCTTATGTGCGGGACTATAAGGCGAACCCTTATGTCAGCAAGTAAAGCAACACATCCAAAATTCTACAAGGTGATGGCTCTTCCCAAACTTCTTTATGGGTCTGAGAATTGGACTTTAACGAAATACCAGGCCAATTGCATCCAATTGGCTGAAATGAGATTTCTCAGACACGTGGCAGGGTATACTCTCCATGATCATAGAAAAAACACAGATATATGGCAGGAACTGAATATTATGAGTATACTCGACAGGATCACTCAGTATCGGCTGAATTGGTGGGAACATCTTTGATGAATGGATGATTGCCACATCACCAAAGAACTCTGGAACAAAAAGCGCTGGAGTGACCAGCTGTAATCTTTGCCTATATGAGACCGGAACAAACCATCCTTGGTTTAATGCTTGAAGATGATGATAATGATGAAAAGGAATAAAAATATTTGTAAGTAATAAAATAGAGTTTTATTAATAATGACAGTCATTCAACATTTGGTGAATAACATACATATCTGTAGCCATAAAAAAATTATGCACTTCGTAGAAAATAAAGACAAAGCTTATTAATCTACCTTTTACATTTTTGCCTGGACACACTTCTTCTTACAGGGTTGTCTGTGTTATGACTCCTGTAGTCTAATATCTCCATGGTTTGAACTGTCGTCATTGTACAGATAAACTAGCAGTTTTGTGACTTTTAATTTGGAAAAATGAGAAGACTTCATTGCTGGTTTTAACATAAACTAATGTACTTTAACACAAACTATAAGTTGCATATAATATTTTTGGGACAGCTTGGTAAAATTTAAGTGTGAAGGGGTAATAAAGCTAAGTTTTTCAAAATGTCTTCAGAAAGACTTATTTTCACAATATTTATTACGAATATAAATTTACAATTAAAATGATTCCCAATGACATGGGATTATTACCTTGAATTTGAATAGCAAATAATCAATGTAAAATGTTTTGATGTTAATGCTTTTCCATATTTTTTTCAACCCTAAGCTTCATGAGATGGTTTACTCTGCCTTACAGTCATCGTTGTAAGGAACAGTTCTAGTGTTGAGCCGTTACAAAGTAATAGTTCACAATTCATGCTCAATATGTATGTGCATGGTTTGCACATGCATGTTTCAGAAATTTGTTATAACTGTATTATCACTGTTGTATGAATATACTAATACACAAGAGTCAACAGGGGCACATGAATTTTCCAATTTATAAATGAATTAATTTGATTAATTATTTTCTAGGATAAGCTGTTTTATTTATTAAAGTTGTTACTAAATCTATTGTTTATTTACTATAGTAGCCTATTTAAAGTTGTACAAAACAATATTTTTTGAAATAAATAAATAGGCATTAAAAAAAATCAACTCAGTTTTCTAAATGCAGACATTTTGCAGTGTCTGCACAAGTTTGAAACTCTAAATGAATGTGATTGGTAAAAATCTATTATTTAAATATAATATAAACATTACTTAGTGAAAAATAAATTATTAAGAATAATTAGTTCATACCATTAGACTGAGTTGTTTGTGTGTATCCACATGGGGCACAAATTCCCTTGTCAGATAATAATTTATATGTAAAAAAAACTAGTAAACCTACTCGAGACAAATAAGCAATAATAAGGTACTCACCTTGACAAACTACTAAGAATTCCATCCCAAATTATGAATGACTATAACAGAGCAATGTTTTTCTTTAAATTACTGTTTCGGCATTGTTGGAAGGGTATTTGAGGGTAAATGTGAGAGAAGTAGAGCGCGCGCGCGCGTGCGCGCACACACACACACACACACACACAAAGAGAGAGAGAGAGAGAGAGAGAGAGGTGTGTGTATATAAGTTTGTGCATTTGTGAATGGCAAAAGTGCGTGTGCATGTGTCTGTGATCTGAACAATGACTATATTCAGACATATCAGCTCAGTATATAAGGAACTAGGTCTTCTGTTTCCAAATTGATGAAGATGAGGCAATACTTGCAGGTAGAAAAAGAAGCTGTTAAAACTGTTCCCCAAGACTTTTTTAGGGTCACATTTACTGCAGGCCTATTGTCCACTCCAGGAACACTTTTTGGCCCCACACATATATATGTTCTTCCTGATTCCTTTTTGACATGATAATGTCTTTTAGCTTAACATCGTTTGAAACTTTCTGTAACATGTAATGCTGTATGACGTCATCATTGTGTGACGCTTCCACACTTTCGATTCCCCACAGTCTAGAAATTTGATATGTAAACGCATCAAGACAGAAATAATCGCTCCTGACATTGAGTTTAGCAAACGTTTTAGTGAGAATAAATTTGGTTGAATAGCTGGTGGCTGAAAGACATTATCATGGTCTTAAGCTTTTACCATTTGGTAAACAGTACTTTTTTTGTTATAATCTCTTGCATTGATAATTACGTAACATCAAACTGCATAATAGAGAGTAGCAAGAAACTCTAAAACGAGAGTTGTCCAATTATCACGGTTTGATTGTCTACAATTCTTTTCATTATTAAATAAAGAAAATTAGATTATTTACTTTTATATGCAATACAGCGATGCCATTGATGAAGGCAGTGCAAAAATGTAAAGTACCGTTTACCAAATGGTAAAAGCTTAAGAGCATGATAATGTCTTTCAGCCGCCAGCTAAACGCAACATTATTATGGTTACTGACTGACTGATTGGTTACATACCTATCTACAGCTATGCAGTGTTGTTTGCTTGTTAGGTCTTTAATCTGCGACGGACGTTAGCACGTTAGCGGTCGCGGTTTTAGTTAACGATTCCCGGCTGGTAAATGATGACGTCATGCAGCGTGATGCGTTACAGAAATTTCCAAATGATGGCCAGCCATAAGACATTATCATGTCAAAAATAACATGTCACACGCACACAAACTGGAAAGCAAATTACCATAACTGGTCATGGGATCTTACAGTACATAACATTGAGTAAACTGTGGATGGCAGTGGACTGTATCTGTGGGAAGGTGAGGTTGTTTGCATAATGCAGCAGCCACAGCTTCGGTTCACACAGGGAGTCTTTGGTCTGGCCACAAGTATCATGTTGCCTGTTGCATCCAGATGCTCATCTGCCCTACTCTTCAGCTCTGTTTCATGTAGACAGCAATGACACAATGATATTATGGTTTATAAGAAATGAGTAAAAGGTTTTATCAGTGTAAGGTATTGTTTTAATTAGAAATGTGTGTTGTATCTTATAAACATCATCCAGTGCAACTAATCCTTTAGAGAATCAATTAAATGAACAATTAAAAGATTTACTTAATCTTTATAATTAAGTAATAAATAAATAACAAATAATTTTTTCTGATTTTTTAAATATAGTATATAATTAATTTTTGTGTTTCTGTTATGTAATTTCAGATGTGTAAGTATTCAGAGGTTGGTTGAGCACTGTTTTGGTTGAATGTAAAGTGTCTATAGGGTCTTGGACTTGAGACTTTTATGTTATACACAAGGAATAGATATGCTCCACAAACTGATATTTAACAGGCATTATCGGATTTGTGAAAGTTATAGAATTAAAGATTTCCTCCATTAAAAATGTTGTTGTTTTGAGTCTTAAGTGTGAATAGATTTATGAATTTTGTGTGCATATTTTGTACCACTAACAGTCCTTATAAAATGGGTAATCTTTTTTTTAATACTGTTTTATAGAATGTTTAAAGTTAATAGAAATATTTGAAAGATTGTGATTCGGTTACAAATTAATTTTAACTCTAATTTGTAAAAAACTTAATAAACTAAAACTTATTTTAGTTTCACAATAAATGCGAATAAAAATTTAGTTTAAAAAATAAGCTTATATGAAACTTTCCAAGTTGGTTGGTAACTTGAATAAACACTCAGATGGTCGTACAAAGTACAGAGGTGTGCAATGTATATATAGTATACATGACATAAAGTATACAAACTTGTCTTAAATGTCACTGTTGATAGGATTAAGCCAGTATTAAGCCAACGAGTACTTTAAAAACATTTGACATATTTTTGCCATGCATTGTGTGTGTGTGTTACCGTATGTTGTTTGGTTGCGAGGCAACAGCTGCAGAATTTTTTTTTTTGCACTGTAGTGATATATGGAAACGGGTAGAAAACTCTGTCATTGTATAATTTAATATGCATTTTTGTGTCATATTGAAATATGTTTAATAATTACTTTTTTTATTTAAAGTTTTTTTTTATGAAATATCACTTGTGGTGCTTCTAGTATAGCCTACAGTTGAATACTTTTTGTGTATTTTTGTTCCATTAATTATTTGAGTTATCTGAATTAAAATACAAAATAATATTAGTTTTTGATTGCATAATATAGTTTCAGATAAAAGTATAACATTTCTACATAGGGTGTCCCATAAGGAATGGGACATACTTCAGGAATGAATTCTACAGGCTGAAATAAATAAGAATTTTATATAAACACAAGTCTGAAAATGCTTTGTTTTTTATTTATGGCTTGAGAAAAATTTCGCCTTCATTTCTGCTCCAAGGCTACAATTAAACCCTACTGAAATCATTGGAATGTAAAGGGTGAATTGAAAGGTTTTATATGCATTTTAACCTGAAACTTTTAAAAAAGAAGTTCCTAGAACTGTATCTTTGGTAGTTTTATAGAAAAGTGTCATAAATCTGAAAAAAACTGGTGTCGAGAAACACACTTATTTAGGTTTGATGACAATTTACTTGTTTAAATTGCCATTAAGTAAGTGCAGATTTGTAATACATTTTATAAAGAATTTAATTCTGAAAAATTTGATGTATGTAAAGTTATTAAAAAAACAAATGAATGTTATAAAAATAAAATTTTATTGAAGAAGAAATACAACAAAAAATATAAGAAATTTCTTCTTCTAGTAGAATACTTCAGTTTGTTTATTTTGTAATAATAACAATTTATTAATGATAACAATTTATTCAGTTTGTAAAAAACATTAATTTCAGTTAATATTGGTAGAATAATTTAAAAACAAAAAATAATTTTAACAATATTAACTAAATTGTTTTAACAAAGTTTATAAACAATTACAGTTTGCAATACTATAATTTTCAGACTCAAAATTGAATTCATATCAGGAAACAGCTGTTTAGGAATTAATTTATAATACAGTAGCTCAATTATTTATCATAAATAACCTGTAATCTGCGGTTTGTAGTGTCTGTTTTTTTAAACATAGTTTCCAGATGCCATTGCAATATTCAAATAATGAGTGTGCAGATATTAGTAATAGTTTTAGTAATGAAAATTCATGGTCTGGAAAACATCAATATCAACAAAGATTTCCAAACAGAATTAAACAGGAAGATTCCTCATCACAAAATATTTTCCCTGGTCTTTCATAACTTACAAACTAATGGGTCGGTTCAAGTGGTTGCTTATTCTATTGAACAGTCTGCAGATGAATAAGGAAATATCATTCAAGTAATACAGTGTATACCTAAGCACAGCACCAGAAGGGATTCATGTCAAACAGGCATACCTTGTAATAAAGTCTGGAGAACACTAAAGAAAGTATTTTTATCCTTATCATTTGCATACTATTCAATGTCTTCAACAAGGTGACTGTGAGTTAAGATTAAATTTTTGCCAATGGGTACAAAAAAGTTGAAATATTGTTACATGTATGAGGCTTTCACGACTGGCTTCAATGTTATGAAAACTTTTGGCTTGCCGGGTTGTGAGGCTGCGGTCCAATGTTGTTTTGTGCAAACATTTTGGTCTTGCCTTCAATGGCCATCTTCAGAAAGATGGCCAAAAACTGAAGATGGCCGTCAAAGAGCTGGCCGAAACGTGTGCACAAAACAACATTGGACCACACGACCTTACAACCCAACAAGCCAAAGTTTTCATAGCATTGTTAAATGTGTTTATTCACTGATGAATCTACTTTTTAGAGAAACAGAAATTTGAAAAACAGTAACAGGTGGATATCTAACAATCCAGATGGAATAATAGGCACAACTTTCGAAACCGGTTATCATTAAATGTATGGTGTGGTATAACTGGGGACCAGTTAATTGTACCATTTATTATTAAAGATCGCCTTACTGGTATTGCATACAATGATGTTTTACAAAATGACTTGCCAATCATGTTAGAAGTCATACAACTTCAAAAAAGGCTGCAAACGTTCTTTCAACAAGATGGTTCACCACCATATAATTCACATGAAGTTAGACAGCTCGTAAATGCAATTTGATTTTTTGTAACACTCATTTTGTCTTTTTATTAACTTTCCACATATCAGATTTCTCAGAATTAAATTCTTTATAAAATGTATTACAAATTTGCATTTATTTATTGGCAATTTAAACAAGTAAATTCACATCAAACCTAAAGAAGATTCGACACCAAGTTTTTGAAATTTACAAAACGTTTCTCTAAAACTATCCAAGACACAGTTCTGGAACCTCTTTAAAAAATTGTTCAGATCAAAATCCATATGAACCCATTAAATTTACTATTTTTTCTATTTGCATCGGCCATCTGAGGACCACATGCCAATTTCAATTCATTATTCCTTGGTTTTTTCTTTTTCTCCAATATTCTTTCATCTTTTCACCATGTCTTTTCTTCCTGTCTTCAGTCCACTTTTGTGCCGTAACTAGTCGTTACGGCGACTTGCGAATTTTGGGTATATCGAATCTGAGCATTGGATCGTGGACACTCTTGCCATCTATGAGGCGTTACTGTAACTTGGGAATTTGTTTGTGGCTCTCACTACGATATTGGACACTGTCGCTATCTGTCTGAGACTTCGGACAACTGTACCTTTCGTTCCCGCAGCTTGGAGCGGTGTTGGTCGTTGTGTAGAGAGTAGCTGGTTTGACTCAGGTTTTGATCAGCTGTGTGTGTATTCATGCCAGCTGTTTGTCGTTGAGTAGAGAGAAGTTTTTTTTGACTCGAGTGGTGGGTCAGCTGTGTGGAGAGAGACCAACTGTTGGTGCCTGGTGAGCTGTTGATGCCACGAGTCGTTTTATATGTTAGAGGGCTGGAAAAATTTTGTGGGTTTTTTTTATGCCGGGGTTTTGTAAATTAATTATGGCAGGCAAGTGGAACGTGTGCTGAGGGGCTCCCTGGCGCCTGGCAACTGTGACCGGGTGAAGAGACCAAGATGTTATGTGTGAGTAAATTGAGGAACTCATTTGCAATTGACACTTTGCAAAAATGAACAGGTATGCAAATGTAAAAATTATTAAATTTTGCCTGGGATGCGCTTTCGCGCTGTTTGTTTTTATGGGTCAAAAAAAAAAAAAAAAAAAAAAAAAAAAAAAAAAAAAAAAAAAACCGTTGCTTAATTCTGAATATTTTCCTTTTACTTCACTGTATACCTGGAATCTAATATGCAGGTTTCGGCAGTCATTGCCAATTCTTGAACGCAAGTTTTTGTTAAAAGAAAAGTCTGTTGAACTTGACTAGCTTCTGATATTTCTTTCAAATGATGAGTAGCTTCTCTTGCTGTTTGCGGTGACAGTGTATCTTATGTGCAATACTTTAAAAAAAAAAAAAAACTTCAGAAAATGTGTTAGGAATTGGCCAGTGTGATCATGGGCCTAGTGAAGCAAAATTCAGCCGAGTTCCTTAAATGCTCATATTCAGTGTGTTCATATAAATGTCTTGTGTTTGAATTGTGGAAGCATGTAATGTCCAGTATACATTTTTTTTCTATAATCTGTGTTGAACTTATATTGTGGCTGCCTTTTATTGGAGCGTATAAATCTGATTTTGAAAAGAGTTGCAGATCACCTACAACTGTAATAATACATTGCCCTGTACTAGAACTGTAATTCAGAAGTATTCCGCCTGTAATAAAAATGACTGAACTTTTGTACAAGATGAAATTTCCACTTTGGGATTTTTTTTTTATTTTAGTGTGATTCTCTATCAATGTACAGTCACTGTGAAAATTTTTTTGTATATGTATATGCTCATAATTTTATGCACAAAACATTTTTACCTTTTGAGAGATATATACCTGATTATTTGATAGTTTTTTAAAATAATGGTGCACTCTGAAATCAGTAAGCCATGGTGCTACACCAGTTTATACAAGTTTAAGGAAAGGTGAGCACACACGCACTTGTGAATTCCACACAGAGTATATAATCACCTATCTTATGTTTACGTTATATATTCCTAATTATATGATTCTAGGTATGTAATTATGTAATATAATTGTTTAAATTGTTGTGGCTGTAATAATTGTTGTAGGATAGAATTGCTTGTTAAATGGTTTATAAAATTGTTTATATTATTGAAAGTGTTTATAGTACAACCAGAGGGGGACTGGGAAAAAAAAAATTATATTTCGAGAACCTCTGGATTTACTCTTTGTACTTATTAATGTTAATATAATTATTTCCAAATAAGGAAATTCTATTTGGTGAAGGTTAAAAGGTACTGTCGAGGCTTGTTGCATGTCTATGGTGATTTTGTATGCCATGTAATAGATTTTAAATATTTTACACATTTTATATAATTCGAATAGAATGCTTTCAGCCTGGATACTATGAATCATTGTAAGAAAAACAATGTAATATATTTTAGATATTTTACAGATTTTATATATTTTTAATGGAATACCTTTTAAATATTACATTTTGAATACCAGGTAATATAGTTTAAATATTTCACGTATTTATATATTCTAATAGAATACCTTCACAGCCTGAATTCTATGAAATCTCATTGTAAGAAAAACAAAATATGATAGCATCAATAAATTTGTTATTTTTGGAATTTTAAAATTGAGGTCACCTCATTCGTCCAATTACCTAATGGTTACCCAGCATGTGGCTATTCTTCCACTAGGAGGCTCCTCCTAGTTCAAGTGAACAAGTGAGCCGGTCATCAAGGTGAGTTGTAGATTTTTTATATTTGTTTTTTAGGTTGTCAAACTTGAAAAATGTGTCAGATTTGGAAAGTTGAAAATTTTGTTGTGACGTCATAGGTGATGAGCGGCTCACTTTGAAGCTGCATTTTTCTCTCTCCTACCCTGGACTCCTTCCATTTTTAACACTTTTGCCTGAAAAACTTCTCTTTCAGTTGCTTGCTCTGCGTTTATATTATTTTTTTCTAAATCCTTTTTTACTTCTTTTATCCAACTTGATGTTGACTTCTTTCCCCACAGATATTTGAAGATCTGTTTTGTTAACCTATTGTCGTCCATTCTATATAAATGTTCAAAAAAATACTAGTTTTCTTTTTCTCACTGTTTCTGTTATATTTTCTATACTTTGATATATTTCATTATTACTTCTTAATTTCCAACCTTCTCAAGTTTTTTGTGGGCCTAATATTTTCTTAATAATTCATCTTTCCAATATTTATAGTTTGTCTAAATGATATAATTCAGTGCTAGACATTCACTTGCATACAGGCATTCTGGCCTCACTACTGTACTGTAATTCCTTATTTTCGCATTTTTAGATATGGCCTTTTTATTGTAAATATCTTTTAGTTATACCATATGCTCTTTCCATTTTATAAATCCTTTCTTCTGTAGCAGATTCTTCCATTCTCTTGAATTGTTTCCCCTAGATACTTAAATTTTGTAACCCTCTCTATTCGACCAATATCTGCTAGCAGGAATTTTGGCGGATTTTTAATGTTCATGAAAAATTTGTTTTTTCTGCAGAAATTCTTAAGCCTGTTTTACTGGCTATGTCCTCTAACAAATTAACTTATGTTACTGCAGATGTCAGATGTTAAGAAAGTATAGCAAGGTCATCTGTGAATGCCAAAAAGTTTATAAATTTACTCTTTAATTTAAGTTCCATCGATTTCAGTAGCCTTGGAGCAGAAATCAAGATGAAATTTTTTGTTAGCCATAAATCGAAAACGAAGCATTTTATGTTTATATGAAATTTCTTCTTTATTTCAACCTGTAGAATTACTTTCTGAAGTACATGTATGTCTCTGTCTTCATGGGACACTCTGTATAGTGAGTAAATAATATAGGCCTAATGTATAGACTAAACGTTATAATAATACGAATTTTAAGAGGGCCAAATTTTGAAGGGCTATATATTAATGTCCTTGTTGAAATAGACTGTCACTTTTCATCTAGGTGCATTTTATTTCAAAAACAATTCATGATGTACTCATGAAACGTTTTTCTGTTAAAGTGAGCGTGTAAATAATGCTCTGAAGTTAATTAGATGTATATTTATTAAAAGAATTATCACTATATTTGAAGAAAGTGCTTTATAAGGTACACAGTTTTTACAGCTTTTTGATTACATAGTAATTTTCAATCTTAATTTTAGTTTAGTATAAGCAATGTTTTAAGGCAGGCACAATAAAAAACCCAAGTCTGTATAACCTGTTGAAAGTTTTGTATAAGGTTTTTTCCCAAAACTGACTCTGTTTCCATATCGTTCAGAACATACCTACACGTTTTGAAGACTGAAAAGAAAACAAAAAACACTATAAGCTGATTGAGATTACTTTGGAGAAGAAAATATAAAGTTCCATCGACACTGTTCGATATGTGTCTTTTATGTGCCTTTTCTTCACTCTGTTCTCTGTCATTCTTCCCTGAAATTTCTTATTTATTTCCAGTACTTTTAGTTTTCAAATATTTGATAGGTTTATATTAAATAGATTGAGTGGGTTAGTGTATAACCTCATGTGAAACATTCATATATCAATATTGTAGAAAAATATTGGGCAACACAATATCTATGTAATTATGAACAGAAAGCAAAAAGATATTTTTAAAGCCAAAACTAAATATCAACAAAAGTTTCAAAATTTTCCGTGATCAACTCGTGCAAATTTTTCCAAACGAACTCCTCAACCAGTGTGAAACCCAGATAGTCTTACCAACCCAAATAGTGCTGCCAACTGGCTAAATCTAGTGCATGGTGCCTTTCCTACCTACATTACAAGAATCCCCACATCATATTGTTATTAAAAATACTACCAAATCCATTTCAGACATTCTTAGATCCAGTATCCTCAATGGTAATGAGTTTTTTTTTTTAATTTAATTTATATCAAAGAATAGGTGAAGTGTTTGTTATTTTAATAATTATTGTAATAACACTTGGTTACCACCTGAAAAAATGATTTACAGTTATTTCTACTACTCTTTTTGTAGTTTCAGTAGTAAATTTATGTCATGAGGTCATTACAAGAATGTTCATAAAAGCAAAACTGGCAGCAGTATGATTGATGTGTTTCTTATCAGAAGAGGTTTAAGTGATCCTGTGTACGACGATGATGAAAGCTTCATGAAGCTTTAAATAGTCTGCATTGATGTGGTGTGGAAATGTGTGAAGTGTAGTTGCTGGTTAATGTCAGAATCTGATTGTATAGACAGTCAGTTCTGGTAATCTCTGACAGTCCTCTGCACCTGTATTCATTTATATTCCTTTAATGACTGCCCACTATAAATAACATTAATTCTCACAGTGTGTACACATACTAGTTTCAAGATCAGGGTGTGCTGCATTATATGATAAATGATATGTAATTATTAATGTAGGCAGTGTTTGCCATGATCTCATTATTCATGTATGTATATATTTATACATAATTTTAAAAATAAGGTTTAAATAATAACATATTGATTCTTTATTTGTATCCAAATACAGATTGGAAATCTGACTATTTTTATTTAGACTGTTTCACATTTAAACATTTTTATTGGTCACTGGCAGGCACTTGTCTGTATTTAAAAACAGTAAACTTAAGTAAGGTTTTATTCAGTCAGTAGCAGGTTTGATATAGTGACTATTAGTGGTAGTTTATAAAGCACAAACTGAACTTCAATGGTACGAATTTGAATATATCCTGAACAGTTGTTCGTGTTTCAAATATACATTTACCTTTGTCTTTTGTACAACACCAAGCCCAGTGAATATTATAATACAACAGATTTGAGGAGAAAACGACACTTGAACTTCATCATTTTTTATATGTGCAACCGGCTGAAAAGTTAATTAATTATACAACAGACTAGAAATTTGTAATTGAGAAAAAAAACTGTTTTTATTTTTACTGACAAAGTATGAATAAGTAGTAAATAAAACAATAAAACTAGTAATAAAAGTATTAACAAAAAAAAACACAGAAAAGATGTGCCTTTTAAAACTGCACATAAATGTTTTACAATTACAGTAAATGTAAATTTTGATGCAGATTTATATAGAAGTTTTTTTCTGAAAAAAAATTTGTCAGTAACGTCTGTGAAAACAAATAAATGTTATTTGTATAATTTTATTTGTAAAATCAGATTTGTATAGAAGTTTTTTCTGAAAAAAATTTTGTCAATAACGTCTGTGAAAACAAATAAATGTTTGAGAAATTCGAGAACTAATTCGAAATTAAAGAATGGCATGACAAAAAATGTTACATATCTGAATTAGATTCACAGTAGCAGATTTTTTATTAAAAAACACCTAAAATATTGTAAATTGTGTTTATTTTATTCTTATTTTTTAGAAGAAGAAAATTTCATTTTGTAATATCCTAGGTATATTTGGCATGTAGTGCGATGTCTTAATAAGAAAGGGCCGTCTGTAACTAGCTATCTGTTCGGCCTGTAGCATACCACATAATGACTGAAAATCTATGCTGAAAATTTGAATCTACAGTAGCAGCAGCAAGAATTTTGGGTTGCTACTAACACAGGAAACAGTTACTTCATGTGTAATCAGTAGTTGTGAAACTATGCAGTGATTAGCAGTAATCCATTCACTGAAGTGCACTGCATAATTTAGTCCTAGTTAAAGGTGCTCCACTTATGTCAGATTAAATTAGGTACAGCTGTTGTAAACATAGTGTTTGCCATATGCTAGTTTATGACATACTACATTGCCTAGAAATGCTTCTCCAAGTTCTAGTGGGACTAATTCAACCGACTGAAGAATAGTTAAAGCATTAAAGAAAACTAAACTTGTTTTCGTGATTTTCACTCGTCAATTTATTTAAAAAATAATATACCACGACAGCTGTTTCGGCACACAGTGCCTTCTTCAGATGGTAAAAGCTGACTCCAGAGTCAGCTTTTACCATCTGAAGAAGGCACTGTGTGCCAAAACAGCTGTCGTGGTATATTATTTTTTAAATAAATTGACGAGTGAAAATCACGAAAACAAGTTTAGTTTTCTTTAATGCTTTAATATAATGGATTTTCATCAAGTAAAGGCCTCCAGTATAAATTATTTGAAGAATAGTTACAAATTCATCTTCGCGTTCAAGTTATTATTCTCTGCAAAACAGATTCAGAATTGTTTATTGGTCACCAGTAATTTAATAAAGTTATTGTATGCCACACCAAAAATATTGTGGTTTGGAATTCAGATTTTATATGCTTTGCAGCAATTCTGTTGAAAAATACTGGGGATGAAGCTCTGTGATCATCTTCTTTAAATATTTGAACATTTTATTAACACTTGAATTTAAAAAAATAAACAGTTGATATAGTTCTACAGGTACTTTTTGTTTTCCTGACAATTGTTTCACCAGTTACGGCAGTTTCAGAGGTTAGATTTGAAATGTATGTTGGTGGGAGAAATTTTTGTAAATGTAATTTGTATGATCAAATTGGAACGGCCTGGGTCAATTGTTTAACAAAGATTTATATTCTAGGTTTTGTTAAACTGTTTACCTGGGACTTTCCAATTACCCCTTGGTCATACACTACCTCCACCCCTCCGTGGCCTATCATACATTTTAAAGCTGTCAGTTCATATCTAACCTCTGAAGCTGCTGTAACTGGTGATACAAATGGCAGGAAAATAAAAAGTATCTGTAGAACTATACCAAGTGTTTATTAAATTCAAGTATTAATAAAATGTTCTACTAAGTGCAGATTTGACCATTCAATCAGTATATAAGTTTTTTCTTATTTTTAGCTCTAGAATCCCCTCTTCCAATAGTTTCCTTTCCTCCTAGAACACCCTGTATGTAAAATCAATTTAAAATGATTGCCTTTATTATTATTTTTCAAACTGTTACCTTTGGCACAGTGAAGACTTGTTATTGGTAGTACAATAGATTGAGTGTGGCTCTCATTTTGTGAAATGTGGAATTTCTGTTTGTGTTTCCCTCGATTGACATTTCCTGACATTTCTCAGTAGACTATTGTGTTCGTATCTCTTACAGACAGATTGACAATGACCTAAATTTGTGTGTCAGAATACACAGTGTGAATCTAGGTATTGATTTTCCTGTCAGAACATTGATTCAGAAGCGTTTGTTGTCTACCAGTGTTGGCTGTTACCGTGACCGTTGACGTGAGGTAACATCGCACAGTACAGTTTGAACATGTTTTGTAATTTAAAAACTGACAGTTAGTTTCTGTATAGTTAAATGTTGTTAACCTCTGAAAACAGAGGTCTTTGTAATTAGTCTGTTTTTTATTCAACTCATTTACATGAAAATTGAGAGTGGCTGTGGTCTCAGTTTGCATTTTAAAATACCCAGCACTGATTATACAGAGAGCGTATATGGTTCCGGGTGTGTGTGCATGCACATGTAAATCCCTATATAGTTGTTAAAAAAGGAAAGGAAACAATAACAATAATAAGTACCTTGCTATCAGTGTCTGAGTTGTTCTGATGAGAGTATAATAGTTCTTTTATATCTTGTTTTTGTATAATTGTAATGTAATTTGTTTTGTCTAATATTTCAACAATTCTCTTTATCCACGTTATATCCCCTTTAGTTCATTATACAATAATCATGCAATGTGTTCAGCTTGCCTCCACTTCAGCTGTGCAGTCTATGATTTTCATTAGTCCAGTATAGTTATAAAGGATGTAATGTAAAAGGTGTCATTACTATACCTATTCAGATTCTACGCATCAATGTAAGAAAAAAAATGTCCTATAAATGTATAACTGGAAATGTCTCTTTTTTCCGTCTGACCGTAATTTTAAGAAAAAGTTTATACGAGGTCTGACACAAAAATAACGAGACTGTTAGCATCACTAAGAAACTACTTATCGTGTTGTATTGCGCATGCACTGTGTTCGACCTTGAACTGTATTCTTACGTGTGACAAGTTACAAGTCGCTCGGTTGACTCAGTCGCAGTGAGAGAGCAGTTGAATACAACTGTGGTTTTACGCTTCGCCGGAAAATGTCGGATACGAAGAGTGATCAGCGTGTTAACACTCTCGCGAAACTTAAAAAGCCGGCAACAGAGACTTACCAAATGTTGTTGCAAGCTTATGGCGATAAATGTTTGTCGCGTGCACGTGTCTTTGAATGGCATAAGAGATTTTTAGAAGGCAGGGACTCCGTGAAAGATGACGACCGTCCAGGCCGACCTGCGATGCCGACCATCAACAATCGACGAAAACGTTGTAAAAGTTCGAGACACAATACGAAAAGACCGAAGATTGAGTGCCCATGCTGTTGCTGAAATGTTGCATATGAACAGAGAAAGTGTTCGATGCATTTCAACAGAAGAGTTGAACATGAGGAAGGTGTGTGCAAAAAGGTGCCGAAAGTTTTGTCAGATGAACAGAAGGAAAGGAGAACGGAACTTTGTTGTGACCATTTGTAACGGATTGATGGAGAGCCCAGGTTTTTAAAGAGTGTTATTACAGCTGATGAGACGTGGATATTTACGTATGATCCAGAAACAAAGCAGCAATCAATGTATTGGAAAACACCATCTTCCCCAAGAGCAAAAAAAGCACGTACGAGTTGTTCTAAGTTCAAGGCAATGCTTATCGTTTTCTTCGATATCCAGGGCATCGTTATGGCAGAATGGGTACCCAGTGGTCAAACAGTTAACCAACAATATTATAAACAAGTTTTGGAAAAATTGCGTGAACGTGTTAGAAAAAAGCGCCCTGAATTGTGGAAGAATGTGTGGATCTTGCACTACGACAATGCGGCTGCCCACAATGCGTTATCAGTCAAACAATTTTTGGCCAGTAAAAACATCACAGTCCTTGAACATCCTCCATATTCCCCCGAATTAGCACCATGCGATTTTTTTCCTATTCCCCAAAATCAAGTCGGCGCTAAAAGGGACCCATTTTTCAACGGTGGAAGAGGTACAGGCGAAAACGGCTGAGCTCCTGCGCAGCCTGATGGAAAGCGATATGCAGAAATGTTTTGAGCAGTGGAAGGAACATGTGCAGAAATGTGTGGACTCAATGGGGTCCTACTTTGAAGGCGACCACCAGTAATTGTACATATCAGGTAAATAAAAAAAATTACAGCATCAGTCTCATTATTTTTGTGTCAGACCTCGTACATTAAATCTGGCTGAAATTTGATACTTAATGTTTGTTAATAAATAAAAAGTTGTGGTTAGTTTGTGATCTTGGATTTCAAAGTTACAACTATTTTAATTTTTAGTCACTAATTGCTCTGTAAATTTTAATTTTATCAAATTAGAATTTATTTTGTAAAATGTTAAGCATTTTATTGTGAACACAATGACATTGTGTTTTTTCAAATCCTATAACAAATAACCGAGTTATAACAGAAGACAGACTGCCCATAAATTCTGACTATGGTACTTGATTTATTTTTTTGTTCCGGACTTCGATTCCACCAGTATAGGAAAACTTTATTATACTGTAGCAGTTCATCTTGTACTCACTTCAGGATTTTCTTCTTCTGTTCAATACTCTTTCCTTTTTCTTATAAATGAGCTACCTCAATCAACAGTTCGGGGGAACAAAGTTTCTCTTAGCTGATTATGCAACCTGCCAAGCATTTTCTCACTCCACAAGTTTCGGGTTGGGATGGCATTCACTATGTTTCTTTACAGTTACAGTTTCAAGTTCATACATGATAAACAATGAGTAAAGAACACAAGCAAGTGAGCTAAGAATTAATTTATTAACTGACAATATTATTTAGTTAAACTACGTATATTATAACTAAATTCAGTAAAGCAAACAGATTAACTACAAATCGAAACATGCAATTCTTTTTCTACTAATTCAATATAATTTTAATTTTTGTAATGTGTAAATAGTTGTAGTCAAAATGTTTTAAAAGTTAGTAATTTCATTGAAAATCGGCCCTTCACTTTGTTATAAATTACTGTTACTGAGTTGGAAAATAAAATAGTAATAACTTTAAATTAATTTCCCTATACTGGAGTAATTAAAGTCTGGCAAAAAAAAAGTAGGCAGAGTTTATGCCATAACTCTGTTATTTGTTATCAGATTTAAACAAACAAGATGCAGTTGTATTCAAAATAAAATGCTTAAAATTTTACTTAATAAACTGTGATTTGAAAAATTGAAATTTTCAGAGATATTGGTAACCAAAAAATTTTAATAGCTGCCATTTCGAAATTTCAGATCACAAAATAACTGTCCTTCTGTATATGTGAAAGAACATTATTTTAAACAGCTGTACAAATTTCATAAGATATCTTAATCTGTTTTTGAGATATAAAGTTTTCCTTAAAAACCACAAAATGGCAGCCAGATGGAAAGCGAGATGTTTCCCGACCAGGGCTGGCCCCAGCGGTTCTTCCTCCCTGTGCAGTATTTATGAGTGTCGCCCCTGCCTATTTTAACTCTGAACGCACACTATACGTACTCTAAAGATATGGCAGTTGCCTTTAAATGACGACTAGGAATGTTTGCATTGTTGTGTTTATCAAAGAACTAGAACTTTTTCACGTTTACGATGCGGCAAACGGCTACAACGAAAATATGTAGAGACAATACAAGGAATCATGAGACAATAAAAATGTATGCCTATGTGATGACTTAAAATTAAAATACTAACAAAAATTCATTATGATTGAAATACGAGAAAAGTGCTGTCTCGTATAACAAAAGTAATGTGTCATATACCTTAGTTAAAAAATACTCGTATAGCTTTTGCTCTGGCAAACTCCTTTATGACTTCATTGTAATCAAGTGATTCAGCTAACTGACGTTCTATAGATATAGTCGCCAGACCACTCAGGCGAGTTTTGAACAGACTCGATCTGAGATAAGTTTTAATAAGTTTGAGCTTCGAAAAAGTCCTTTCTCCACTTGCCACTGTCACAGATAATGTTAGCAAAATTCTTAGAGCGACACCAACATTTGGCGTGACCCATACTCTTGAATAAAGTTTAAGGTCTCAACAGGCGTACTTTTAGGTTTTACAATTGTTAAAAGCACTTTAAGTTCATCCTGTAAATCAATTGCACTTTTGATTCACCATGAGTTAAGCCATTGCATAGTTTAGTACGCTTATTCGACAAGACTTCAGGTGACATGTCTTTGATTGTACTCACGTCATACAGGAAGTCAAAAAGTTTACCATGGCTCTTAATCTGTTGGAATCTTTCACTTAAAGCACAAATGGTAATATCTATGACTTTTTAAAATAATCGACTTTGTACTGCAACTCTGGATCTTCAATGAATTTGTCTTTTCCCTCATAATTTTATTTTTTCCCTCAATTTCAAATTAACATCCCGGAATCTGCCGCCCTTTAAAATTTGCCGCCCTGGGTGGTGGCATGGTTTGCCCCTGCCTGGAGCCGGGTCTGTTTCCGACTTATGTTTATAAGACATTTTTACTTATATTGATGCATAGAATCTGATTATGTACAGTAAAGTCGCCTTTTGGGTTACACCTGTGTAATGTTATTTGAAATTCTTGTCACTTTCTATGCTATGAATGATGAATGCCTCAGTGTATTGTATACTTAGTTAGTTACAATTTTTTTTATAATTTTCGTGATAAGAGACACAGAATTTCAGAATCAGTCATATAATTGGTATTGCACACTAGTCAGATCATTTAAATAATTTTCATTTGGCACATAAGGTTATTTAATTATTTTTTGATGTATCTCGGAGTTTCTGAATGCTACTCTTCCCAAACTGCTTCACCACTGGCTCTCGCATGTTTGTCTCTGCTTTTTCTTCTTTAGCAGTTAAGTTGTTTCTATTCATATACATGCATGATCACTTTATCATTAGGATATAATTATGTATTCCTTAGCTAATACTATAACATTAGACAGGAGTTTGCCTATTTATTTATTTTTCTTGGCACTTCATTCAGTTCCCTGGCCACTTTTAGTGTGTCACCAGTGTTGATAGCCATAAGAAAACCGCTGTCTGCAAATCCGAGATAGATGACGCAGATATACTCTATGTTGATTATGAATTGTGTATGTTCAGACTTAATAACCTAGCAAATGCTTGGAGGGAGGGAGGTGACTTGTAAATATGTAGAGTCACCATTGTCCAACATGAACGAGTGGCCAGGATGTTGTATGTGTGGAAATGCTGGATAATTAGGAACATTTTAAAAATAGTCTTTTTTTCACTGTAAGCTGTATTTATTAGTGTATATGTTACCGGCAAAGTATGAAATAAAACATATTTCATACATTGGTTAGGCATTGTATAGAATCCCTAATGTCTTCTAGGTAATCTATAGAAGACAATGTGTGTGCTATGGTTTCATGTTCTGAAAAGTGTGTAGTGTTGCAGAGATATGGACAGTACGTGTGGACATTTTTTGAACACTAGTGGCAATAGTGGAGATAAATGTGACGATGGCAAGAAGCTGTGTACTGTCTGTTTCAAAGTAAAAATTGCAACTGAAGAATAAAAAAGGTCAAAATCATTTCTAGAACTTAAGGCAAAGAAGATGAAACCTGATTCTGACAACAAATTTCCTCCAGCTCCTGTGGGCGCGTCTATTTGTGTTCCAATTCCTGAAGTAGACAAGGGGCAGGGAGATCTTCGAAACATCCTAGCAATCATCGTGAGTGTGACAGATGACGGATTTTACAAACTGGGGACCACTAACAGATTGTTAAAGCAGCTGTACACAAGATTGCAATTCACTGTATGCCCAAGACCACTAATGGGGGTCGAAGATGTTCCTGAACAAGAAACTGCACTTTGTTCTACTGCTACTGTCCAATCATCAGGATCCGGTCAAGGGTTTGTAAAATGTGTGTGCAAGACAGAATTTCAAAAAAAATGTAATTGTGTAAAAAATGAAAGAAAGTGTAGGCCTACTTCAAAATGTCACAGCTCTCTGTCTTGTTGTAATAAGTAGAGTATATTCCATATATTTAGTATTAATAAACACTAATAATATCTAATATATTTTTTTAACCAGATTGGTTAAAAAAGTTCTAATACAGTATAATTTTAATAAAATAGTATCTGAACTTAATTAAGTAGAGAATAGATAATCTTGAAATGTCAAGATTAATTGTGTAAGATCAAACAATTTGTGTGATTTTGTAATAAAATGTTTTCATTTTGAACGTAGTAAGCTTATTTTACACTTTGCCTAAAGAATCACTGGCATTATATGGAATGCCTATGCAGTGTACAGAATACGTGGGAAAAGTATAACAAACATTTGAAAAGTATTCTATTCTATACTTTGCCAAAAAACTCCAGGCATTGTATGAAATGCCTAGGTATTCTATAAAATGCCTGGATTACATACTTTGCCGGTAACATACATATGTTATAATCTTGACTACATGTACAGTATGCGGTATGGACATGAGTATTATCATATTTATTTGTATAATTTATGCCTCCTTAAATTTAGGTGGCTTGAAAAGAAGACAATAAAAATATTAATGTTTATGAATAAACTGTTACAAATCACTGACGGATTAAGTTAGTTACTAATTTAAAATGTAGTTTTGGTGTACAGTATAAGAAAACATGTAGTGCCATAAGTTTTTGTAGTACCATGAAACAGAAAGGCAGGTCAGTTCAGGTTGATAAATGCCACTCTACTGTAAATATATACTGATTTCATATTACTGATATGATATTTGTACTGTACTGTTTATAGCTTTGAGTAAGAAATTAAAAATTCTTTGAAAACACTATCTTGCTATGGATATTGAGAATGATAACGTCCAGCTAGATTTTCTGTAAACATTTTTGTACTAATCTAAAACTTTTTTCCTGTTGCAGAGCATTTGATGAATACAACCTCATGGGATAGTAGTGGTACAGGTTGGAACTTCTCGACAAGAACTGACAGGTAAGCTTAACTTCAACACATTTATCACAGCCGCAATCCGTGTGTAATCACCTCCTATGTATGTGTTCCAGACATGCAACACCTGCTGCCAATTTTCCTGAACCATTATTAAAGTTAGCTGTTTCAGAATGATAAGTAGCTGTAACTGTGTTTTGTCACTGCAAACTCTACAAATATTTAACCAAAGGTTGAATCCCAAGGTTGTAACGTCTTTTTTCCGCGTTACAAATCCAGGGAACCCCTTGTAATTAAACTCCGTTAATTAGATGGGCTGCCTACGTTGTAACAGAATTGATCACCAATAATTAATATAACAAATTACTTACTAACTGTGTAAGGAAACAATGGCAAGGTATACAATTGATTTAAGCACTCATCATATGTGTGTAACAAGAAGACTTCTCTTTATTTAACATTAAAAAAAACATATACTGACAGATCCCATGACATTACTAATTCAATTATTAAGTTACTTGAAAGGTTTCTTTAAACTTTGAGATCAAACTTGATTTTATATAGCTATACCTCGGATCCGGGTCAACTTTCTGTATTTCTGTAATTAAGACTTTTAATTATACTCATTTCATGATATTAGCTTGCAAGACTTTCTTTTATTCAACCATTGGAAGAATGGTATTATTGCTTGAATTATATTACTCTACATTAGCATATAAACTGTTACAACGTATGAAGTTAGAATAGTTACATGAAATTCTTAGATTTAATTTATAAGTCTTTACAAAGTTAATAGTTTCTGAAAAGTCTCTTTCAAGGTGTGTAGTGTAACAAATATTAGTAACCCTCGATAGACAGGCTATCGAGTCACCTTTTAATTGGTATGCAGAAGACTCGTCCTGGGGTATCCGTCTTGGGAAACAGGAACAGCGACGTCGTCATCTCGGTCTGGCCTTCCTCTGTAAAGGGCTCCAAAAGTTCGCAGGTTGAACAATATGTCGTGTAGATATCTACGATGATCTTG
The DNA here is from genome assembly GCA_034769895.1 of Magicicada septendecula. Taxonomy (NCBI): domain Eukaryota; kingdom Metazoa; phylum Arthropoda; class Insecta; order Hemiptera; family Cicadidae; genus Magicicada; species Magicicada septendecula. Next base: position 152,934,305 of record CM068373.1, read on the forward strand.
TAGATTCTCGGATGTCCTGATCTGCATATTCTGTCACGTGCAGTAGAGTTTGTGGCTTCTGATAGTTCACATCTCCGGGTATGACTTTGGAATTGTAGTTATTTGTTGAAGCACTAAGTCATCTTGTGTTACACTCCTTTTTTACGTTTCGATTTTTTACTTTACTTTAAATTTCTTGTCTATTTACATGACTATATTAATTAACACATCCAGATGTTTTTAAACAACTACATCTGGTACTCCATCTTAAGGTGAAGCAAAATATCGTTAACATATTTTAGGCGCACAGCCCCTACGTCTGTACTGTACGAAGTCACCATTGCAAGAGAGAGAAATTCCGCTCCCTTCGCCTGGTACTGGGCAAAAGTTAGTGGGACAATTTCCGCGCGAGAATATAGTTCCTAACTATATTTAAGTTAACATTTTTTTATTTATACAAACTATCCCTAAACAAATATACATAATTTATATCAGTTGTGTTAGCGACTATTTATGTCTTCAGATTTTTTATTATTAACATTAGATTTTTTTTTATCTTATTCTTACTTACATAAGACTCGGAAAGCATGTCGAGTCTGGAATCAACAGGACAGCGCCTGCTTACAAGCAAAGGGTTAAATACGATATTAATAACTCTTTACAATTTATCTTTTTATTAGAGTATCTTATAACTAATTAATTACTGCTTCCTCTCATACTGAGTACATACAGGTATTTTATACTAATACAGTGAGATTTAAATGGCTTAAGAGCTCGCAACCTTAATTTTTTTTTAATTTTTATTTTCTTGATTATTTGTACAATTTAAATCGTCACAAGGTACTGAATGTCCCAAGGTACATTTGTGTCTAATGATGAACTTTCTTTTACATCATTGAGCGGCAGTTTATAGCACTCTCCTAATACTTAAAGAACTTTCATTTTCCATATTCCTTGATTGTCTCATAAGTCATCTTCAGAGGCTACCATTTTCATATTCTTTTCTTTTGCTTCCCTGTCTTTCCTTTTGTTTGTGGAATTTGTCCTAGCTTTACCAGTTCAGCACTTATTTTGGGATTCTACATTTGGTACATGCCAAATATTTGGTGGAAATCGTAGATTACAGAGATTTGATGTTATTACTTTAAAAATGGTATGCACATGTTAAAAAAATTGATTAGGGGTCAGTAAACCAGTAAATATGGTGACCGGCTGCTAATCTAGAGGTTATGAGATATATTAACAGAGAAATCCATTAAATCAAGGTGCGTTTTCATTACATCATCAGGTTGTTATGGGCTATGGAAATGAGTACCTGCGATAATGGTGTAATCTTACAGATAATTTTAAATACACAAAAACTACTCACCCCGATTCTGACAAACTTACCTTTTTATAAAAACCACTAGAAGATCCCAAACTCAAGGTCGCCACAATATCTTAAGGTTAAATATCGAAAACGTAACACTCATCCCATTAAATAATTTAGATAACTACTTAATTATTCCCCTTAATTCAGAAGCTTTCGAAGGTTCGTTTAGGCGAGTTTTTTGGCACAGAAAATTAGGATATGGTTCTGGCGTAATAATTATTCTAACACATGGTTATTATAGCACAGAAATCGATTTTATTTTCTTTGTGAGCAAAGCCCATATTACGAAGCAAATTCACTTTCTACAAATTATTCAAACATTGATAATACAAAAATTATTATGACAAAACTATAAAGGATTAACTATAATCAACAAACCAGTACTTTGTTTTAATATATTTTCCCCTACCCTTTCTCTTACACACACTCTCTCTCTCTCTCTCTCTCTCTCTCTCTCTCTCTCTCTCTCTCTCTTTCTTTATTACATATTTTCTTGAGATCTCATTTTCTTTTAGATGCTTTAATTTCAGAACAATATAATTTTGATGTGTAATTTTAAGTTAATTTTGGTCAACGAATTTTGTCTGTACTAGTACTTATCTGCATGTGAGTCGAGCTGTTTCACCACCACTTGTAATTCACACTTTTTCGTCGAACACTCTAAAAATCGGTTCCGAACTGTTATATATTGTGCACTACTGCTGATTTATCATTACAATGTTCTTTACCATTGTATTAGATTTACTCACACAACAATTTGGTAGGCCTACTCTTATTTGCTAGTGTAGGTTTCCCGTCACTATTACAATGCGACTGTTTGTGATATAACTTTTATGTCACATTATAATTAAAACTGAATTACTCATTGTTTACTTTATAAATTTCTTCGGGCGCCATCTTGCCATACTGCAAGAAATTAATTCAATTGGCAATTAATATATGTACAAGAAATATGTACTTACCAATTCGGGTTCTTTTCGGCGAACTCATGAGAACAGAATTATGGCTGTTTGAAATAAAGAGAGCTTTACTCATTTCCCATAATTAAGTTTTATTAACAATTAATTATTTTCTTTCATCATCATTTACTTTTAAAAGATAATTGACAAACTACCTCTTTACCTCCCTCATCTATTATAAAATTCTCATTCTAAAACTCACATAAAATAAAATTGAAACATGGTATAAAATTTTCAATTAACACAAAAAATCAAGATATTAAATATAAATAATTTCTAGAAACACAAACCAGCCTTCTTTGTCTACATTCTTTCTCATGCACACACACACATACAGTTACTTAGGCCCTTAGAGATCTCGTTTTCTTTTTACTTAAAATTTTATTTCATTTTTATTTTATTCGGATTAGCCCATTTAAAAATTGATGTTATTTAATTGTTACCTAACTGACGAGTTTTGAAGACGTCGCATTGTTCCGTGCACTACACAGATCGTTATTTATTTCACTGAATTTAACTATTTTAAAAAACAATTTTACTGTTATTTAACTCTGACTACTATTTTTGAATTCTGTGTTTCACATTTAAACTGTTATTCACATTTTGTTGATTTGCGGGCCCGCAATTTACGTTCCGGAACTTCGTTAGTGTCACTCGCGCGAATGTTGAATTTAGACTGGGATGAGACAAACGGCACTATTTGGTAAAGTGACCGTGACTCTTTACCAAGTTTTCCATTGTTTTGAGTTTGTATCACTACGCCAGCATAAGGCTTGGTTTACACACCCGAATTCCACAGCGGGGATGGTCTCTGACGTATACCTTGACGTCACATGGTCTGATGTTGTTACATAATTTGTTTACAGTTTACAAGTCACTGGAGCTGACCTTGACTCATTTTCGCTGGTTGTCTATTGCGTCTTTATAATTGTATGAATAATATTTAAAAACAGTCCTACCACTGTCGTTACCATCAAAATTTACCTTCTCATCAATTTATGTTTACGTTTCCCAAATTATACAATAAAATTTTATTTCCTTTTCTATTAAACACAAATTTATTCATTTCCCCGGGTAGACCAAAATGTCCCGTTACATGTTCTATCTGAAGGTGTTCGGCAGACTGCCTCGAGTTGGGGCTCGCAATTGTATACTATCCGGGCCTTCTGTGTATCGGCCACGTGGTTCCACCGGACCCCCCACTTCGTCCCTTGCCATCAGCCATCGAAAATTCCAGAAGTATGTCGAAGCCGGAATTGCGTTTTAATATTGGAAAACACGTGGTTCTCTCATGACCCCAGCGTGACGTCAGACTAATTACAGAAATTCCTCACCTTATACGGTAATGTCTCTTCGACTTGGGACATGATTCATTTACTGCGTTGTAACTTTCCATGTGTCCCTAGCAATGGATTTCATAAAATTATTATATATGTTGAATTACTGGAAATTATTAAAAACAATGGGTTCAGCCCATCTTGTCCCGTTACAATGGTCTGGAGTAATAATGTACAGCTGAAGCATTGTACAGGTGTAAAGCACACACTATTTTCTGCGTATGCCGTGTTACAGAATAGAGGGTCTAAACTGAGCATCTTCAGAAGTCTTACGAAGTCGGTTGTAACATATGGAGTGGAGATTTGGAAGCTCATGCAAACAAGACAGAACAGGTCCAAGAATCTTTTGATAGAAGATGCTTAGACAAATTGGAATGCTTGCTCCAACAAGAGGACCGAACATGGTGAAAAAGGATGAACTTTGAATTCAGTACTACAGTTCACGATAAAAACATAGCCCAGTGCAATGAATGTCAGCGAATGTGCTGGCTAGGTCAAGTGTCAGTCTGTGAAGTGGTTACAGTTTGCAGAATGAATGGGCCAAGGGAAAGAGGTATATGTGTAAGAGATGTAATGGTGACAGATCTCAGGATAGTGGTGGTTGTGAACTGGAAAAGGATAGTGGATGAAAGAGACAAGTGGCAAGAATTAGTTAAGCATGCAAATGTTATATACTTAGTGCCACAGGAAGAAAATTGTAGCAATGTTCTTGAGGAAATGGGAAGCTCCAGAGATCTGAGTAACAATAGAGTAGCCATATTTTTTTCTCATCCATTATACAGATATTGTACTTTTAAGATTTTTGTAGGAAATTAATTTGTGCAGTTCAAACAAAAAGATCTTCAGTCAGAATCTACCGTGTGTTATTCTCCTGTGTTTCAAGTATCTTACTCTTCTTTCTCGTGTTATTGTGAACAGGTGTACAGGACTGTAAGACTATTATTATGAGGCAGCAATTGTTGCTTATAATACTTCTACATGGTTCATAGTAGCACACAAATACAGAAGAGAAGTTGTCTTTAGTATTGTTGGTATTTTGTATTTTGTTGTACATTAGTACTGTAGCACATTCCAGGAAAATAGTATTTACTGGAAGACTGTTTGTAACTGATGACACATTGTATATAAACGGTCTTCAACCATCACTTCAGTTTTAAGAAAAAAAACCTTTTTGATCACTGTAAAGTTGTGAGATTGGCTGGAGATAGCATAATAATAAAACTATAAGAAAAATGTTATTTTTGAAAATAAGAATAGAATTTATAAATTTATACTTTCCATCAACATTACAACACTACTTTTTAATGAAAAAGTATTTTACAAATTACCAGTATATCTGCAATAATAGAAGCTGAGTGTCACACTAAATGTTAAACATCAACCCAAAACCAACAGAAACACAACAATGAAAAATTAAGCAAAATATTAAACCAAAAGTATTAAGATCTTGGAAATTTCACCAAGAAAAACCAGGTAATGCCAAGCAGTTTTACTGTAATTCTATGTTACGTAATTCAGTGTACTGTAATGTTATGTTTTAATGTAATTCCACATTACACATTGTAATTGGAAAGTCCTGTCTCTTCCATGTGTTGGTATACCAGATGGATAGCACTCACTATGAACTGTGGTGGGTATATGAGTGTGGAACCTTCAATGACCATTAATTTATTCATTCTTAATTCTTTCTTGCCACAAAATTCTTTCTGATCTTCTAATGACATCCATTCCTGTAGCTCCGATTTTCCTTTATATATTTTGTGTTAATTCTAAGCTTGCTTCCGTATAACTGTGTGATATGTTTAAGGTATTCATTTTCTTGTTTCCTTACTACATAGTATTCAGTTTTAAACACTTGATAGCTTTGTTTGCTATTGTTTTCTTTCGTCTGATTTCTCTTTCATCTTCCCAAGATTGTTTACAATATTAATGAATGTTCTTTGATTACACATAATTACCATGAGGTGTTTGTCGTTACATGCACACATGCATTCATTGTATTATAAAAATCATATAGGCCTAAATTTATTTATTACATTTTGTGAAGCTCTTTATATGTTTGCATGTTTAAGTGTAACACATTTCATTTCAAATTCTCGTAATAAAGGAAAGATTATGAAGTTTATTTAATCAGCGAAGCGAGTTCGTGATTCTAACTTGACTGTTTGGCATTTGTCTATCTGGAGGATATGTTTCATGATAGAATCAATTTTCATAAAACTAGCATGCATGTTCATACTTTTACCCCCATAGACTCCTATTGTTTTTACGACTGACTCACTAAAAAAATTGAGGAGCTAGATGTAAAAATACAAGAGTTAAACTTGTGAAAAAATATGGATACCAAATTATAAACAACTAGCTGTTACCCGCGGCTTCGCATGCGAATATTTGACTTTTAATAAGTATGTATTTGAATCTAATTTTTATTGTCTATGTCTATATGGCGTTCTGTCAACTCGTATAACAATTTTATACTCATTAGTCAAATTCTCTCGAAAGCTGTTTTCAACACTTGTACTATTTTAACTTGTACTCAATTATTATTTTGTGCAACAGCCTTTGGAGATTTAAAAGTACCCGTTTATAAAGCCTTTGGAGATTTTACCTGTTAAATCAAAAACGCTAAATTCTTTAATTTTAAGTGTTATTGTGTTAGAAGCATTGTATAACACATTAAACGTTATGTTTTCCTCAACCATGGCTTTATTTATTTCAACAGTAAACTAAAAACGAAAAACTGTTGTCACCTAACCTCACAAATGAAAACAACACGTATTTTCACTTTGCATTAAGTAATAGGACCATTCATTATCTTTAATTTTGGAGTTTTCGGTTTATTAGCTGGTGATCATAATGCTTGGTTCTATTCCTGAATGAGTTTTTACAGTTTATTATTTATAATTAGTCATACTGTTTTCTGTTTCGTTACAATATATAGATGGTAACCAAGATCTGAATACAGTGTTCGGTTTTGGAAATTAAAAGTTTTAAAAAAATTTACAAAGCCACGCCTGGTATCAAATTTAATAGATTTTCAATTCATATGTGAACGTAGTGTTATTTAAAAAAATTTCAACTTTAGGGGCACTATGGGCCAAAAATGTGTGATTCAGATTAAAATGTAAAGTCTGTGTGGGGATCAAATTGTGGTAAATGTTATTAGAAGTGACTTTGCTTAATAATTTGATAAAATTGATATCTGTCAAAAGATATATAACATTGATATCAAATGAGTTTTATTTATCTAATAGTAAATATTTTTAGTTCAAAACAGTGAGCGAGTTCTGCAGCTCAGGGAGTTTCCTAGTATGAAGAGTTGAAGAATATTTTGTCTGTAGGAATTCACAGGAACATGGTTTTATATAGTGAACACAGTACTAGAGTTGTTGGTGGCTAGGTCACGCTGTCAGCCAACGCATTTATACTTTGTAAAGGTTTTGTTGTGTACCACACAGATAAGACTTTATTTATTACTGCACATTTGCAGCAGGTGTGACTGTGTTCTGCTATTGACCCGGTTTTTATTATGTTTCTGTCTGCTCTGTTGCTGTGAATTCAGCGCAAGATTTATGAGAGTAAAATGTAACTGTACTGTATGGACCAACAGTACATTTTGTACTCAAGAGTTTTGGAACTTTATTTTGTTTTCGTGTGCCATAAAATCTGAGGTGTTGTTATTTCATACACCGCTGTCGAGACTTTTATGTGATAGCGTATCCATAATTTTCTATTATCTCCTTTACATGTATTTTACTACTTTTTGAATTTATGCATGCTGCTTGTGTGTGTGTGTGTCTTGCACACGCGTGTTATTCAAGATAATGCATATTCTTTTTTTTTAGTTGAAAGTTTGTTCTTAAGTTTTGAATAAGAGGTTAACTGTAATTAGTTTTATCAGGTGTATTGTGTAAAAGATAGGTAAAATAGGTGTTGACAATAACTTCACGTGGTATTTGAAATTATTTTTTTATTATTAAGTGATATAAGACTTATTTTCAGATTCCAATAATCCCATTCTTTTACATACAAACTAGAATTAGAATAGTGCATAATTTATTTAGAACAGTAGAATAATTATAAAATAAGTGACATTATGAAAATAATTTTAAATATATACTTTGTCTTTTATATATACAAGTATTTCGTGAAGAAAGGACACTACTTCACAAAGCGAGACTAGAGCTGAAAATTAGAAAAATGCCATATAAACTAGTCCAGAAATGCTTTCTTCTCAGGTTATGGCCTGTTAACTTTTGACCATATTTCTATTACAAAGGTAAAATATGCTGAAAATTCCAAGAGCACAAATTATGGAACAAAGTTAGTACCGGTAGTCTCATATGTAGTTTTACCAGAAGTGTACAAACATATAGTTGCAGAGTATTACTAGTAGTTCCTAACAAAATTTCAGAAAAATGCAAAAAATTGAAGCCGGAAAACACACGCTTTTAGGTTTAGAGTACAATTACTTTGTTAAATTGTTTATGAACAAAGAAGAGTTTCAAATAAAATTTGTAGAGCATTTATTTTATGAGAAAATTGATGTGAACAAAGCCAGTCAGAAAGAAATACAATTTTGAAAAAAAAATTATTTTAATTAAAAATAAGACGTCAGAAAAATGTTAAAATTATAAATTATATTAAAAACTAAAATTGTCTGCATTAAAGCAAATGAAAATTAAATTGAATATCCTTTATGAGGGCGACAGCACATATTTTTATTTACAAACTTCACTTTTCCTCCATTATGAATCAAATAATCAAGTCTGGAGATTTGGTGTCCAATTTACAGGTCCTCCACAACCAGTCCACCTTTTCCAGCAGAATTTTCATTTCAAAATTCTTCTCATGATGACTACAATGTGACGGATATCCATATTTTAAAAATACATATTCATTCAATTGGCAGTACATTTCTTCCAGTAAACTGAGATTAAGTTTTAAGTTCTGAGCACAAGTAAACACAGTTCAAACAGCTGTTCAATTAAGAAAACATAATATTATTTACAAACAACAACAGCTAGCTAGCATTCAGATTTGATTTTAGTGCATTTAGTCAATGATACCAATACTTTGTTCACAGTAATAAAATTTAAATAATCTTTTTTTTATAATCGCCAATTGTTTGATGTTTTATTTAATTTAGAGTCGTAACGCGTGCCATGTTTTATTTTTAATTCAAATCATATTTCTCAGTCTTGTACTTGTTTTTAGCTTGTGTGATGTAGGCTATATCAATTTTCTCAAAATTCAATTCTGTACAAATGTTATTAAAAACTTGTCTTTACTATATTTTTTGTACTTTTCAGAAATATTGTTGGAAACTACTAGTGATATAGCTCTGCAAATTTTGCCCCATAATTTGTGTTTCTTATGTTCTTATGTTGTATTATTTTACCTTAATGCTGAAGATGAGGATGACATCTGTTATATGCTTAGGAAGTTAGATAAAAATATCATAAATGGAGCTTAGTGAGAAGTACAAATAAGAGTGAATATATTGTATACATGTATATATACGATGGAAATACATGCAGAGATATATTGTTGGACTGGGGAGTTGTGGAGGGGTGGAGAGAGTACAGTCATACAAATACCCTGGTGTCATGGTTACAAAAGACGCGCACAAGTGTAGCAGTCATAAAAAATCGTATAGGACAAGGGAAACAAGCGAGATAGTCACATTCCATTTTATAGAGCAATCAACTCCGGCTTGAAAAAAAATCAGAATGTATAAGACAACAGTGGAAAGTATTGTAACACGTAGGAGGCTGAAGTGTGGGAAACTACAGAACTTATGAGGCAGAAGATTATGATTTATGGAAATGGTATACTGGAGAAGATACTGTAGGCTTACATTGCTGCATAGGGTTAAAAATTAAGACTAAGATAAAGAATGAATATATGGACCAGTACAAATGACAATTGATGCAACAAGATTACGATGGTACGGGCGTGTGTGCTGTATGGGCAATGATAGACAACCAGAGAAATTACTTGCAGTGGACACCTCCTGAAAGAAGAAAAGAGGGAATTCGCGAATAAATGACTTGGATAGAAGGCACAAGAAATTCATGCCACAGACAAATCTGAAGGAGAACGATTGGACAGGGTGTAGAGTTTGTAAGGTAGGACGCGAAGAACGATAATACGACTTTACATGTGGTTTGAAAGCTGCAAATGCATATAATTTTACCTTCGGAAGGAAAGAGGGGTAACATTTTTAACTCAGAGAACACAGCATTTCTGGATCTATGTTTATATGATACTTTTTCCTTATATTTGAGTCTATAATCACCTCATGACATTGCTTTCCTCCCAGCACTCTCTGTATATATTCATTATAGTGTATATTCTACAAGAGAGTAACCCCTTTTAGAAGACTTAAATGGATAACATAGTAACCTTTCTTACACTTTTTGTGGTGTCATGCTGTTAGGACTCCGAAAACTTACATACATCGTCTTCTTCTTTTTTTCCTTCACCTTCGTAGTCTCTGTCTGTCCTTCTGTAACACATATTTATTAATCCCTTTCCCTTACCTTTTTCGCTTTCCTTCTACTTTTCTATTAGGTGGTGGCTGGACAATAGGGAGATAAGAAGGGATAGGAGTTTTGGGCCCAAGATTTCTACACATTTAAAACTAAAGTTTTTGACGTGCAGGGGCCCATTTTTGACTTTTCTTGCTTATGGAAGATTTATATCTTTTTTTTGTGCTAATAACTTAATGTATATATATATTTTGATGTTTAGCAGGCCGTGTGGAGGAGCTATGTTTGTAGAGCTCTTAAAAGTCTCATCGTGAACTTCAGTACTTGTTGGGAATTTTCTCATTGTCGTACAACCATCGTTATTCGAAGCCAGTGTTTGTCACTTTTGAACAGAAAGCTTCCTCAAACACTTTATCGTCTTTCCTGTAAAGTGCCAGTCTTGATAAATTAATGCCATAGTTAGGTGTCACTGTCTTCTATGATGTTTTCTCGCATTTTGGGATCTTTGTTCCATGGATAATGAGTATTCAAACCCTTATAGTCTCTGGTCTATTTTCAACGACTGAAAATGAAGATAAAGTGTACTGCAGTTTTCATCACTTTATTAACCACCTTTATGTGGAAATTGTAGGTTTTCTTTTTATTTATATCGGTTTATAGTTCCACGTCATCATCCAATACCCAGTTGCTATCCAACTCCATCGTTCCACGTGTTCAATTCTAATCCACGCCGTCTCTTAACTTCATCTGTGCCACTATGGGAGTTAAAAACCACAATAACAAGCCTCTCGGAATGGGGGGAGGGGTTATAATTTTTCTAAAGAAACAAAACAATTTCGGAATTTTCATTTCAAAATTATATATTAAAAAAACTGTTACACTGGAGTATAATTTGATTATTCACTTGAGTAGTAAATTGAAATAATTTAAATGAGAGGTGCCTTGCCTGAATAGAACTTACAAGTTCATGACACTATTAAGAGTCAGATAAAATGTACAAACTTGAATATAACAAAATGTTGCTTTACTGAACCTTACCTAACTCTGTTAGTAAACTATTATTCCTGTTGTCTCTATATTCATCGACTTTTCTTTATCTTTATCACAAATTTAATGTAACTACATACCCCACTTGGTGGACCTGCAGTTCGCTTGAACTGACGATTATTCCGTTTACTGCTTTTTTTATACTATCCTTGTTTGTCACAATTAGCTAGAAAGTTATATACGGAAATGAGTAGAAGGTTAAATAGACTACCCTTTGGACAGTAAGCCTCTTACAGTAAATGTATGTTGTAAACTGCGTATGTAAGTTATTTTCTGTTTGGGACATGAAAACATAATGCAATCCTAAAGTTAAATTTGGACCGCATTTATATTCGGATATTAATATTACAATGAAGGTGTCTAGATGAACATTACAGCACTACAACAAAACTGCTTCGAAAGTGAGATGACATGATGTTTGAACATTTATTTGTGTGAAAATATATGAACCGTATTAGTCTATTACGTGAGGAGTGACAAAGGGCCTATCTGCCGATTTTGAGTCAGTGTTCATGTAATTTTTTGATTCCTTTTGTTGTCGCTTCCTAAAAGGTTCTAGAACAAAGTTAAGGAAAAACTTTGGGCCGCTCTCACCCCTAAAGGGTTGAAAACTACCCCTAAAGGGTTGAAAATATGAAACGACGCGAGGATGCATTTTGAAGCCCTGAAATTAGGTACTTATAGGTTTTTGGGGGTGCTGATTACGATTCTGACGTCCAATATTATATTCGACGGAAAGGGTAGTTTCTAGAGGGTTGAAGCAGACTGTAATCAGGGGGTGTAAGCAGGTTTTAAACTTCGCGAGAATGCCGGTGAAAGTCTTGAAAGTGAGTACGTATAGGTTTTTGGGGGGTGCTGATTAAGATTTTGACGTCGAGGGATACATTCGACGCAAGGGTTAAAAGCATTAAACAACGTGAGGATGTAGTTTGAAGTCCTGAAATTGGGTACCTACAGCTTTTTTTGGGGATGCTTAACCTACATTTACTTAAACATCACAACATTAATAATATTTAATAAAATATTACAACCCTTGCACAATAACAAACAACTCCGACACTTAGCTGATGCTCCAAAAAACACGTGCCAGCTGTAAGCAGTGAGCATCCGGTAGCGCATCAGGCCTCTTCTGGTCTCCGCTAGAGGGTCAGTGTTTTTAGCGGTCATAATTCAAAATTCAGTAAAAAAACATATTTCATCCATGCTTATAAAATTTAATCAACGAAAAGTCGAACCATAAACATTATATTATTTTATTATATTAAATATTCGATTGATATATAAAGAACAAGCAATACAGACAGTGACAGATTGCAACAGATATTCTTTTGTTTACAATAGACGTTAAAAAATAATAACGATACTTAATTTTATTGTTAATTGGAAAAAAATTTAGTATAGTATAAATTAATAGGCTCTCAGGACCGCAAGCGAACATATAATGTACGATAACAAAATCTAACTGTTAGAGCGCGTTTACATTTTTAGTCATAACTCGGTCAGTTTTTAAGACAAAAAATTTAAACAAAATGCTTTTTGTAGGATATTTAAAGATCTACAACTTTTTCTGTGCACTATAGTTAAAAAACCTACTGTACAAATTCATATTTTGCCTAGAAGTAAAAAATGTTTAACACGATGTTGGCAAAATACGCCTTTAAACTGCTGTAACTCATCGAATTGTAGTCATAAAAGAATGAAACAAAATTAAAAATTTTTGGTGTTTTATAGGCTTTATTTTTGATCCACATTAATTTCTCGATAAAACGCATCGTTACTGAGATATTTAATAAAAAAGGCGAATTTTGGCGAAAATCCAAAAACTTGACAACCGAAAAGTACAGTATCGAGGCTTAATATACATATTTGACAAAATGACGGACGTTCCGTTTTAAATTTCTTGGAAAAAATTTGCTGAAATTATGATATTTTCCTACAGAACATCGTTATTTTTTAAGCTATACGAGTGATTAACCCACCATTGTTTAGGAAATTAATAGACCTTTCATTTGATACTAATTAAATTACAATACTGTATAACTATTTTTCGCCGAGTTATATAAGTTTTAATTATGTGATTTTATCAAAAAACGGTGAATCGCCATCTTGTTTTGGCTGTATCTCAGGAATCGTTTGACACAATGAAACCAAAAAACATGGGAAATGTTCGTCTGTTAATAAGCTTCAATTTTGACTTATAGCCTACAAATTGTTTGTAAAATGGCGTTGTTTTTTTTAGTTATTTGCAGATTAATGTTAAAAAACGCGTTTTTTTGGCAAAACTTTAAACTCTTATAACTCGCAAACAACGCATTTTTCGAAAAAGTGTATACCACCTTTTTGCTTAGAATTTGTTTCTCTATCGGTTACCGGGATTAATTAAATTTTGTTTGTTTTACCCCCGAAAAGGGGTGAAAACAAACCTTAAATTTAAGAGCGGGCCAAAAATTTCCTTAACTTTATTCTATAACCTTTTATGAAGACATTGCAAAAAAAATCAGAAGGATCCATGGACACTGACTCAAAATCGGCAGAAAATTCCTCACGTAATAGACTATATGGCATTACAGAGAGATTAGAATTTGCCTTGAATTTTGTCAGAGTACACTTTTGTGGTTAAATTTATGTGACACATGAGAGGGACTTCATATGACACATGACACTTCACCTGTCACCCTGCATCAGCATTTTCATCATTTAAATGTGAAGTCGTATTAGAGTCATAGGTGTGTGCAAGGTGATTGCAATGGGGGACCACTATACTGGAGGATATGGAATACCCTCAGTAAAACGTTCTATAAAATTCTATAAAAAAAAAGGAAACTGGTTTAATTAATAACATATCATTATCTTATTTTTGTGACCTAAACAACAACAATAAGAAGAATGAATGGAATAAACAAAAGCCTTAAATAATATTATCCGGCTTCATAGGATTTATTCCCATAAGAATGAATTACTAGATACCGTAAATGTACGGAAACGTTTAACATGGTATTGTGATGTAGAACGCAATCCTCCGGAGAATCAACGAAGGTAAAATTCTGCGGTTCTGGCTGAGGAAGAAAGAGCGTTAGACTTGGAATATCCTGGGGGACTGTATAAGTGATGAAAATGGAAATAGCAATCAGAGGAATACAATCAGAAGAATGGAAAGATAGGAACTTGGAGCAGGATACGGGGAAGCAGTGACCATATTTATACACACACAGGCGCGCGCGCGAAAGCAAGACAATACTACAACATTCGCTGTTTCCAAGTAGAATTCATAGCGCATACGCTGTACACAGGATGGAGCGGAATTCTCGTGGGATCGCCATTGTTTCACGTGTGTGCTGTAAATTATGTTCAGTGATATTTACTGTTAGTGGGAATTGAATATTGCCCTCGTTCGTTTGTGTACTGCTGTCACAAGTTCATTTGGTTAATTGAATTTATACTCAGTTGTTTGTCTTATCTGTGTAATCAAGCACATCTTACATCTTGTCGGTTTGTGTACGGTTTCACGTGAAAGTCGGTCTGTGGAGCTGGGATTACCTCATTTCTTTGAAAATGTTGATGCTTCTGCCCACACGTCTGTCCTGTTCTGTTTCAGAACAGGACAGGACTTGTGCGATCAAGTGGTTGTTGTGTAAAGTGATTATTGGGTTGTAATTAGTGCGGAACTCTTTAATAGTTGACATTATTATTGCGTGTTGACAAATCTAACTTGAATTATTGTAAATATCTTGTTGATCTTGGCCAGCTATATGGACCTCGTGAAATAATTTCTCAAGACCTTCGTTCGTTCTCCTCTTATTGTGTTTCCAGTTCGTCGTCGTTCTTTCATCATGTTCCGTCTTCCTTCCTTTCGATCTGTTCTTTCCTCCTCATCCCACTCGACCCTCCCGTCCTCCTCACCATTCACCACTTCCTGCCCACCTCCTCCTCCTTTTCTTCTTCTTCTTGTGGCCGTACCTGCCGAGAACCTGAACAATCTTCTTACACACGAAGACGGCCACACATTGTTTAGTGGTCGAAACGTTGGTAATGAATTCTAACGATGGTAATAGTACGACCTAACCCTTCTGACAATGAACAATTTTTGGCTTCATCCCAAAACCAGAATTCGACATGTAAAGTAGTTTTCTTGTGGTGGAGAACATTTTTTTTCTAATGGCTTTGGAAGATTTCAGCCGTCGATTAATGAGGTGTAATGAAGGGTATAGGTTCTTGCTGCTCTCTATAACCTCTTTCCCGCTCAAGCTGCTTGCAAAAGCTTATTAGTTTATGAAGATTTCTTATTTCTTTAGTGTTTTTCCATCTGTCGTAAAACAAACGAGAAAGGAAATGAAAATGTTAAATTCTTTACGTTTTAGACTCGACCCGATTCACTCGACTTTATGTTAATCAGATTCGCTCGCTAATGGAGAGAAATTTAGTTCGTTCGGTGGTTGCTATCAAGCTAAACAACAAAGGTGAGGCGTTTTTTCAGAGCATTTACGAGGCAGTAATTTAGATCCTGGTAATGGTTATTTCATGTAAGCTCAAATAATAAAGTGATAAAAATAGAGCGTGGAATTAATTGTGCCGACGAAAACAAAGGCGGATATCGTGTGTTAAAATGTTGCACAAGTACGTTTCGAACTGTACTGCTTTATCGCTACCGAATGGCGAGACGAAGCGACAGCTTGCTACCATAGCTACACAGTTTTGGAGACGCATTTTTAAAATGTTGATCCGATTCGCCCGTACGTACCTTATATTGCGCCTTGTATTTATTCCTTTGTGTTCTATTTTGTATAGTCTGAATTCCTAAAACAATGCAAATGTAATGATGTGCACTCGACTAATAACCCTATAACTTGATGAAGTGTGAGCACTGATTCCTTGTGATTTTATTTCATGTGTACAGTACGAGGGTCAGTTGAAAAGTTCGCGGAGCGATATCTATAGCACAGTAGTAGAACTAAAATCTTTCTTGTGCTGCAAGGTGTTTCGCGTGAACACCTGTTGATTTCCATATATATCTGTCAATTTATTCACTTTTTACCAGCTGTTTGAAATTTTCCTGTTACGCGTGTTTTTAAAATGCACAAAATCAAACATCGTGTTGTGATGATTCTCTGTTAAAAACGTTTTAGCGCCAGTGGAAAATCAAAACGAAATTGTAAATGTGTTAGGAGATGCTGCGCCTTCAGAAACAACGGTAAGTGGGGCACACTCGAGTTTAAATGTGGCCGTACTAGTAGCACTGAAGACTATCCCAGCATAGGTACTAGAAGATCGCAGATTGAGGAATGGGTGACGTTGCTGAAATCATAGGCATTTCATACGAGCGCGTGCATCATACATTAACTCAAGAACTTGGTGTGAAAAAGCGTTGTGCAAGATGGCTGCCGCATCTGGAGTTGTTGCAGTTTTTGGGCGACCAGTGCGACGACGTTTTCAGTGCTCATACGACCACGTTTAAACTCAAGTACCTACTTACAAACCGTTGGTTTTGAAGTCGCAGCATCTCCTGACACATTTACAATTTCGTTTTGAATTTCCGTTGGCGCTAAACAATTTTTAACAAAGAATCACACCACGATGTTTGATTTTGTCCATTTTTCAAAACACGCATGACACGTCAATTTCATACAGCTTCTAAACAATGAATAAATTGATAGATAGATTTGGAAATGAACAGAGTTCACATAAAATACAAATCTTGCAGCACACGAAAAATTTTAGTTTTACCGCTAAGCTACAGTTGTCACTCCGCGAACGTTTCAACTGACCCTCGTATATAGATAGTGTAACGAAAGAACGCTCTGGACAGTCAAGACTTTCTCGGCTAGCTGAGCAGGTGCGTGTCTCTGTCAAGGCCGCACACAAGTACCTCTAGACTTTTCGAGTCCTTGTTGGCGCAAATTATGGAACATCTGCAGGTTATGTATAGCAACAGCGGCCGCGTTAGTTAGTCAGTTTATCGTTGAGCGATTTATTCAGTGCGATCAAGTGGTTGTTGTGTAAAGTGATTATTGGGTTATTTTAAACCATACCTCAACAGGTTATGGGCCCAGTGGCATTTTAAAATCGGAGTGCAGTGTGTAATTGGAGTGCAAGTATAAAATATTAGTGCAAAAATGGAACCGAATATAAAAATTGAAAAACTTCGAGACAAAGATAATTGGCATCAATGGCGCTTCGTAGTACGCACGTTGATGGAAGAGGATGATGATGTGCTGGATGTTTGCGAAGGAAGATTAGCCGAGCCAGCTGCAGGTGCAGAAGATCGTGACGCGTTGTTGGAAAAGTTCAAGAAGGCGGACAAAATTGCCAGAAAGTTAATTGTTACAACAGTGGAGAGAAAGCCTCTCGAACTTATAATGGGTTGTTCTACTGCCAAGGAGATGTGGGACAAATTGAATACAGCATATGATCTAAAATCTGATGAAAATCTGTCGATGATTCAAAAACAATTTTTTGAGTTTAAGTGGACACAGAGTGAAAGTGTTACGTATAAAATTTCAAAAATAGAACAGTTGGCTAGAAAAATGAAAAATCTCGGGGGAAAAATTGAAAAGACTATGGTGATGACTCGTGTTTTAACATCTTTGCCACAAAAGTTTAATCATTTTCACAGTGCTTGGGATTCGGTATCTGACGATAAGAAGAATCTCGAAAATTTGACTGAGCGCTTGATGGCAGAAGAATTTAGATTACAAGAGCAAAAGGGGAAGTACACGAAGAGACGACAGCGTTGCTAGCTAATCTGAAAATCGGTCGTAAAGAACAGAAGAATGACTCTTATAAATATGAGAAGATTAATTTGAAACAAGAGCAGTGTTATAATTGTGGAAGACAAGGTCATTTAAAAAGGGACTGCTTCAGGTGTTATACGTGCAAAAGAAAAGGTCATAAAAGTAACAATTGCTTCATGAATAAGAATAATGGACAGCGAAGATGGTCGAATAATCAAGAAAGAAGTAACTCGTCTTCTGGACAGAAGAAATCAACATCGAGGATAGCACTAATAGGTGACAAAGGCAGCTGTGGCAATCGGGATGATCTCTGGATTGTGGATTCGGGTGCGACGGATCATATGTCGAAGCATCGAGAATGGTTTTCAACGTTCGAAGAATATACAACACCAGTCAGTGTAAGAATGGGCAACGGTATGACAATGTCTGCATATGGTAAAGGTAATATTGACTTTGAAACTTATAAAAATAGTGAACGAGTAGAAGGTACTATCTATAATGTATTATATGTTCCTGATTCAATGTATAATCTGTTTTCTGTTAAATATGCGGGTAAAAGGGGTATAGATTATGAAATAACACATAATGCTACGAGATGTACTTTAAAGCATGGTAATGAAATTCTTGTAACTGGTTCCGAATATGAGCCTGGTAGTTTGCTAAAATTAGACATTCAAACTTTAATTCCAAAAGAATGTAACGTGGTAGAACAAAAGAGTAGATCGAGCATTTCCAACGGTAATGTTTTACAATTATGGCACGAAAGACTCTGCCATCAAAATGTAAAACATGTGAAGAATTTTTTGAAAAATCTAAATATAAAATTTACGGATGAAAATTTCTTTTGTGAAGGTTGCGCTTATGGCAAAAATCATAGATTGCCTTTTCACAAAAAGATCGATCGTGCCACTAAAACTCGCGAAATAATTTATACTGACGTTTGTGGTCCTATGGAAGTAGAGTCTCTCGGTAGAAAGTTATATTTTGTTTCTTTTAAAGACGATTTTTCAAGTTATAGAGAAATTCATTTTATTGAGACAAATCTGAAGTAATAGAAAAACTAAAATCATTTTGTATCGGGGTTGAGAATCAATTTGCAACAAATATTAAAGAAATTCATTTTGATGGTGGTAAAGAATACGATAATAAAGCTGTGATCTCTTTTTTAAATAGTAAAGGTATAAAATATTCGATTAATGTTCCATATACGCCCGAACAAAATTCAATTGCAGAGCGCGATAACCGAATCATTGTAGAGGCTGCTCGATCAATGTTATATTCAAATTCAAACTTACCTCTATTCTTATGGGCAGAAGCAATGAATACTGCTGTATATGTAATTAATAGAACAGGCCCAACAAAACAAAATAATAAAACTCCTTATGAGTTATGGAATGGAAAAACAGCTACTGTTGATAGATTTAAAATATTTGGAACCATGTGTTATGTACATATATCAAAAGAAAAGCGTAAGAAACTTGATAAAAAATCGATGAGAGGTTATCTGGTCGGATATCATGAGGATTGTAAAGGTTATCGTGTATATGTTCCGGAAGTGCGAGATGTCATTATAAGTAGAGATGTACTTTTTAAACCTGAAAGAGTATTAGCTGATTCAATTATTTTGAATTCTTTGAACAATAATAATAAAGAAACTGAAGGAAATGAAATTATAACTCCTAAAATTAATGAACTTTTACTTAAAAATGAATCAAATGAGTTTGAAGAAAGAGAACCTTTACAATCTTCAAATAGCGATAACAATCAAACTGAACGACAATTGCGCGATAGAACAAAATTAAAACCTACAGAATATTATGGATGTCCGATCACGTTTATTGCTGAAAAGTTACCATCTAATTATAACGAAGCAATTACAAGTAAAGAAAAAGATAGTTGGCAAGCTGCAATGCAGGACGAAATGAACTCTTTGTATGAAAATAAGACATGGGTATTAGTGGAAAAGCCAAAAGATAAAAAGGTGATTAACAATCGTTGGGTTTTTGTGAAGAAGCTCAATCCAGATGGTACAGAACGTTATAAAGCGCGGTTGGTTATTAAAGGTTATTCGCAACAGAAAGATATAGATTATAAAGAAACTTTTAGTCCGGTTGTTCGCTTTGATACAATAAGATTGATACTTAGTATTTCTGCTCGTGAAAATTTACATATCGGTAAATTTGATATAAAAACGGCTTTTTTATACGGTGACTTAAAGGAAGATATATATATGAAACAACCTGAAGGTTTTGATGATGGAAGCTCACGCGTATGTAAATTAATGAAAAGTTTATACGGCTTAAAACAAGCACCAAGATGCTGGACTGAGCACTTCACTAATTTTCTTGTAAATTTAGATTTTTGTCAAAGTACGGGTGACCCATGTTTATACATATATAACAATAATAATAATAAGATCTTGTTAGCAATTTATGTTGATGATGAACTTATTGCAGCTTCAAATGAAAGTTTGATTGATAAATTGTTGAATGATTTGAGTAAAAAAATTTAAAATTACTAGTACTAAAGAAGTTACTAATTATCTTGGAATGGAAATTTGTAGATTGAATGATGGGTCTGTTTTCATTCATCAAAGTACTTATATTAACAAAATCTTAGAAAAGTTTAATATGTCAGAAGCTAATATTGTATCCACGCCAATTGATTGTAATCATGATGAATATTTATCAAAAACTATTGTAAGTAATGTACCTTATCGTGAAGCTGTCGGCAATTTGATGTTTTTGCAAATTGTAAGTCGTCCGGACATAAGTTTTGCTGTAAATGTTGTATCTAGAGTTTTAGACAAACCAAGTGTAGCTCATTGGTCAATTGTTAAACGAATTTTACGTTATCTAAAAGGTACGATTGATTTTGGATTACTATATTGTAAGGATGGCAACTTTAAAGCTTATAGTGATGCTGATTATGCTAGCGATACAGTTACACGTAAATCAACTTCTGGCGTAGCTTGTATGTATGCAAATGCTGCAATTATTTGGCGAAGTAAGAAGCAACAATCTGTATCATTATCAACAACCGAGTCAGAATTTGTAAGTGCAGCATTAGCAACAACTGAAATAATGTGGTTAAAGAAGTTATTTAATGAATGCGATTGTAAGACTGATAAATATGATTTATATATAGATAATATGAGTGCATTAAAACTTATAAGTAATCCTGAATTCCATCAAAGGACAAAACATATTGATGTGAAATATAATTATGTACGTGATTGTTTTAAAAATGGAGAAATTGATGTGCATTATGTTAAAAGTGATGAACAAGTTGCTGATATACTTACGAAAGCTTTGTCAAAACCAAAATTTGTTTATTTAAGATCTAAACTTGGACTTAAGAGTAAAAATGAATTTTTAAATTAATGTGATTGTGAGAATGTAGAGTTTTAGGGAGGGTGTTGAGAATTTACTAGAAAACTCTACATTCAATTTTAAGTAAGTATACCTGTTATTGTAGAGTGAAAGTTTGTATTGTGCGGTGGGAGGTCTAGCTACCTGGGCGGGGCCTCAGCCCACACACATATGCTTGTTTACTGTGAGAAGTCTACAAAAGTAATGTTCTGGTAGTTTTAAATAAAAGGAAAAATCTGGAAGCCTTTTTCTATATAAACAGAGATGCACTCGACCAGTTAAGTTCAGTTTTAAATCTGCTTTTGTAATGTGTATTTCGTGTGTCCGTTGTATGTATACTTGCTACTAAACTGTTCTTCAATAAAGTGTGTGTTTGCTCCTGTACTTAAATTATTAATTATTTTTAAACCATACCTCAACAATTATTGCGTGTTGACAAATCTAACTTGAATTATTGTAAATATCTTGTTGATTTCAGATTGTGATTTGTGACTCATTAAAACTGGTAATAAGTGATTTCATTCGTGTCTGTATTTTGTGTTCCACTGTACCATACGACGATCAGTGAGACCGTAGTAACAATAGCAGATTTAGAGTGTATAAAACAATACTAGAGAGTATTTGTATGTATATGTAATATAGCTATATGTATGTAAGTAAAACATGTAGAAATAACTGTAGCAATGGAGATTGACGTAGCTGTAATAGACACAGTAGAAGCGACAAGATTGGATTCGAGATGTAAAACGGATGTCAACTGAACGATGGTCAAGAAAAGTTATGAAAATGGACACCAGATAATAGAAGGAAATACGAAGGCGTGTCCACATTGGAAGGGGAAGGAAGAGAAAAAGACGTTGGTGATGCGATGAGTGCAAGACGAATACTGTTTAGACCGACGTTGATGGAACCTAGCATGCGAGATGCGGTAGTCATAAACAAATCTCCTTTTACGGCTACCACTGCGCGCGCTTACCTCCCCCCGCACACACACAGTATTCATTGTACGCAGTATAAATATTACGTTAACAATATGTGAACTGGTTATATTTTCGTTTGTATACATGTGTATCGGCTTTAGCCTTAACTGATCCGTTTGTATCGTTTGCAGGCCAATAGGAACAATGTTGGGAGCTGAACACACACTACCGACACAACCTCCAGACCCAAACTCTAAGGTAAGACACTTAACGTTTTGAACATGTCAATTCAAATAGTTTGTACATTGTGTATCGTATAATATATATATATATATATATATATATATATATATTTTTTTTTTGTAAATACGATCATCGATACGATCTTTCAATGTTGAGACGCGGGGATACCCGCGCTGGAAGTTTGGGCTTCGGGGCGGCGAAGTCTCCCCCCCCCCGTGTTTGTTAGCGAAGTGCAGGTTTTAGGGCCAAAAACCTTCTACCGGAGGTTCTTCTTTTGCGGAATTAACCTATCGTGGTTCACTTTACATTACTCTTGTTGATGCTTTGTTTTGGCTAAGAACCGGCCTTTTTCTTATCCTCTGCGAGAAGTTGTGGTTCTTACACCCTAGATAAAAGAGAGTTAGTTCTGCGTGACGTTAATTTGTCATTATGTGCTTTGGTTTAATCTCAGTGTCAAGTGAATCCACCCCCGTCTACCTACTGTTGTTGTAATATATTAGTCTGGCTGAGCTAGGCGGACCTCACTAAGTATAATCGCGACATCTAGAAGTGAACACACACCCAATCACTCTCTACACTCTGCAAGCCGTTACTGGATATTGACTGATTTATCTCTGTTGGTAGTGCGATGTGCACTATATCACAAGTAGAATATTATGTGGCGAAACTTGAAAGGAGGACTCGGTGGCGAGGGGCAGGGAAAGCGAAAAGCGACCTGGTGGGAGGGGAAGCACGACGTGAGGTTGCCTGAAGCATTCGCGAAAGTCTTAACGGCGTATACTGAAGTTTTGAAGGAGGCTGTCGTTCCCATATCCCCACAACTGCAAAACCACCTAGAACTGGGTTGCACGACTAGGGCTAGGGACCAACGCTAGTCTACAGAGCGCAACAGGAAGAATAACGTTAGATAATGAGTTTAAGTAGCTGTTGTCGTTATAGACCTGATGATAGAAACTGAACACTGGACTCGAGATTCGCAGTATACAAACACCTCGTTTCGAGGCTAACAAAAGTTTGTCATTTCGCACATGCGCACACCAGTCTTGCGCAGTGTTTCGTAGTGTGAACATCGGCTGCAACAAGGCCGGCGAGAACAGTGGAAGCATGTGTGTGACAGAGAGAGAATTAGTGAGTAAAGTGGGACAGTGAACTGTTACTGCGTTGTCCCCCCTGACTCCTCTCTAGAAACTTAATAGTCCAAGAGCTGACCGTAAAAATTCCAGCCAATAAGTAAACAGAAGAAAATGTTTTGAAAATGGTAGTTCACACAGCGAGAATGGAAAAAATCATTTTGTGCCTGGGCGGAAGTTGTTCAATAATTTTTTCTACCCCACCCCGCAAAATTTTTTGCACAGCAATTCAGCCAATAAAATAACAACTTAAAATTACTGCGAAAACTTAGTGTTTATATAGTTGAGTAAAAAAATATTTTTGTGCCTCATTAAATCATGTTGGAATGTTTTGGCACAATTGTTTTTTATTTGTTTTTTGAGCTGTTACTATACCCATCGAGTAACAGCTTCAAATCATGATTAAATTCAAGTTTATACTTTCTTTTAATGAAATATGCATTTGTGCCACGTCTAAGCCTGTCAGAAGTACCTGGCACAAAGCTTTTTATTTCTAAAAGTAACATGGAATTCCCATCCGCATAGGTTCTCCTTGCAGGTATATTTCCAGCTGGTAATTTTAGAAAACTATTGTTATTATTATTATTATTTATTTATTTTTAGTCGCATTCCTCGAAAGAGTATGAGCGACTACCAAAACAAACAATTATACAGAGAATACAGTATAGATGTATAGACCAATTCAGTACAGTGTGCGGCGTACACGTGTACAGTAGGAGCGTCAAACGATATTTTGAGTATTTTTTCAAAGCAAATAGTGCTAAACAATTATACAAATGAAAGCGTGTTTTTTGTGTGGCGAAAAAATAATTCGCCATTATTAGAAGAATTTAAAAATGGGGCGTTTGCAGTAAAAAGGACAAAAAATAACTTTTCTCGGGCACCAGTTGATTTAACTCTAGAACAAACAATCAATGCCGATGCAGCTAATTCTCTAACAGGTATAAGCCATTTCACCAATTCCATTACCGCCAGGCAACGTTGGGCGTTGAGTCATAGCATACGAACAAAAATTATATACAGTCTTACAAAACTTGAAAATAACCGAAGCAAATGATACCGTCAAAGAAAATTAGACCCGCATAGAATAAATAAAGACCAAAAATGCTTATAAAACATAATCGATAAGATAAATAAAAATATAAATCCATTTGATGAAAGAATAGATAATAATAGTTTATTTAATATTGTCACCAGTCGGGCTGCGTCTAAGGAGACTGCTTGTTTTCTACTGAATGTATATAAATTAGGCGAAGAACAGAAAGAAAATTTTATAATAGTTTGCAATAATGATCGCGATAGATTTGAAGCATCAATAAAAAAGAATGTCATTAAGAATTCTGCGTCGGAATGTCTGAGAAAAATGCAAAAAATTACTGATGGTAGTAAAAACGTCTTAATTAAAATGGAGCGTGATATTTTTGGCCGGTTGCTGGCAATTGCCTTAGAAGAAAAAATTGATATGGCGCAATGTTTATCATATCCATTATCACCAGCACCACCTGCTTTATGCCAATGTACTGGGGAAATGCACAAACAGATAAATCAGCACTTACAAAAATATTACGCTCTTGTAACGAGAATTTACCACCAACTCGAATAGATGTTGATATAATTGATGGGTTTTACTTTTTATACCATTTAGGTCCATCAGTTCCTCAAACGTTTGATAAAATAGCAGAAGTAATATTGTCAAAAATTTGTAATACAACCGCATCCGAAATTCATATAATTTTTGATCAATATTTCATCCTCTCGATTAAGGAAATAGAAAGGCTCAATCGTAATGAAATTAGTACTCCTTATACAATACTTGGACCACCACAAAAGAGGCCCAATGATTTTTATAAGGCTTTAAAAAATATTAAATTCAAAGAAGCATTAATTTCTTTTTTATCAGAATATTGGTGTTATAATAATGTGGTACCATTTTTGCGCAATAAAAAAGTTTATATTACAAACAGAGATCAATGTTTCTTATGTCGAATTATGGATAATACTGTTTTAAAAACAGTTGAACAAAATTACGATTGTCACTATGAAGAAGCTGATACCCGAATCATTTATCATTTGAGTAAACTGGAAAATAATAAAAAGGTCATGATTAAAGCGTCTGACACCGACATCCTTGTTATTGTACTTGGAAATATACATAAATTACCGACATTAAAAATATATTTAAGCACGATAGGATCAAAGCCTAACGTAATAAATTTTATAAATTGTACAAAATTAGCTGAAACACTTGGTGATCTTTTGTGTCGTGCTTTGCCCGGTTTTCACGCATACACAGGGTGTGACTACACCGCTAGTTTTTATAGGAAAGGAAAGGTAAAGCCATTTAAAGAATTAGAAAAAAATCTGCAAGTTCAACATGTATTTGCTTGTTTAAACAAAATTGAACAAATTGATAATATGAAGAACATGGAAATATTACAAGAATTTACATCCAAATTTTACGGCATAAATTGTAAGAGCGTAAACGATGCCAGATTGTTAATTTTTCAAAGTCGATTTTCATCAACGTCGGTCGCGGAATATTTTGTAAAAAAAGTGAAAAGCTTTGATTCAACCCTAATTCCTCCATGCTGGAGATCACTGAAACAAAAGATCTTACGTACAATTTATGTAACGTCAATGTGGCAAAATGCTACAGAAGTAAATTGCGTCAAACTGTTACCAGAACAATGCGGTTCGATTGTCGATGACGACAAAATCGAATCACTTTGGTTCGAAGGTGAGCCCACACCTCTTTTAGTTGAAGACATTGTCCTGGTAGAGACAGACGAAGATATAGAATTTAATGAAGTTGATAATGATAGTGATGATTATAATGATGTTGGGTAAAAATTAAAAAAGTAGTAATTAACGCATGAAAAAATGAACTAAATTAATAATATTACAATTTTCTGTATAGTTCAATTCATTTAATTATAAGTGCGTTAAAGACCAATTTAATTATATTATATATGTATGTTTTGTAAAATGCTGTAATAAATCATTATTACTTTTTGTAAATAGTGATAATTATTCCCATTCCCATAGTGTTTACCATTTCATTCCCAAATACTCATGTAATATATGATACTAGAAATTGCATGTTATTGCGTCAGTCTCTATCTTATTTTAGTGGTATATTGAAAAATAGAGTATTCAGAAATACAGTACAATGGCATAGCATAGCATTCGTAATCACTAATTGGACGAACAACAATAGTTTTCTAAAATTACCAACTGGAAATATACCTGCGAGGAGAACCTATGCGGATGGGAATTCCATGTTATTTTTAGGAATACAAAGCTGGTATATTGAAAAATAGAGTATTCAGAAATACAGTACAATGGCATAGCATAGCATTCGTAATCACTAATTGGACGAACAACAATAGTTTTCTAAAATTACCAGCTGGAAATATACCTGCGAGGAGAACCTATGCGGATGGGAATTCCATGTTATTTTTAGGAATACAAAGCTTTGTGCCAGGTACTTCTGACAGGCTTAGACGTGGCACAAATGCATATTTCATTAAAAGAAAGTATAAACTTGAATTTAATCATGATTTGAAGCTGTTACTCGATGGGTATAGTAACAGCTCAAAAAAAAAACAAATAAAAAAACAATTGTGCCAAAACATTCCAACAAGATTTAATGAGGCACAAAAATATTTTTTTACTCAACTATATAAACACTGTTTTCGCAGTAATTTTAAGTTGTTACTTTATTGGCTGAATTGCTGTTCAAAAAATTTTGCGGGGGTTGGGTAGAAAAAATTATTGAACAACTTCCGCCCAGGCACAAAATGATTTTTTCCATTCTCGCTGTGTGAACTACCATTTTCAAAACATTTTCTTCTGTTTACTTATTGGCTGGAATTTTTACCGTCAGCTCTTGCTCTATAAGTGGGGGTAATTCATTCGCTGGGTCTGTGCAGCTCAGCAACCAAGAAAGGCTACCACATTTCTACACGCTGGATGGACGACGTACGGCAGGAAGGTGGTCCACAATATCTAACCCCCTGTGAGAGATCCCCCGGAAGATGGACTTCGACTGGGTTGGAGGACCGGTCCTCCCAGTTATCCGTGGTCCTCTTCTTGCTTAGTGGCTCGTATTAGGAAACTTCGCGTCGTTTCCGGCTGAACAAGTTTGTTTCTGATATCACCTGACGTAACAAGAAGACTGTAGAGACCGTGACCATCTGACCTTCCACACTGTGCGGACCAAGAAAATTAAAGCCTTGAATCGGTAAAAGATTCTGCTAGATGATATCTCCACGCTTGACACCTCTTTTAATAATGTACTTATTGCTCAATATGTAACTGCGAGTAGATTTTAAATTGACGAATAAAAAAATTGATGGTCGGTGCAATCCCGTAATGTTTGTTATACTCTTGTTTGTTATTCTTTGTCTTCTGGAACTCGTCTCCTGAAATGAATTTCGGTCATTATTAACGTATTTGCATGCAAGGTTGATAATGCGTAGATAAGATTGTTAAAATTAAGTTATTAACTGATAAGAGAAGAGAATCCATCTTACAAACGCATCTACGAGGGGCGTAAAGTCAAACAGGTACTTTTAGTCTCATGAGTGTAATAAGAGATCCGATATGCCGGTAAATTAAAAGTGTCTCCTGCTAGTGGGTATCAGCGCCAGTGTCGTAGGCCACGCGATTCGGTTTTCACGCAAAGTGGCGTGTAACTTGTTAGAGTAAAAATGGAACAGCGTGTTGTGACGAAATTCCTTGCGAGAGAAGTAGCGAAAACCGATTGACATTTTCAGAAGATTTCAAGCGCCGTATTTTGGAACTCTTAGCTACAGTTATAGGCCCTGCAGTCGTTCCTGAACAGTAAGCTGCGCCGACCCAATGTATGTATTACCCCCACTTACAAGTTATCTAGACAGGAGAGAAGGGAGACAACGCGATAACAGTTTACTGTCTTACTTCCATATTATTTCCCTCTCTATCACACACATGCTTCCATTGTTCTCGCCAGTCTTCTTGCAGCCAATGTTCACACTATGAAACACTGTACAAGACTGTTGTGCGCATGTGCGAAATGAATGAAATTTTTGATAGCTTCGCAACGAGATGTTTGTACACTGCGTCTCTCTAAGCCACTGTTCAGTTTCTATCGTCAGGTTTCTAACCATCTTAATGGTGCAGAATTGTTTAAAAACGGCCGTACATCTGTGAATGACAGTACCAACTGAGGAGGCTCAGAACTCAACTGCAGTCGTTCCCGTGAACGTTTAGCGAGTGGAAGGCCTGATCCTTATCAATGATTGTACTTGTGCCCCCCAGAAATACTTGCCACAACTTTAGTAGCTTCCACTAAAGTTATGGAAGCATTCCACTGCTTAGATGCAGCAGAAATCTAAGGTGTGCCAACGTGTGGACCACAACAGGTCCCACAGCAGGGTTTAGATATGAGGCTACTGAAAAGATACCTGGTGACAGACCGGAACAGATCGGCTAGGGACTGATCCTTGGAGTG
Organism: Magicicada septendecula; assembly: GCA_034769895.1. Classification (NCBI taxonomy): domain Eukaryota; kingdom Metazoa; phylum Arthropoda; class Insecta; order Hemiptera; family Cicadidae; genus Magicicada; species Magicicada septendecula. The sequence continues at coordinate 152,963,379 of CM068373.1, forward strand.
AAGAAAATGACGCTAGTCCTGTATACTGTAAATTTGCTTTTCATCTTCCTTTGTGATGTTTTTCTTAACGGTATAATTTCTCGGAAACTGAATTAAAACTGAGAAGCCTTAATTAATTTTCAGTTAACGGAACAGCAGTAAAGATGAGATCGCATTTACGTGACGGAATGAAGTAATTTTTACTTGTTTAAAAAGTTAGTTTGCCGGCAAACAGGTTGGCGTTTACCGAGCTGTTGACTGTAAGCAACAGTTTCCAGTGCTCGTTTAAACTTTCTGTTAGAATTTATTGTTTTTGTTTCTTTGTTTATATTATCCCTTAAATGCTGATAATAATCTCGCCTCCACCAAGCCCCTAAGGTTGTTAGGTAAGATACTCTGTTGTGAAAAAAGAGACCGCGTATGTAACGCTTATAACTTCTCCGAGGTCTAACATCTCGCATTAGGTTGGTCATCATATCCAGTTTCCGATTGGACAGTTGTGTGTGTTCCGATTTCAAGGAGACGGGAACTGATCTGTCCACATCTCCACCTTAGAGCGGGCAACACTTACGCCTATTCTTTCTCGTGGCTTACACAGGTATAATAATTTAAGGATTTGATCTTCCGTCAACCTTAAAGTATGTCCAAGCCATTTTGTTATTTATTCCTGCAGTCTCTCTGCAATGCTCCGAACTCCCACTTCTTCTCTTGCTTCTGTACATATTGTGTATACACAGTATTTCTTTTGTATGTTTCACATAATCTGTACCCAGCCAAAAGCAGTAGAACGATAAAAATATTTGTTGCTATTACGTGCATTCAATAGTAACCGCCATATACTGAAGTAAGTGTCGCTGGTTTAATTTTCAATTGATATTTAGTAGTGATAATATGCGGTTTATTTGTGCATATAACTGTGGGTTTCATGGGTAGCTGGGGAAGCTGTTATAATAATTAACGTTTTTTATATACAAATTACTTAAATATATGAATAAATAAATTTACATTAATGTGATAAAATAATTATTTCAAAATGAATTACGTGATACATTTAAGAGTACAATACCCGTAGTTGTTAAGATAACAGGCGTCACGGGTCTGTTTATGTTTTACTGTATTATGTTTCAGATTGTTTGTTATTGCTGCCAAATTACAATGATGTGTTCTACATATTTGCAATTATGCGATCGTGTTTCCTTTGTTTGTGTTTGCCGTTATGAAATTTGGGTTCTTTCTATTAAAGAAAGTCGCGCATTCACGTTCTTGCAACATCATGAACTCTGTCTAAATGTCTGTCTTCCAATCCATGTCAGAGATACCCAAAGTACCGCAACATACAGAAAGTATAGAATAATAATATGGATAAAATGTATCATGAAAATGTGTGTGATATTCATTTAAATTGCACGCCCGCGAGCGCGCACAAACACACATTGCAGTTAATATTACTTCCATGTTCCGTAAGGAAAGTATGGTGATGCCGAAAAAAAATCGTGTTCGAGATAAGGGCTGATTCTGATTGTACTACCCTCAAAAACATGAAGAAAAGTCATTTTCAGAAAAGTGTCTGTGTGTAGAATTTTTTCTATGGCGAACGATAACTGCCGCAAATTCAAACAGAATCAAATAATTTTTTGCATATGTGCCCGAGTTGTAGAGGTCTCAAGGCTTATTGATTTTGGTGAAGATCAGTTAAGGGGAAGGGGTAGTTTACCCGCAACGTTTTATGTTTTAACAAGAGTAATTTTTTCTATGACGAACGATAACTGCCGAAAAATCCAAGAAAGATTGACATATTTTTTTGCATATGGGCCCGAGTTGTAGAGGACTCAAGGCCTATTGATTTTGGTGAAGATCTGTTAAGGTGAAGGGGTAGTTTACCTGCAACGTTTTATATTTTAACAAGAGTAAAGTAGTTAATTTCGATAAATAAAGTATCCTAAAAAGACGTCATAATAATCCACTGAAGAAAGGTAGATGAAATTATCTATAAATGAAAAGGTTATTTGAAGGGGGAGGGGGTAATTTTCTTTAAATGAAAATGATAGTTGAAGGGGAAGGAGATAATTTTTATATGCTTACTACGTTGTCGGCAACAAAGGAGTAGTTTGTTGTTAAAATTCCTTCCCAGGCTGTTTGGCCGTACTCCATTGTTTTCTGCAAAACCATACGTTTCTGTAGTGCCATCGACTGCCATCGTCAGTGAAAATCGAATGCGCTAACGTGAGGTGGTATACGTTAGTGACTACAGTGCTGTGGTAAGGCTGAAGACAGAATTAGATTCTATGCAAATATTTCATTTCGAAAATGATTTTAAATATAAATCTTAGAACATGGAAGTCATGTATGGTTCTCCATACCGATGTTTTTTAATTCCCGTACTGCATACTGTGTATAGTATTGTGCATTTTATTATAATTCCATGCTAACATTAGTGTTATTTTCTTTGTTAGATTTAACAGTAATGAGTACTTACAGGAAGACAATGCAATTACAGTTAAAGGAAATGATCAATTAAGCGTTACGTGTCTTGGAACTGACCTTGAAGGAAAATGACAGTTCATTGTTTACGTATTGTTCGTATCCACGTGGTGGTGACGGCGGCGGCATTTAAACAACAGAGGTGATTCATCGGTCGGCTAACGACAATGCGTGTGTGGAATATAATCACGTGTCCTTAGTTACAAATTGAGGTCACGCGCCTGCGGAGTGTACGCAGTGCTTAGCTGTTGAAAGGGTTGCCTCCATTGCGTATTGCAGGGGCACAAGTTTTGGCATCTTGTTGCAGTAACAACGTAAGCTTGTGTGGTTGTGTAGCTGGCCTTGATGGAAAAGGACAATAAATGAAGACATTATCTTTAATTTACCATTTGTCGTTTCTTTTACAAAGAAATCAGTGAAGTTAACATTCTTTATAACAATAATCGAGACATTTGTTTAGAAAATAAGATCTTCCTTCTTTTAAAAATACTTTAAATCTCTTATCACAAAACCACTGTAGCGATTTAACGCCCTCTGCATGGCCGGAAAAGAGATGTATACTATTCTACTCATATAATTTACATGTGTTTGAAAGGTAATGTATAATATTTGGAAATATTTAAATATGCTGATGTCTAGTGGCGGTAGTAGATATTTTGCGAATTACTTAGTTTACATATAAATGCCATTTTATTTTGAAGGCAAGGGCGAAATTTCGAGTTCTTGGTTCACGGTAACACTGTCGACATTAAATATCAGGGGTCTTAGTGCGAAACGTCGATCGAATAACAATGCGTGCGTCGAGAATAATGTTCACACATAATGAGTTGACTGTACACAGTATAAGTATACACAAGTTGATGTCATGCGCCTGCGGAGTGTACGCACAACTCCGCTTTAGAAGGGGTATGCCTACTGTGAATATTGCAGGCGCAAGAAGCGTTAGAATCGAGGCAATACAAGAACACACGGGTTAGCTACGATTAAAAATAACAGTTTCCCGATTACACTGTGTGCGCGTGCGTGCGTGCGCGCTCAATAAATAGGGCGTTCTTTCACAAAAAGCTTGCGTGATATGAATTGTTTTAATATGTTAATATATTTGTACGTGAACGATATTTAATAAACATTAAAGTTTTAAATACATTGCACAGAATCCTGATGTTTTTTTGTGTTGCTCAAGATTTATTTTGAATAGATGCTACATTGTAAACAGGAAATTGTTAATGTTTAGGAACTGTAATATTTCAGATTGTTTTGATTAATTATAATTTTAGGAAATTTCATAGTTTTTAAATAGTTTTGTTCCTTTGATTTAGAGTAAATTTAATATTTTCTCAACAAACGCTCGTTCTCTTCTTCCTTTTTTTTGATTTATACTTTAAATAAATAATTCACGTTAATTTTTACGTGCTATAAAACTTCCATTGTTCAATTTATCCTACGTATGCAGTTTTTTTTTTTGAACACATTCCTAGTATTATGAACTGGTCATCTAATTTACCAAACCTGTACGGATTTGTCCATTTTAATAATAATAAATATCAATAACCCCTCCGTTATTTATTTTAAGTTACGTCCATAAACTACATTTTCCTCCACTCAGAACTAATCCACACAAAAATTACGTCATAAAAAGTGAATTTATATATTTCGTTTAATATGCATTATGGTGATGTCACGTTTTAACTAGCAGTGTTTCTTATGGTATTGGGAATACCAAAAATTTAAATACACTATTTTTTTAAGTGGGTATCATTTTATTTACTACAATAGACGCACTCATACGTGCACACAAGCCCGCCTGCAAACATCTATTTCGACTCGACTTTTTTTTTAGTGCGGCCCTTATACGCGAGTGATGTTAGGATATACTATTCGGGAAATGATTCTGCTCATTAAACCTAAGGAAAACTGTCCATAAAACATACACTGACAAATGCTTTGTTTTCCGTCTGTAATCCTTACGTGTTTTTATAAAAACAATTAATTACTGCCGAATGAAATGAAATGTGGAGTTTAAATTTAGTGTTGAAATTTAGTATACACGGTTAGTGTACTGTTGTACTGTTGTAAGTACAAGACAAACCAAAATGTGGTCTGAAAAGTTTTAAAGCTGGCTACTGATTGAAAGTTTTAATTGTTAATTACACACACAAAATCAGTACTTAGGCTATAACAAAAAATGTCTTATTAAATAAAATATCGGTATGGAGAACCATACATGACTTCCATGTTCTAAGATTTATATTTAGAATCAATTACTTGAATTCGGTTCGATAATTTCTAAAAAAAAAATATCGCCCAACCTCAAACTATTTTCACTATTTATAGATATTTTTGTTATTATGGGGTAGTCGTTTAATATAATTTTATTTTCAAGTCATTTTATATATACTATCATTTTATCTATAAAAATTAGGTATTTTATTCTTATAAAGAAACTGAACTACGGAGATATTCATCCTTCTTCCTCAACCGATCCCCATCACTAATGATATTTACACTTTCATAGAGTAATAGTTTTATCATATGTATCTTATCCTTCAAAATTAAGTATTCTTACTTTACTTAATTTCAGCACAGCAATTTTCAAAAAAATCACCCCCTCCCCCTTCACCTAAACAACTCCATTTATAATTACCTCATTTACCATTTTACAGTGGATTGATATGACTTTATTTTCGGGGCACTTATTTATTAAAATTCAGTACTTTACTCTTATTAAAACACAAAACAATGCAGGTAAACTACCTCTCCCTCCTATCCGAACAACCTGGTTGCCTGGCAACAAAATTATTTTATTTTTAACAATTACCATTGTTTGAAAAAGTGTAAATGGATTTTTAAGTACTTTACTCTTGTTAAAACGTAAAACGTCGTAGATAAACTACCCCTCCCCCTTAACCGATCTTCACCAAAATCAATATGCCGTGAGTCCACTACAACTCGGGCACATAGGCCTATATGCAAAAAATTATTTGATTCTGTTTGAATTTGCGGAATTTATCGTTCCCCATAGAAACAATTATACACACATACTGTAATAATACTAATAAAATTGATGTGTTTGTGTTGATGATATAAGCTATTGTGGATTATGTGACTCCGATGTAATCAAGTCCAATGTAATATGTTTAATTGGTGTGGCTCTCGACGTCTTACTGGCCTGAAACACTTCCTTAAGTTTCCCAGCTGGTCGAGTCCCAATGGTAGCAAGACCGGTCGAGTAGCGTAAAGTTGATGAAGAAATATATATGCTCAGCTTCACCGAAAGTTTCAAAACAAAAATTATTGTTTTGAAGAAAATTAAAAAAAAATTATGTTTATAAAAAATAATAATAAAAAAAAAATTTTAATTTTATTAATTAATTAATTAGGATCAATTAATTAATATAGGGCTGTGAAGTTTTAAACAGTGTAATGCTCTTCTGAAAATTTTTATTAAAGTTTTAGTATAATTTAAATAATCTATCACCACTCATAAGACTGTCTGTAAACCAATCGATATTTGTTTACCTTTCTATTTTTTAGGTTATCTTCACTTACGGGTGGTAAAGTCCTTGTAGATTATCAATTAGAATTATATTATTGGTAATTAGTATTATTGAAGAAATAAAGAACTATTAAGTATTGAAAAGTATTAATGTTTTATTAAGTAACAGCAATATTGACTCTTATCGATTAGTATCGATTCTCAGGATATCGAAAAAAGTTACAAGTATATGTTATAAAAATTATATAGGGTTCTTTAAACAGCCAGTTATTACCAAAGTCAGAGAAATCGGGCTAATATTTAAAAAGTATAACGTTACAATCAAATTAATAGTTATTAATAAACACAGGTATTGAATAATAAATTGTAAATATAATAATTGTTTTCACCAAACAGCTGTGCTGAACCAAGAAGAGGCACTGGAATTGTCAAAGCAAATGGCCGCCGTCAAGTCGATGAAAATGTTGCTCGTTGCTGCTGCATTCCAAATAATGTATTTTGACGCAATATTTCTGTTCTCGTGTCCGCAAATCTCTTGTTATATGTTGTGTAGTGACTGGTGTAGTGATTCTGGGTTGTATTTAGTGTATCTGTATAATTATTAGTTCAAACACTTTCTCCGATTCCGTCACTAATTTGGTTTAATGTATTATACAGTTTTCTAGTGTTTTATGGTGTTTTTCGGAGTAGATTTATATTGTTCTGTGTTATGGAGTGTTACTTGATCGTTTCTGTTATAATATGATAGTTTCAGAAGTATTTTACAAGTCACTCGCGATTTCACAATAACGTACTATACATTCGCTTGGTATGTCTATTATAGGTTAGGTTATGCACGTTACCAAACGCATGTCATGTTAACCGTTCAAAAACCAATAATTAACTAACTGTTTCCTCCAGTTTCAATTAAACTCTTAGCCCATATAATATTATCCTTAACATTGTTCAAAAATATTTTCACATCCTGTGTACATTTTACTATTTCACTATATGAATGCCTATACTTTGGTTATTTGTCAATTTTATTCACTAGATTTGATTTAAATTAATCTTTCAGTTCATTCTGGTTATTTTCAGATTAAATAATGCCATTGTATAGTGTTTTCTGTCAAAAAAAATAGTAATTTCACTTTCAGTTTGGTATACTGTGAAGAGTCAAAACATCAAAATTTACTTCCTGTCATTATATAAATTCAGCCATTTTATCAGTTATATTTAATATTAATAATCCTATATTGTATTAAAAGGTTCCTATTCCCTTATTTTCTGGTAATTAATTGAATTAGTTGTATTCTGAAACATTATTCTGAAATATATGACTCCCATGTCTAAATTTCTGAGTTTAGTCATTTTATTTTTATTTATAATTCTGAATATAATTTATTAAAATCTCTCTAAATGGTATGTGCAATTATATGGCATGATCTCAAGTTTATTTTGTCTAAACCCCTTTTGTTTATTTGCATTTAATTGATTAATTTCTCTGTTTTGATGAAGTTTGGTTTCCATTCTTTTGGCCTATGATTTTTTAACAATTTTTCTTACAAAATAATTTACAAACAATATATGATGTGTGATACCCTCTCTGACTTTTTACAAATAGTATTATAAATTAAACATGTTTTCAAATTACACAAAAACAATTAGTATTGGTTACAATACAAATAATAGTTAAACAGAATAAAGAACATTTTTTTTTAAATAAATGGTTGTCTTCAAATCAGACATTTTGCAACAAAATTCCCATTTCCAACATGGAAACATGGTTTATAAAAAAGGTTTTGTACTAACTAACATCTTAATTACTCTCTACTATTTACAAGTGGTAATTATTTTTATAGTTCTGATGTTAGTTGTTTCAGACCCAAACAAATGGCCTTATATCTAAAACATTTTTAAACATTCTTGTACTATATACATTAAAACCTTATATTTATATTCTTATTTCTAACTATTATTATAAGTAGGATTCTACAGTTTTTATACAGTCTTTTATACCTTGTCTTTGGGGAATTGTACCCTGTCATTAACAAATAAATAGTATGAACCGTTCAAAAAGCACTATGAAATCTGTTTTTCTTTTTTCATGTAAAACAAAAATGTTATTTTAAACAGATTCATGTCTTATGAACAACATATTGTCACCGTACACATTTTAAGTCATTGAAAAATGCATATTTCATTGCATCCAATGTTTGTGATTGCCAAGAATGAAACACAAGGTTCATTTTTTATAATACCCAAAACTATCACTGGTTCACTTTCACTTATATATTATGTTAATGCTAAATGGTCGTATAGTCTTATTAACATAATAAATTGGTTAGCGTTTTTTCAATGGAGATTTGTTCCATGGGTACTATATTATTGTTTCATCTTAGTTCACTGGAAACTTTTACTTTATACACTCCTCTCTCTTAAATTTACATACATGTGGTTTTTATTTCGTTATACTTTTATTTTTAGATATTTATTTTGGGGATATAGGGATTTGGGTGTCTTTTATAAGAGCATGACATCTTCTTCAGGATGCTGCCCTCTTCTTCTTTCTTCAGTCTTCTTTTCTCCTGCCTTCTGGGACTGGTATCTTCTCCATCTTCTTCTTGATGCCATCAGGTTTCTTGGGATCTTCTCCATCTTCTTCTTTAATTCAGAAATACACAACCTGTATTGGTTGATCTTGGCTTATTTTAGGGTTTCTCTTCTATTTATTCTTCCTCGTTGTGGGTTTGGTCATATTGTGTACTGCTTTGTTATTTACTATTTTACCTTCCTGGGTTATACCTTGAAAACCTTTGGTTATGAGACTGGTCTTGGATGACTCATCACTAGTAACTCCTTTTACTTGAACTTGGATTTTCTTTATAATAATGATTTCTTTCCACAGTTGCTATGAATTAATCTTTTTATATTAAACTTAGTGTTTTCTTCCAAATTTAAATATTATAACTTCATTATTCTAATGATCAATTGCCATTCAATATTATGCATACATCTGTCACGCTACAGATTGCTCCCCTCCAGAAGTAATTATTTCAGACATGTTTATGGATGAAATAATTTCTTATGATAATTTCATCATTTCTTATAATTCATTTTCTTCTCCATTTTTATATCGACTTTTTTATAATTAGAGTTTAATTAATTTTATATATATAATTATTTGTTTTACTACTGATCCTTTTCGGATAGTTAGTGTCTTCTGAGATATATTATAATTGTAATACATTTTCTTTCTATATCAACTTCGTGTTGTATCCTTGGGATATTAATTCCCTAACATTCCCTATCACGTGGGCTGGGGCAGATCAGAGGGGCACTGTACGCTACTTCTCTGCTGGCCATACACCACTTCTATAAATTGATTACAGAGGCATATCCATCCCTGCTCAAAAACATAATGCTGCTGGAATTATCTTCAGTCAGTCATCGAATAAATAAATAAAAAGTAGTCTCATTTTCGACTAATAAAAATATCTTTGGATTCTCCACTTCGTAGTCTCTCAGATTATCTCACATTTTCTATCTTAATAAATCTTCATAATCATTATTATACTCATTACATATATATTTTTTCAAAACTCTTAACTTGTCTGATATATTTAATTTAATTATGGTTGAAAACCTTTCTTTTAATAATTCTGTTTACTGTTTACAGTGTAACTCTCTTTCTTCTCCATCTGAATTCTCTTTATACTTTCTTCTGGTTATTCATAGTATTAGCAAGGTCTTTATAAATAGTCTTTCGTATTCATTATTTGAATGGTCTTAATATATTATATTTAATTTTTTAACATTGTACCTTTACATTAGATATACAGGTTGTTATATTGATCATTTTATTTAAACATTTTGGTTCTTTCCTTTCTCTTAGAAAGTTATTAATCTGCCTTCGCATTCATTAACATTAATTCATTTATATTATATTTCATGTGGTATTTCTCCTCTTTGCATTTCATATAGGTCTTATTATTATCATTGGTTCAAAATCATCTTCTCCATCTGTTTGGTATGAGTTGTTCTTCTTTGCTCTTAATTAACTGTTTTCATTATCGTTTCATAGGTAATTAGTCTCTTTGCTTCCAAATTTTTTCCTTCTCTGGCATATTACACCCTTTTTTTGTTAGTCTTCTCTACTCCTTCAAATGCTATTGTGAATGTCTAGCATTTATTCTGGATTAACGTTAATTCTCTTTTCTGAATTAACCACTTTATTTTCTTCTCAATTCAATCATAGTTGACACATAATTATTTTTTGGAACTTGGTTAGTTTTAATGTAAAATTCAAACTATTCTTTTTATTTAATAGAAAAATATTTCTCATAAATCCTTGTAATATGTTGATCTTATCTTGTTTCAAAGTTCTGACGTTCTATCAACATTCAAATTCTGTTTAATTCATTTATTCCCAGAATTGTTTCATTCAGAATTGTTTATAGTACTGTGATTTTACTATTATTTCTGAATGTTTTGGTATTTTTCCAAAATCAAATTCTTCTTAATTATTTACCATAAAGTTTTCTCATAAACTTAGTTATAGTAAGTTGGTCTTACTTCATTTTTAAATTTTTTTGTATAATTAAGTTCAAAATTCTCTCTCTTTCTCTTTCTTCCATAAAGTTTTGTTCTAAATTATCAGGTTGTAGTAAGAAGTACTTACTCAATTTTAAATTTTTATAATTATATTTGAATTCAAAAGTCTTTCTTTTTCTTTCATAAAGTTTGTTCCAAAATTATTAGGTTGTAAGATGTTCTTACATTATTTCCGAATTTTTAAAAATAAAATTCTAAATTCTAAAACTCACAACTCATTCTTCATAATATTTCTTCATAGAAGCTTGATTGTACACTCCTTTGATTCTTCCTGAAACGATTTCCCTCAACTCATATGTATTGTTATGCTTATCATTTACCACAACATATGGTCCAGTGTATAATAATAGTAGTTTTTTGGTTATGCCTTCTAAGGTGCTAGGCAGCTCTCTATTTTTTAGGAGGACTTTTTCACCCTCTTTATATGTTACAATTCGCCCTATTGCCTTCTGGTATTTGGCTTGCCGTTTTTCCTGATCTTCTGCTACCTTATTGTAAAACTTCAACTGGTTGAATTTCCTATTGTTGTTCGTTGGAAATTCAATGATTTGTTCAATGTCTCGGGGAGTCGGCTTCTCATACATGGCTGAGTACGGTGGAATTCCTATAGCTGGATGGTGGGCGTAATTTAGGAATGTTTCTGTCGCTGATAGGTACTCTTGCCACTTTTTCTGTTGGTTGTGACAGTACGTGCGCAATATCCTACCCACTTCTCTTAGTACTCTCTCAGCCGGATTGCTACTTGGGTGGTAGACTGATGTCTTATACGTTTTGACCCCAAGTGCTAATAAAGTGTCTCGCCATCTCCTCCCCTTAAACTGTGTACCATGGTCGGTAATAATAGAAAATGGTCTACCGATCTCTGGGATATACAAATCAATAATCACCGCCAAAACCTTTGCTGTCGTTGCCCGATTAACCGGATATAGCTTTATATACTTGGTGTAGTGATCCATTATGATTACCAAGTATTTATATCTGTGTCGACCACCGCTACGGGGAAATGGCCCGCATATATCCAAAAACACTTTTTCCAGTTTTTCGTTGGAAGTTATCGGTATCATGATACCCTCTGTCTTTTCATTGTTTACTTTTGCACATTGGCAGATCTTACAGGACTTGATATATGTTCTCACCTTGCGGTTGATATTCTTGATCTTACAATTTTCCTCTAGAGCTTGTATCACTTTTAACGCTCCCATGTGACCATACCTGACATGGTAATCGATGATGACCTCCTTTTCTATTTGGTGCGGGATTATCACCTTCCATGTCTCATCGTCCAATGCGGTTTTTATGAATAAAATTCCCTTGTTAAGGTGGTAATATTTAGAAATGGTTTCATCATTGGCTTCTAAACGACTCACAATGTTTTTCAGCTTAGGATCAGACTGCTGATGGATTCGGATATTTATTAACAAAGCTTGTAAATCGGCTCTGGTCGTGAATATGTTATAAATTTTTACTAAGCTCTCCTTCTCTCCCTCGAAAGTCTGATCTTCCAGATTTATACGTGACAACACATCCGCTACCACGTTCTTCTTTCCTGGAATGTATTCCCATTTCAGGTCATATTCTTGTAGGGCGAGTACCCACCTAGCCAATCGGCCGTGACTCAATTTGCACCTACGAAGGAACGAGATGGATTTATGATCAGTTCGTACCGTGACTTGATATCCGAGAATGTACGTCCGGAACTTGCTGCATGCGAACACCACGCTCAACAATTCCTTTTCTGTCACACTGCAGTTCTTTTCGCACTGGTTCAGTGTGCGACTAGCGAAGCTTATTACCAGATGTTGTCCCTCCTCATCTTCCTGGTATAATGTCGTTCCTAAGCTTAGATCGCTAGCGTCACAGTTTAGAAAGAACGGTTTCTTAAAATCTGGGTGACGAAGTATCACACTCTCCAGAAACTTCTCTTTTATCAATCGGAAAGTAATATCTTGATCTTCACCCCAAATCCATTTGTTTTTGGCAGATAACTGTGGTTGAAACTTGGCTGTCAACTCGGAATATCGGCTCTGAAACTTCCTGTAATAGTTACAGAGTCCGAGGAAAGATTGCAATTGTTTCCTGTTTCTTGGTTGCGGGAACCTCTGAATTGCCTCCACTTTCTCTGCTGATGGGGTAATACCTCTGTCGTCTAAGTTGAAGCCTAAGAATTGTACCTCGCGCGCTATGAATTTGGATTTCTCCAACTTCAGTGTTATGTTGTTCTGCGCTAGTTTGTTTAGTACAAATTCCACTCTGTAACAATGCTCCTCCCAGGTTCCGGATGTGATTAGTAAATCGTCAACATAGACGGTGGTAAATTGGAGCGCTTCTGGTCCCAAAATCTGGTCCATGCATGCCACAAATATGGCGACAGAATTGACAAGTCCGAAGGGCAGTCTCTTGAACTGGTAATTGCGCCCTTCGAAAATGAACGCTACATACTGGCGGCTTTGTGGATGCAGCTCTACCTGCCAATAACCACAGACCGTATCCCAGGTGCTAATAAAGTTAGTACCATGAAAACGCTTTAAGATTTCTTCTATTTCACCGGGAGATGTTCTGTCATTCACAATTGTCTTGTTCAACTCACGCGCATCTAAACAGAGCCGGACTTGTCCGTCTTTCTTCGGAACAGCAATAATTGGACTAGTGTAAGGTGATTGACTAATCTCAATTATGTCGTTTTCAATCATCTTGTTTATCTCTGTTCTCACGGCTTCTTTGAGCGACTGCGCTATTGGATATGACCTCCGGTTAAACTCTACGTTTTCTTTAAAACGAAGTTGGCATTGGTAGTTTTTTACCTTCCCTGGTTCATCAGAAAACACCGCCTTGTATTTCTCATATATTGCAATTAGACGATCAGCCATGTGCGTTGGTATTTTCTTGTTATCGCTTCCGCACTGGAAATTACGTATTTCTTGGATCTTAACTGACCATAAATCCTCTCCTCCATTATTGTATATTATGGGTTTAGAAAGAGGGCTATTTCTTATAATATTAATTTTTCGAAGTTGTTGATGTATTGGGCTGGGAAGTATAGTTGTGCTTCCTACCAGATCTGCGGTCCATGTTACTCCGTCTGGGAAAAGTGATACTTTATTTAAATTAAGATCGATTACTGCCGAATATCTACGAAGAATATCGCAACCGACTAAGATGTCAAATGGTAATCCGGTGGCGATTAAAAATTCCATGTCTAAAGCTATATCACGGCTAACGACACTTAAGGAAACTTGCTTCCTGATGGTTTTATTTTGGCGACCAGTTGCACCTACCAATACAATGTTGTTGACTGGTAACATTGGCAAAGTTTTACCACATGTACTCTGTATTCTCTCCAACTCATTGGAGTTTATTATTGAAATATTAGCTCCTGTGTCTATCATTATTCTAGCGGGAACTCCTTCCACCTCCGCTGTTATATAAATTATCTCATTATTACTGTTGCTGAGACTCTTCTCGTTCTCTTCCAAAAGTTCAGTTCGTATGTCTTTCAAATAATGGTTACTGATAATAGTGATGTTTTTATCATTGTTTGCTTGTTGCAAATCATCCTTTTCTAACCCAGGAAGTATAAGCAGTAACGGGTCATCGTTGTTGATTACTGCCTCCTCTCGTTTAAAGCATTTTGGTCATTGTTTAAGTTATTGTTGACCGAGGCATCGTTCGGGAAACTCTGGTTTGTTTCCTGACGTTCTGTACCCTGGTTGATGTTTAACGCCCTGTTCGGTTGTCTGCCAAGATCTTCCAGGCTGGTACTTCGTCTTTCCTGTTCGTATCTTGGGCCGTCTCGTTCCGCACTCCGCCATCTTCGGTCAGCGCCGTGGAAGCTGCTCCTCCTCGGTTGATAATATCTCCTGGGTCCGCGATCTTCTGCTCTTATAAAATTTACCCTAGGGCGCGACACTCGGTTATTACTATTGCTATTATTATTATTACTAATATTATTATTATAGTAATTTCGGTTAGGTGGGTAAGGTCTGTCACCATTATTGTTGGGATATGGATTTCTCTGACTGTATGGAACATTATTATTTTGTTGATAAAAGTGGTTTCGATTATTTGGGTAGGGGTTGTTATTTCTCACGCCGTTAAAATTTCCGTTAAACTGGTTATTACGCGGCTGGTTGTTAGGGCCGTCGTAATTACTGGGCTGGTTCCGGTTATTTGTATGGTTATTGCCGTTATTGGGGTAAGTAGTCGGCCTTGCTTCTGGTCTCTCATTTCTCTTCCTGCTCTGCCGATAATACTCTTCATTCTCGTATCCCTCCAATAACTCAGTCATTCCCTGGATCGTCTTGATCTGACTACCTCTCCGGGCCCTGATAATGTCCTCATCATAGTGATAAGATATCTTATTCACTAAACATTCTTCTGGGATTGCTGGCTCAAGGTGCTTTGCCATACACACCTTCCCCAAGAAATATGCCGTCATACTGCTACCTAATTGTGACCTGTATCTTCCGTTACAAATATTGTCACGTATCAAGTTCTGGGTGGTCTCAGACCAGTATTTTGTCTTAAACATTTTCCGGAACTGTTGGTAGTCGGAAATTTCACTCCGGTTGGCCATCCACCAATTATCTGTTATGTCTCGGAAGGACTCGTCGAATATCTCCCTGCTATGGCTCCATTGGGTAATTTTATGCTTGGTCAAATATTCTTCTACCCTTGCCAGGAACTCCATCGGCTTGCGTTTGTATTGCCGGAAGTTGAGCCACTCTCGGCTTTCGTTGACAGGCAATCCGGTGAAATGAGTCGGTCTGTTTCTAATCGCTTCCATCTCCTCTCGGCTTTGTCGCACCTGACCGGTGATACTGGCCACGGTCTCTTGTATATCGTTACATCGTTCTGTGACTTGGTCGCGTACTTTTCCGAATTCTTCTTGATTTTCCTTTCTCTGTTCTTCTACCTTCCTACGACTATGTTCTTCAATATTTGTGAACTTGATGTTCACCACTTCTTTAAACTCATTCACCTCCTTTTCGGTCTGGTTGCACTTTCCATCAATCTCTCGAATCTGTCGATTGACCATTATATTTTCTTCTTCCATCTTCTTATTCATCACTTTTTTGTTAACGTTGATTTCTTTATTCAGTTCTTCTCGCAACAATTCCATCCTTTCGTCCAGTTTGTCCAAATTCTCCTGATTGACTTCTCTTAATTCTTCTCTCAGAATTTGATTGTCCTCTCTCAATTCTTCCAATTTCTCCCCCATCTTTTCTTCCAACTTCCTGTTGTCTTCCTTCAATTCTTCTTTCAACTGTCGGTTGTTCTTCTCTATCTTCTTCCTGGTTTCATCTATTTTCTGATTGGTATTTTCAATTTTATTAATCAACTCTTCTTTAGTCGCCTTGAATTCTTCCTTGAACGATTGGTTGTCTTCCTTCAATTCTTCCATGTTCTTGTTCATCCCAGTCAACTCTTCTTTTGTGGATTGATTATCCTTCTTTAATTCTTCTAACTTTCCTCCCATCCTCTCTTCCATCTTCTTGCTGTTTTCTTCCATCTTCTCTTCCATCTTCTTGCTGTTTTCTTCCATCTTCTTGCTGTTTTCTTCTATCTTCTCTTCCATCTTCTTGCTGTTTTCTTCTATCTTCTTATTTGTTTCTTCCTTGCTGGATCTGATATCTTCTTTCAGAGACTGGTTATCATTTCCCATTTTTTTACTGTTTTCGTCTATCTTCTTGTTATTATCCTCCATCTTGGACTCTAGGTTCTTATTAGTATCTCCAATAGCATCTATTTTCTTACTCATTGATTTGTTTTCTTCTTTTGTGGATTCCATTTGCTTACTTAACTGTAAGAACATTTCCATTATCCTATCCATTTTACCCTCTTCCGTTACTTTGGATTTTTCTATATGACTTTCCTGGACATTTACTTCCCCTGTTTGCGTGGGTATCTCCGGTTGTTCAGTTTGTTTGGACAACACCGGTGGTAATACCTCTTCCGCTTCTACTGGCGTCGCCTCCTTGTTGTCCATGTCAACTTCTATTTCTTTCTCGGCCTCCGCCGCCCGTTTCTTAGATGTTGCACGTCGTTGCATTTTCCCTTTATATTCTCTGGCTTTGTAGCTGTTGCCTAGCTCCAACTAGTGATTGGGCAGAATTTATTGGCCTTCCAATCGCTAATTAAAGCCCCTAAAGTTGTGCGCCAATTTGTAATAAATTAATCAAAATGAGTGTGTGTTGATGATATAAGCTATTGTGGATTATGTGACTCCGATGTAATCAAGTCCAATGTAATATGTTTAATTGGTGTGGCTCTCGACGTCTTACTGGCCTGAAACACTTCCTTAAGTTTCCCAGCTGGTCGAGTCCCAATGGTAGCAAGACCGGTCGAGTAGCGTAAAGTTGATGAAGAAATATATATGCTCAGCTTCACCGAAAGTTTCAAAACAAAAATTATTGTTTTGAAGAAAATTAAAAAAAAATTATGTTTATAAAAAATAATAATAAAAAAAAAAAAATTTAAATTTTATTAATTAATTAATTAGGATCAATTAATTAATATAGGGCTGTGAAGTTTTAAACAGTGTAATGCTCTTCTGAAAATTTTTATTAAAGTTTTAGTATAATTTAAATAATCTATCACCACTCATAAGACTGTCTGTAAACCAATCGATATTTGTTTACCTTTCTATTTTTTAGGTTATCTTCACTTACGGGTGGTAAAGTCCTTGTAGATTATCAATTAGAATTATATTATTGGTAATTAGTATTATTGAAGAAATAAAGAACTATTAAGTATTGAAAAGTATTAATGTTTTATTAAGTAACAGCAATATTGACTCTTATCGATTAGTATCGATTCTCAGGATATCGAAAAAAGTTACAAGTATATGTTATAAAAATTATATAGGGTTCTTTAAACAGCCAGTTATTACCAAAGTCAGAGAAATCGGGCTAATATTTAAAAAGTATAACGTTACAATCAAATTAATAGTTATTAATAAACACAGGTATTGAATAATAAATTGTAAATATAATAATTGTTTTCACCAAACAGCTGTGCTGAACCAAGAAGAGGCACTGGAATTGTCAAAGCAAATGGCCGCCGTCAAGTCGATGAAAATGTTGCTCGTTGCTGCTGCATTCCAAATAATGTATTTTGACGCAATATTTCTGTTCTCGTGTCCGCAAATCTCTTGTTATATGTTGTGTAGTGACTGGTGTAGTGATTCTGGGTTGTATTTAGTGTATCTGTATAATTATTAGTTCAAACACTTTCTCCGATTCCGTCACTAATTTGGTTTAATGTATTATACAGTTTTCTAGTGTTTTATGGTGTTTTTCGGAGTAGATTTATATTGTTCTGTGTTATGGAGTGTTACTTGATCGTTTCTGTTATAATATGATAGTTTCAGAAGTATTTTACAAGTCACTCGCGATTTCACAATAACGTACTATACATTCGCTTGGTATGTCTATTATAGGTTAGGTTATGCACGTTACCAAACGCATGTCATGTTAACCGTTCAAAAACCAATAATTAACTAACTGTTTCCTCCAGTTTCAATTAAACTCTTAGCCCATATAATATTATCCTTAACATTGTTCAAAAATATTTTCACATCCTGTGTACATTTTACTATTTCACTATATGAATGCCTATACTTTGGTTATTTGTCAATTTTATTCACTAGATTTGATTTAAATTAATCTTTCAGTTCATTCTGGTTATTTTCAGATTAAATAATGCCATTTTATAGTGTTTTCTGTCAAAAAAAATAGTAATTTCACTTTCAGTTTGGTATACTGTGAAGAGTCAAAACATCAAAATTTACTTCCTGTCATTATATAAATTCAGCCATTTTATCAGTTATATTTAATATTAATAATCCTATATTGTATTAAAAGGTTCCTATTCCCTTATTTTCTGGTAATTAATTGAATTAGTTGTATTCTGAAACATTATTCTGAAATATATGACTCCCATGTCTAAATTTCTGAGTTTAGTCATTTTATTTTTATTTATAATTCTGAATATAATTTATTAAAATCTCTCTAAATGGTATGTGCAATTATATGGCATGATCTCAAGTTTATTTTGTCTAAACCCCTTTTGTTTATTTGCATTTAATTGATTAATTTCTCTGTTTTGATGAAGTTTGGTTTCCATTCTTTTGGCCTATGATTTTTTAACAATTTTTCTTACAAAATAATTTACAAACAATATATGATGTGTGATACCCTCTCTGACTTTTTACAAATAGTATTATAAATTAAACATGTTTTCAAATTACACAAAAACAATTAGTATTGGTTACAATACAAATAATAGTTAAACAGAATAAAGAACTTTTTTTTTTAAATAAATGGTTGTCTTCAAATCAGACATTTTGCAACAAAATTCCCATTTCCAACATGGAAACATGGTTTATAAAAAAGGTTTTGTACTAACTAACATCTTAATTACTCTCTACTATTTACAAGTGGTAATTATTTTTATAGTTCTGATGTTAGTTGTTTCAGACCCAAACAAATGGCCTTATATCTAAAACATTTTTAAACATTCTTGTACTATATACATTAAAACCTTATATTTATATTCTTATTTCTAACTATTATTATAAGTAGGATTCTACAGTTTTTATACAGTCTTTTATACCTTGTCTTTGGGGAATTGTACCCTGTCATTAACAAATAAATAGTATGAACCGTTCAAAAAGCACTATGAAATCTGTTTTTCTTTTTTCATGTAAAACAAAAATGTTATTTTAAACAGATTCATGTCTTATGAACAACATATTGTCACCGTACACATTTTAAGTCATTGAAAAATGCATATTTCATTGCATCCAATGTTTGTGATTGCCAAGAATGAAACACAAGGTTCATTTTTTATAATACCCAAAACTATCACTGGTTCACTTTCACTTATATATTATGTTAATGCTAAATGGTCGTATAGTCTTATTAACATAATAAATTGGTTAGCGTTTTTTCAATGGAGATTTGTTCCATGGGTACTATATTATTGTTTCATCTTAGTTCACTGGAAACTTTTACTTTATACACTCCTCTCTCTTAAATTTACATACATGTGGTTTTTAGTTCGTTATACTTTTATTTTTAGATATTTATTTTGGGGACATAGGGATTTGGGTGTCTTTTATAAGAGCATGACATCTTCTTCAGGATGCTGCCCTCTTCTTCTTTCTTCAGTCTTCTTTTCTCCTGCCTTCTGGGACTGGTATCTTCTCCATCTTCTTCTTGATGCCATCAGGTTTCTTGGGATCTTCTCCATCTTCTTCTTTAATTCAGAAATACACAACCTGTATTGGTTGATCTTGGCTTATTTTAGGGTTTCTCTTCTATTTATTCTTCCTCGTTGTGGGTTTGGTCATATTGTGTACTGCTTTGTTATTTACTATTTTACCTTCCTGGGTTATACCTTGAAAACCTTTGGTTATGAGACTGGTCTTGGATGACTCATCACTAGTAACTCCTTTTACTTGAACTTGGATTTTCTTTATAATAATGATTTCTTTCCACAGTTGCTATGAATTAATCTTTTTATATTAAACTTAGTGTTTTCTTCCAAATTTAAATATTATAACTTCATTATTCTAATGATCAATTGCCATTCAATATTATGCATACATCTGTCACGCTACAATACACACAGATACTTTTCGGAAAATGACTTCTATGTTTTGAGGTTAGTACAATCAGAATCAGCCCTTATCTAGCACAAGATTTTTTCGCGATCGCCATACTTCCATTTCCTTACGGATTAAAGTAAAAATTAATCCTTTTATTCGTAGTTCAGCGGTAGGTCTACCCTTTTAAATAATCGGATAAAAAACAGCAGAGTTATTTACACTTCTTTCTTAACAAAACATTTTGCCTATTTAGTCAAGTAAGTGCTGTGTTTATTGAATTATAAAACATAATATAAAATAAATATACTGATAACAAATTAAAATACCCCTGCAGAAGTAATCTATTGAATAATAACATAGAAGTGCTACAAGAAACTTTTATCACAAGAGTTAGGCCTACTTGAACAAAAAAAATTAGTATAGACAGAAATTGTTTTCGTTCTCTCGATACTCTTTTAAGTTTTCAACTAACTGAGGATTCTTGACAGCGTGTATAAATCCGGCGTTTTTGATGAGTGCAAAGTTGTCATCGGTTTATGCATAATAAGGACGTCGAGTAGTCTGTGTTGTTATTTAAGACTAATTCTGTAAGGGAGATAATAACACCACGACGGTTGCTGTCTGTCGTGTTTTAAATACAAAGATTAATTTTAAAATTATTCTTTATAGCAGTGTTTTAATGCCATGTTTATTGTCCGTTGCTCTGGCGCGTTTCTATTTGTCGTTGCTGCAAGATTAGAAACCGCCGCCATTTTAGAAGTAAAAATACTTCCTCCGTAATACGACAGTACTGACTAGTGTATACGATAAACGGTCAACATTGTCTGGAAACTGTACGGCAATACGGAGTGCAATACAGTTTGCTATGTATGAATAGACGGAAGTGTCGATCTCGTTACGATGTATTGAAGACTCGACTATCGGTTCTAGCGACATTTGTCTCCGACGCTTGGTACCCGACAGCGTTGTGATTTACGTCAGTCAACCGAGTCGCGTTTGTCTTCCTTTGCGTGGCTGTAATATGTCTAGCCCTGATCCTGCCACAGCCACTGTATCTGGTTCTTTGTTATAAACGGGAGAGCACTCACTATAATTTGTCACGTAACACGACCCGTTTAACACATACGCACTTAACTCCAGAAGGTTTTTGAAAAGGCAACGAGACCAGTGGCGCAATTACGGGAGGGATCAGCAGATATCTAACAATTCCTATGCGGGGTCAAGACTTTCTAGTTCTGTAGACGCTGGATGTAATTCAGACGGCCGTAACTCATTCCAGGCAGATTTTAGAGTGTTTTCCAGAATACTCTGCCAGACATCAGCAATCCGACTGAATTTTCGGAACATATTACGCTGTAACAACACAACACAATACTTATTGTGACGTGTAAAGAAGTACGAAATACCCATTCTCGGAACCAATACCTTCCGCAATCCGTTCTCCTGGCTATTATTAGAACCCCGGCCACAGTCAGGACGTTTATGGTTTACCCTGGCTATAATTAGAGCGTATATGTTACTCGCTTATGAATAAAGAAAAAGAAAAAACGTTTGAGTGGATGACGTTTAACAGAGGGAGACGAATTAGGTTCCACTGTACATTACATTTCGGATTGTATCGTACCGCATACACGGTGTAGGCCTACATAAACATTCCAAACATACTGTAAATGGAGTACAAAAAGCGGCAACCACAGATTTTGGCGACAAAATAAATGGGGTTACATGTATAAAATTTACTGTTCAGTGCGAAAAGCGAGTTGTCTCAAAAAGGAAGACATGTAGGGCCTATAGTAACTTCGCCTGGTTTAGAAGTAACTCGAAGTAATCGCCTTTTTCTCGAGTTGGGCTTTTTTTTAATGATTCGCACAAAAAACGAGTATTATTTTAAAAGATGTATTGGTTTTCCTGATCCCTTTCAGTTTACCTGTTAACATAACAACACCGACTTTTGCTGCTACAGCGGCAGGTTTTTTCGGGGTCAAAACGTCCTACGAGGTTGTCCGGTGCCCAACCTCCATTGTCTGTCGTTGCAGTTTCCATCGTTTAGCCCTCTATCGCTCACTGATCTTGTTATACCATGTATCCATGTTTTCTTGGGGTTTCCTTTCTTTCTGTACTCTCTGAGTATCCATCAAGGCATCTATCATATATTCTTTTCTTCCTTTCTTTTCCAATTTGTGTGCTCCATAGAATCCCATTCAATGATCTAATTAATTGTTTTGATCATTAACAAACAGCGGCAGGTTTAATCTATAATACTGGTAGAAACGCTGCACACAAAGATACGCCAATGAAAAACGATTACAACCGAAAACAAACGATTATGTTAACACAAACAAGTAGGCTATATTAACACGCTTTGTATTATTTTACTAAAATTATACGCGATATTCACTACGTATCGATACCGACTATCGCATAACCGAAATATCGACAATTGGCGCAGGGACAGTTATTGGGAAAGTGCCAGGAAATGACTCGCCCTATAGTTTAGTAAGTGACTGGATAGCGACCGCTTGACGTCAGAAGCGAAGGATGAAGAAGAATAAGAAAAGACCCAGAGCAAGAAGAAGAAAAAAAGAAAAATATGCAATAAGGTAGGGAGAGCGACCGAGAGTGTTGTAAGCGAAGACATTGCAGTGAACTGGAATGCGTCCTTGCTGAAGTACAACGCCTGTCAGTTGAATAAGGTCAGAGCGGCTGCATAAGAAAACGTGAGTAATAATTGCTAAGAATAACGTAACTGTTACTGTGCTTAGCATAAAGTATTTGAAGGATCTGCTGGTATGATTTGTTTTCGTAGACGAAAAAATAAGAATGTGTTATGTACAGTTTGCAGTCTGTATATCTGCCTTAAAGTTAATGTGAACTTACTAAAGTGTTTTTGTTATGTGATGTAATTATAATTATCACATCAGAAATTAGAAGATTATAACCAAAAGTAGTAGACCACGTTGTGGACTGGTAAAGCATATTATAAGGTCTCAAATGTCGTTTCACAGACTAAATGTTCAGTCTGTGAAATAAGTTTTGTTAACATATGGACATTTAACACAAGTTAATGAACAATTATTAGGGGGTTTTGAGAAAAGTGTGTTAAGGCAGATAAGAGGGTGGGGTTGAGGTTGGCTGCCATAACGTTGCAGTCTCCCACTTCTACTGGATACCGTGACATTGTAGAATTTCTTATTAAAATATTAGTCTATAGAATCAGATGGATTGGATATCCGAAAAAGCAAATATTTTCCTGAGGCTTACCGGTAATAGGTCCAGGGGAAGACCAAGAATTAGGCTGAAAAATTAGGAGGAGGAGGAGGAGGAATGGAAAGGCTCAATACCTATTAGACTGGAGCGAATAATAGGTACGAAGTGAATGGAATCTTATATAGATCAGGCGAAGGGTTGTGGACCGATAGCTGATGCTGTTGATGATGATGATGACGTTTTTAGGGTGTGTGGTTCCTGTAGTGATGGCATGACAGCGTATGGGTCATAACATAGATAATAAACACGAGACTGATAAAGAAACTCCAGACAGTTCAGGGAAGCATGAAAAGAACTTTATCAGAAATTATAATAACACAAGTAGACACTGAAAAATAATTAAATGTATATACACCAAACGAAAATAGTCGATATCATTTTCGTAATACATTTTAGGCAGGGTATTTGGCTACCCACTAATATATTTGGCATGTTTCTTTTTTTTTTGGAAATAGCTTATATGTGTATGTATAAATGTGTTTTCATTTTTATTCGAAATTTGAAAGTATTCCAGACACGATTTGTAAAACGCGACAATATATTTTTTTTAATGTTTCGCGATTGTCGTACATTACTATGCGATATACGGTATATTTGATCTTTCGTGGCACGAACGTGTGGAACATGTGGTATATGTCCGTCATCAGCAAGGGCAGACGCCGAATCAGTGGCTCTGTCTAGCCTTGTGTTACCCCTCGCCGTAAATATATTAGCACGAAGCAAGGAGAAGTGAAACAGAGAGGAAACAAATGACTCGCAGCGTCGTTTGATTTTTTTTCACTTTTCTTAGTTCGGTGTGTAGGCTACTTTACGTTACGTCAGTAGGCCGTGCGTAGTAGGAATTGATGGGCAGAATCGGCGCTAATTCATATTTCCAAGTGTGTTTAAAGTATTGTAAATATATATAAATTTGAAAAACTTACCAGTCATAAAGTGCTCCGGAAGTTCAGCTGGCAATTGTTTACGACATCGTGTGTGTGTGTATATATATATATATATATATATATATATATATATATATATATACGTATATAAGAGCAGGTGAGAAGGTAATAGAAAGTGCCGTATAATGCTGCGACTTATAGAGATAAAAAGATTTATTTTCAAGGTTATTTAGTTCTAACTGAATTGGAGCCGCCCGATTGAACTCTTATAAAGAGTATGATTGTATTATACTTAAATATAATTAAACTCATAATACAAACAATGTACAGCTTATCGCGACATTTCTGTTTTCTATTTTCAAAATTATTTCTTAATACAGGGCTGTTAGGCCGTGGTCGACATCTTGTCGGCAACGTTTCGATTTCCCTCTCGGGGTCTTCTTCAGGCCGCCAAAAAGCAACAGAGTGTGCGAAACAGTAGCGGCAGATCTTAGCCGAACAGTACCCGATACTTGTTTCAAGTAGAAGTAAACCTTATTCGGCGAAGGTTTTCCGTTTTCATCCGCCATAGCTTTCCGTTTTTTACAGGACATTCCTGTTTCTTATCCACCAGCATTACCGTATGATCTTCTACAACGTGTCGTATTTATTCTTATTCCACGACGTCGAGGTACGCGTTATGGGACACATTTGGGCCGCACGAGACATCCAATATATCACTATAAAGAATTGAAATAGACGACAAAACGTGTAAGTAGTAAACATTTTACTACTGAATTTGCAATACAATACTATAGCTATACGTTTAAACAGATTATTTTTTTTAGCATTTCTTTTCATCCAAAGATCTGTCGAGAAATGCCAAATTAAGAGTTTATAAATAGCGTAATGAAACAAGTACTGCTATACGGGAGCGAGACATGCACGATTACGCTGAGAGAACAACAGAAGCAAATTAGTTTTGAGAACAAAGCCATGGAGTGGTGTACGACACTGAAAATAACAGATGGCAGTGAATAAGAGAAATGAAAGAAGTTACAAGAATAACAGGTCACGCCCTCATAACGATCGAAATTAAAGCTAGAAAATTATAGAGTGGATTGGGCACGTTTTAAGAGCATGAAATGAGAGAGATGCCAAGAAATAACATTCAACATCGTCTTCAGCAAGCCTTAAACTAGAACATGCCATATGATACATAGGAATCAATCCGTAGAAAAAAAAATGCCGCCAGGAAGACCACAAACAAGACTTATAGTAAATGTAAAAAAATACGTGTAAGAATTAAGAAAACTGGGAAATGACACCACAGGACAGGAACAAATGGAAAGGCATTGTCAGGGAGGCTATAACCTTCAAGGGTTGTGTGGCCACAGGAGGTTTGTAAAAGTAAGTTACTTTTTTTAATGTTTGTATTGCCTATAAGCTCCTCAATGCGCGTTTACTGTTCCTAGGACCAGCGACGTCTCGAAGGATGGCAAGTGAAGCTTCGAAAGGTCGGGGAGAGGAGTGGGCAGATGAGAGCTCAGAAGGCGTAGGGGGGGTGGGACATCGAGCAAGGCTCGGGGGCGATTGTGTTCGATGAGTGGAGAGCTTTCGCCCGTATTGAGGGGACGGATGTGGGGGAATGTCAAGTTGAAGAGATCGCAGAACTCGTCAAGCGAAGGAATCTTGAATCTCCGGCTGATAGCGTCATTGTGGACGAACCAGGGAGAGTCGGAGATGTAGCGGAGGGTTGTGGATTGGAAAGTTTCCAAGCGTTAATCCCATTGTGGCAAAGTACAATCTTTTGTACTATGTAGGTAGGAAGCGAATGATAATGACATCATAACGATATAGAAATTAGTCAGCAATTGCGAAAGGGAAAGGACGAAAAGAGCACGTGCGGTAAAGAGGAAATCTAACGCAAACGTGTGTGGTGACGAATACATAATCTTTGTGCGTGACTGTGCATGACTTGTCCACACTTTCCCCGATCCAAGCGAGTATGAAAGCTATCGCTGAGAGTCAGTCCCACAAGTCATCTGTATTACTAAAACAGCCTGAAGATTAACGTTCGGAGTCGCTTGATGTACTAATGTTTTCTTAATTGCTCAGCACCTCCCGGAACTGTGTCTGTTCGTTATGTGAATTGCACTGTTAGTAAGACAAGATTACTGTTTTGAGTCCACGTTGACACAGTGCATTAGTATTCATCAACCGCAGCTTATCGCCTTCAGTGGAACCGAGCCATTCATGTGAGAAACATATCAACAGTGTATTGGTTTAAATAACTACACCGATACGAGAAAAAAAAATAGTTACCATTGTAACAGTTTCTTTGACGCCGACAGGTAACGCTATGAATGAGAAAGCAATAACTTCACTACAACGCCGTTCACTTTTTTATCTTTGTGGTAGAAAACAGATAACCTTTGATAAAATTCCAAAAATTGGAGTTTACTTTCATTATTGTAATCAGTTATATTTCGTTAACGATGATACCAATAAAAACAGAAACATTTTACAAACAAAAGAATAAAATAATCCAACTGAAAATGAAATGAATTGAACGTTTTTTATTCGAAATACGCGGCATGCGGAAACACGTCCGGTTCGAATTGCTTACTGGCTGAACACGCGCCTGGCTCGCCTTTTTGACTTGAGCTCAGAAACTCGACTAGGCGAGGCAAGAGCAAAACTACATTTTGGGGCTCAGGTTATCTGGGGTCATTTCAGCGAGAGTTTAAATGCTTGAAAACTTTCAGTAGTCGAAGCGGTTAAAATTTCATTAGATTTCCGTGTTATAAAAAGGGTAATGGTATAGATCGTTACACTCCGCAATTTGTGTACAGTCTGTCTTTATGGAGGTCTCTTCAGCTTACAAGGCATTGACAAACGAACGACAGATAACAATACGAAGTTACGTCTCCTTAGATGCTTATTCGCAGTCGACAGTGTTAAACTAAACCTGACTCCCGTTCATCTGTGAACACATACATTGGGGATATATGTAGAGATCTAGCCTACTTTTGATTCGAGCACGGTACTTCGAGTCGGCAGTTCGACCACTAGACAAAATTAAATACTTGGAGTTCTTTGAATATTTTAGTCTTCTTCTTCTTCTTCTTCTTCTTCTTCTTCTTCTTCTCCTCCTCCTCCTCCTCCTCCTCCTCCTCCTCCTCCTCCTCCTCCTCCTCCTCCTCCTCTCCTCCTCCTCCTCCTCCTCCTTCTTCTCTCTTCTTCTTCTTCTTCTTCTTCTTCTTCTTCTTCTTCTTCTTCATCTCCTCCTCCTCCTCCTCCTCCTCCTCCTCCTCCTCCTCCTCCTCCTCTTCTTCTTCTTCTTCTTGCTCGTCGGTCGTCTTCTTCTTCCTCTTCTTTTTCCTCCTCCTCCTCCTCCTCCTCCTCCTCCTCCTCCTCCTCCTCCTCCTCCTCCTCTTCGGTGGAGTAGAGGCCGGGCTTATCTTTTTGGAGTTCCTTCTCATTCAGTTCGCTTGTGGTTTCTGTCGCTTGCTGTTTGTGCTAACTATTCCCCTCTCATCCTTCTGTTCGAATTACTTCCGTCTGTCTTTCATTTTGTTAATGTCTTGTATACCACGTCTTTTTCTTCTCCGTTTACCCTTTCATGAAGTATAGGCCTAGAACCCTGTCCATTTATTTTTTCATTAATTGAAAAAAAAAATCAAATCGTTTCTGCTCTGCTCAGTCCTTATAGTAGCTATTCCTAGACACCCTTTCAAACACCTAAGGAATTTCACTTCTGTAGATTTTATGCGATTGATGTCTTTATCAGTACACAAGGTTCGTTTCAAAGAACGGGACAGGCATGACCTTATAAAATTTCAGGCGTGTTTCCTGTAAGGCTTTTCTTCTTAAAGGTGTTACTACCGTTGTGCTCTACATGGCTTGAAAAATATGGAATTTGTTATTGAAATCCTGAAAAGCCGTAGCGAACCTCACAACCCAGATAATTCGAATATGACACTTACTCAGTTAGCATGCCAGCAGTTGAGATCTTTGTGCTGGACAAGTGCCTTAGAATGCTATAACCTTGGTGTTACGGTGCTATTCAAGTTATATATGCTGATGCAATTCGATTTAGTTTGTGAAGTGCTAAACTGATTCGATTTTTAGTTTGAATACTTTTTCTATAAAACTAATGTAGTCATTTGATATGAAAACTCGTGGAAAAATGTGAGTGGGAATTAGAGATGAATATGGTGGAAATCGAACGCCTGTGTATCGGGTCCGATACTCGCGTGTGTGTAGCCGCTTTGTTCTAATAATAAGGGCGTATTCAGTGTTGAATGTTTCCCGTTGTTTATGCAGCCAGTCGTTGAGACCGTAGAAAAAAACGACGTTACGCGGGTAGAAAAAAAAAACGGAAGTAGGAAGAGGAAAAGCTATATAGCCGAAAGGTGGGCGGTCTGTATAGTGTGGCGTGTGTGGATCGATACCATGGCCTTGCGACGCTGCCTCCTCCTTAAATCTCCTTCGGCGCGTAGTCCTTTGTTTTCTAACCAACATATCATGTGCTCGGCTTGTATTATACTGTTGTATTTCACAGTTCCTTTGTTTAACTGACACCGGTTTTCTCATGAGACAATTCTTTTGTCGGATTTTCTTATATATTTTCATTGTACTACGTACGAATCCCTGGATTACCATTATTTTCACTATCGTTATGATACTTTTAAAAATATCCGCACCGTCGTTTTTCACCAGAGACTACGGGGACTCATCACCCTTTTATATCGTAACAGCTGTGTGGCCTCCATTACTCAGTGTGTGTGTGTGTGTGTGTCCTAACGTTCGATTAAGGCTTTCTAGAAGAATACGTAAATAGGTTATTTCACGAAATAACTGAAATGCGTTCATTACAGAAAATACAGAAAACCTTCAAGTTTCTATGTTTTTCTATCCTTACTATATGACCGGCGTATGTGTCAGCCTTTGTAGTTTAATAAACTCTGGTACATATAATTCTTTATATTCAAGGTAAAACTGATTCTTGATTGAATGTTATCTTCTAGAGTCCGTTATTATTTGGCACTCCTGATATTCTTGTAAGTATTTTCCTTCCAAAAACGTTATGTGTTATTCAGATCTTTTAGTAAGCACTGATATATTAGAGCCATAGCAAAGAAACTCATCAAATATTTGTAATATTAAAACAAACAAGGTAAGACCTGAGTTGTGAGTAAAAGGTGTGCAGTGCACTAGAAGCAGTAGCGCCCACTATGTCTCATGTTCTGTTGCAATAATTATGAACAAGTCCGTTCTTTAAAATCGACAATACAGAAAAAACGGTCATAATAAATATAAGGTGTGGAAACTTCTTTTTTTTTTTTAAGTTTCTGCCTCTAAAGCATGTAGCCTAAATTTCAATATAAAAATGTAATTTGGTATTCTAAGTTTCCAAATGTACACTAATTTTTATGTCAAATTTGACAGTTTTAGATTTTTAAAGCATGAGGAAATCAGATAGGCCAGTCTGAACATACATTTTTAATTGCTGTGTAAGCTTTAATTGCTGTCTGATGATATGCCATTGTATTTTACATTTAGTTTTGATATGAACGTGTTTGATAATTTTATTGGTTTCTTCTTCTTCATCTTCTGCCAGCAGAGAGTAGGCGATTTGCCTGTTCCAGTCCCAGTCCACTTCACCCATGCTTCCTAGATCTTTGTACATTTCTTTGTCCAGTAGACTTATATTGCGAAACTTCGGTGGGCAAATTGCCATCCCGCTTCGTATTCACGTGAGCAAAGTATAAGAATATTTCTGACCCCTGGCCGCACGCTACCATTGTTTGTACCCGACCCGACATTGTCGGTACGTGCTTCAACGGTGGCGCTAAACGATGCTAAAAAATAACTTAATTCCCACGAAAATGTTCGATGTATAACCCCAATGAAATAAAGTGAAATTGGGTTAAGGTGCCCGAAAAAGGGTGGCATTTGTCACAGATTTCACGAACACTCCACAATTTTACGGCTATGGGAAGAACGTCCGGTCCGACAAGAGGAAAAAGATCGGGATTTCTTTACTCATTATTTACAAGTTTTAAAAGTCAACTTCAACTAATTTAAAATAACCGTGATGTCATCATGTTTGTGAAAGATCAGCCACAGTGGGTAATCATCTCTGTTACCGTGCGACGATCAGTGGTTTGCGTCATTCGTTTTCATGTAATTCCATGTTGATTGTTATGCTAGCGTTGTTTGTTCCATTTCCGTGTTCATCTGTGTTGCGTGATACGTATGCTTGAATATACTGCATAATCAGTAAAGTCTTAAATTTTCTGTAGTTATAAAGCAGGATTGTAGTAGACAAAAGGGCAGCTCAGAAGGCGAACGGCCCTAACACTCATTTCGCCTGGTTTTTATTTTATAAGCTTAGCCTGGAAACAAAGTATTCGAAATCCTGAGTTCAGACCAATAAAAAATTCAGACCCACACAGCAGTGTTTCAATTTTATGCCGTGCTATATTAATCTGATAATGCTGTATTATGTAATTACTAACTCGCATCCCTGAAGCCTCTCTTTCTGAGTGAGCTTCTACTTACTCTTAACACACTTTTTCATTAAAATAATGTATAAGCCTACAAACTATAGGCCTATAATATTGTGCTTCTTGGTAATAAATGCAACCTTATATTGATCGTACCAGTATGTAAATTATGCCCTTTTTTACTCCTGCATCATGGAAATTGATGGCTTTTTCGGAAAGATTCAGTATTAGACTTTTAATGACTTGCTTAAACCAGCAATATGTAGCTAATAATAAAACTCAATGTTTCAAGAAAAATCAGAAATTTATTCAAAAAATTTAACAGTAACTAAGTTACCTGAGTGCTTAAAAAAGGTCTTCTATATGAATTTGTTTCTTGTTTTCTCTTTGGCAAATTCATCAATTATTTTTGCAGTATCTATTCCGTCCAAAATTTCTTGTTCTATGTATAATATGGCCATGTTGTTCAATCTGTCTTCTCCCATTGTACTCCTTAAATAGTTTTTAACGCGTTTCAAAACTGAAAAATATCTTTTACCTGATGCATTTGATATCGGTATTGTTAAAAATATTTTCAAAATAATCTCTACGTTAGGAAAAGTTGAAGACATTTCTCTTGCAGCTCGATAAATTTCTGCTGCGGTTTTGATGGTATCGTTGTTTTCTTGTAGAAATAATAAGAAACTGGTCCAGTTCATCGTCAAATTAGAAATATCAATGTAATTTTTGTAAATATCCTTCAGTTTTTTTTTATAGCGTTCTTTTTTGCTTCAGTGGGCAATCTTTGATAAAAAAATACCCTAAAATGTTCTATAACAGTTTCATACGTCTGAGTTATTCGAGATAGTTCTGCCTTAGTGCTATCGCATATGACATAAAATGAATTGACAATGAAATTTTCCCTTCTTGCAAAATCATGACCGACTTCTTTGCTTTCATCGAAAAACATTTTTCAGTAGTGGTATAATGAGGATTCTGGCTCACAAAGGAATGCCGCCTTTCTTAAAAAACAATAAAAAACACTAAAAAACATGATCTAAGAGATGACGCCGCCACCGCTGGACCCGCAGCATCCCAATGGACCACAGCATCCGCGAATTTCCGCGAATAAATTTTTTTATTTTTTTTATTTTATTTTTTTATTTTTTTAATTAAATTGATTTGCATATCAAG